>JAYKKT010000020.1:1200000-1759392 GCA_036023115.1 Brasenia schreberi | reverse complement strand
TAAGGGGTGTAATGAACATCTTCCACTCAACTTGAGAGGAGTGTTAAAAAAAGCTTCGAGTCCAATATTGGATCCCTGGGTGTCTAATTGTTAGTGTGACTAATTAAGGGTAGATTAGTCATTCAAGTTATAAGAGAGTATAAGTAGTAGTAGTAGTCAGGGTTTAAATACAACAACAACAACAATTAAGCCTTTTCCCATACTAGATGAGGTCAGCTAAATGGATTCTTTGTTTCCACAGAGCCTTATCATGTGCCATGTTAGCAGTTAACTCACAATAAGCTAGATCATTCTTTATTATTTCTTTTTGACACTTTTGTGGTCGTCCTCTACCTCTTTTAATACTTTCCAAATTTAGTTTTTCATACCTTCTTATAGGTTTTTCTTTTGATCTTCTTTCTATATGTCCAAACCATCTTAAACGATATTCCCTCATTTTATCCTCCATTGGTGCTACTCTCAATTTGTTTCTAATAACCTCATTATGTATACGGTCTTTCCTTATGTGACCGCTCATCCATCTCAACATCTTCATTTATGCTACCGACATCTTTTGTACATGTTAATGATTAACTGCCCAACACTGAAAACCATAAAACATAGCAGGTCTAATTATTGCTCTATAATATTTACCTTTCAACTTCAATGATATCTTCTTATCACATAGAATACGTGATGCCCTCTCCATTTTAACCATCGGGTATTAACTCTATGCGTAACATCTCCATAAATTTTTCCATCATTTTGAATATTTAAATTTTTTTTGTGAGGGATGCAATGTGTGTCAATCTTAATTTTTATGTCCTCTGAAATACCCAAATTATTAAACTTACATTCCATATATTCTATCTTTGTTCTACTAAGTCAAAGCCTTACTTTCTAACATTTCTCTCCATAGTTCCAATTTCCTATTAACCTTTTCCTTAGACTCATCCATTAACACAATGTCATTTACAAATAACATACACCAAAGTACTTCACCTATAATATGTTTTGTTAACTCATCAATGACCAATATAAATAAATATGGACTTAAAGTTGATCCCTGATGTAACCTAATATTAACTTCAAAGGAGTTTGTCGTTCCTTTATGAGTGCTAACACATGTTTTTGCACTATCGTATATATCTTATAAGATTTATGTATGTCAATAGGATACCTCTCTTTTTCAAGGTTCTTCAAAAAACATCTCTTAGCACCTTATCGTAAGCTTTTTCTAGATCAATAAATATCATAGGAAGGTTTTTCTTTTTTGCTTTAAAATGTTCTATAAGACGTCTGAATAGATGAATCGTTTCAATAGTAGATCTACTGGCATGAATCTAAATTGGTTCTCTGTTGTACTCGATACTTTTCTTAACCTATATTCGATAATTTTTCCCATAATTTCATAGTATGGCTCATTAACTTGATATCTTGATAATTCACACAATTATAAATGTCTTCCTTGTTCTTATATATGGGTGTAAGTGTACTTTATTTCATTGTTACTATATAAACGAGGGCTTCAAATTTGATTAATTTGTTGCTTATATATGTTTTGTCATAATTGAATGATAGATGACCTTTGGCTATGGATGCTCTGAATTGTAAAATTTTGTTATACGGGTTTTAAGTCTCACTTATTGTCACTCCATGTGAACACAATTAAACTACCATCGAAATGGTAAGAATTATATTTCATAAATAATGTAATAAACTACCATCAAAAGAAGAACCTTTAAGAAGGTTAGTAAAAACTAAATTTGGAAAGTATTAAAAGAGGTAGAGGACGACCACAAAAGTGTTGGAAAGAAACAATAAAGAATGATCTAGATTATTGGGAGTTAACTGCTAACATGGCACACGATAGGGATCTGTGGAAACAAAGAATCCATGTAGCCGACCCCGTTTAGTATGGGAAAAGGCTTAGCTGTTGTTTGTTGTTGTTTGTAAATAATGTAATAAAATTAAAACTATTTGTTATTAGACTATAACTTATTATGGATTCTTTCTCTCATCTTAAATTTATACAAAAAAGCATAATAGATTAATGATGCTTAATGACTTACTTTTTGTGTAATGTAATGAAAAGCTAAGGAGAATGTACAAAGAGAGGAAAGCTAGTGCTAATTTCAACTCAATCACATTGGCATAAGTTAAAGATCATTATGAATATCCAACTCATGATGAGATTGTTGATGGCGAATCATTTACATGACCAGATATTGATTTGACATCTAAAGCATCAAGAAGAAGAGTTGTTTCCATATACAAGATCAAGGACAGGAAAGCGACAAAGAATGTAAAGGAAAGGAAAGGATAAGATACTATGAGGAAGAAGAATTTGATTTTGAAGAAACATATAAACAGCAAGAGAAACTAGAAGAACAAGGATCTTCATATGAAAATGAACTTGATTAGTTTCCTATGAAATATAAAATATATAACTTTTTTTTGTTCATCTTAAACAATTAAGTTTATGTTGTAATCAAATTTGATGAATGTTATGTTTTGGACTTGTTATTTGTTAAGTTGTTATATTTGATGCCTATTAAAGTTGTTACTTCAAAAGTATTATGAATATTTTCATCATTCTTAAACCTATGATTTTTTGTTGAGTGTTATATTTTCATGTTAATAGAACATTAGAAAGCAAAGGTTTTGTTATTTGTTTCTAATACAATGTTATTTGCAGATGACATTGTATTAGTGGAGGAGTCTAAGGAAAAAGTTAATAGAAAATTGGAAGTATGGAGAGAAACATTAGAAAGCAAAGGACTCCGACTTAGTAGAACAAAGACAGAATATTTGGAATGTAAGTTTGATCATTTGGTTACCTCAAAGGACATAGAAATTAAAATTGGCACATATTGCAAGAATTGATGGAGATATTACGCATAGAATTAATACTGGTTGGTTAAAATGGAGAGGAGCATCACGTATTCTTTGTGATAAGAAGATACCATTAAAGTTAAAAGGTAAATATTATAGAGCAGCAATTAGGCCTACCATGTTTTATGGTTCTGCGTGTTGGGTAGTTAATATCAACATGTACAAAAGATGTTTGTGACAGAAATGAAGATGTTGAGATGGATAAGTGGTCATACAAGAAAAGACTGTATACATAATGAGGTTATTAGAAACAAATTAGGAGTGGCACCAATAGAGGATAAAATGAGAGAATATCGTTTAAGATGGTTTGGACATATAGAAAGAAGATCAAAAGAAGAACATGCAAGAAGGTTAGAAAAACTAAATTTGGAAAGTATTAAAAGAGGTAGAGGACAACCACAAAAGTGTTGGAAAGAAACAATAAAGAATGATCTAGCTTATTGTGAGTTAATTGCTAACATGGCACACGATAGGGATCTGTGGAAACAAAGAATCCATGTAGCCGACCCCGTCTAGTATGGGAAAAGGCTTAGTTGTTGTTGTTGTTATATTTTCATGTTTTAAGAGTATTTATTTATCTATCCTAATATTATTCTATTCTTTTTGCAGGTAAGGTAGGTGTAATTTGTTCATTGCTCAAATAAAATTGGACGATAGTCACCATACTTAAAGAGATAATTATAATATATATTTCAAATTATATGCATGTCATATGAAATTTATTATTTGTCTTCTTAGAATTTGCTTATTTAGTTTGATTCATATTTGTGTGTTTCTTGATATTTCTTAGAAACTAGGAAATTCATTATATATATATATATATATATTATTTTTAATCATAAATGAAAGTGTATCGCTAAATCTGCTATTCCCGCTACCACTATATTTGGGTCAACCACTAATAACCCGCTAACCGCTATTGATAAGATAGATATCATATGATACATACCTTATAATTCGGTATGATATTATCACAAATTTATCGTATGATAATTATGTGCGCTATTTTTTTAATAGCTTTCTTTTTCCTTATGTTATGTATAGGTCTAATGGCCACTAGTATACACGAAATGTAAAGCAACATCGGGCTGAAATCCTTTTGGTTATCTTTCCACCAAAGAAAAATACAAAACAATGGTATGGTTTCTACCAGTGTTAGTTCGTATTGTATCTTATCTTAGTATCATTTTGGTCCATGATATGATATGTCGTATCACACCGTATCATTTTTAATAATAAAACTTTTTACAAAAACATAAAAATTCAGCAAAAATCATGATAATTCTAAATAATTCATATAATTCATAAGCTGAGTAAATATTCATCAACCACCATTAAATTTTCAATGTATAAAGCATTTAAGCAATACATAATTACAAAAAAATCAATTTAATACAAAAAATTAGTACATATTCATCAACCACCATTAAATTTTCAATGTATAAAGCATTTAAGAGTACATAATTATAAAAAATTCATATTAATACAAAAATTTAGTACATATTCATCATTCACCATTTAATAATTGAAAAAAGAATTACATATTTTAAAGCAGAATCCTTACAAAAAAAAATACAATTTTCATAATTGAAAAATACATTTACACATTGTAATTAGGATCATCAACTAAATAATCTTCATCTTCTCCTTGCTGAATATCCTCACCATCTTTTACTCAAAATCAAAATCATCATCCCCTTGATGAAATTGTTGTTGTGCTCTTTCCAAATTAATCCATGCAATGTCTTCTTTGGTTACGAGTGCATTTGTTTCATTATCTTATATAATTCACTCCTCTAATATATCAAAACTATCCAAACTTATTAAACCAAATTGATTTTCTTTCTTATTTAACTTTTTTAATTGCCTACAAGAAAGAAAGATAAGTAATTAGTAAATAATATTAATAATTTAAGTAAAATAAAATATTGAATTAAATATTTAAGTAATAATTAATATAACATTACCTATGTCGGAGCCGCATGTTACAACGGATGAAAACTAAGTCATTAAGTCGCTGATATTCCAACCTGTTGCGCTTTTTTTATGTATATGTGTTGAAAGACACTCCAATTTCTTTTACAACCCATTTCACTATAGGTTTGGCTCAAAACTCTTATTGCAGAATCTCTAAGGTTTGTGCAATCAGTTCCAAACCTATTTCACCAAACATCTGATAGAAAAAGATAAACATCACAGAATTAATCCACAATGAATATAAGATTTAAGAAACTTAAATATTAACATAAACAGTTTGTCTTTCAGCATTTTAGTGTGGTTGGAAATGGCTATAAGCAAGCCCATCAAGTAAAGAGCATTATCATAGATCTCTATCTATCGATGTTTAGCATCTACTCTACTCTTATAAGGAATTAATCTGTCTATACAATGAATGATACCTCGGTTTACCTCACTGTCCCTTTTAAAGCTTACATAATACCTTAATGTTGGGTTTAGGTAATAAGTTATTGCAATGAATAGGCTGATGGCTGATGCAATTATTTCTTCTATCTGTTATCTATAATATTGCACATGGGCATATAATCCCTCTTTCTTCTATTGAAATTGCTTCTAATGGCTTCTTTTGTCCTATCCATGGCTTCGTGAATATAGCCCATAAATGGTTTCTCCTCGTTGTCGATCAATCTCAAAACTTTCACTAAAGGACATATAAGTCTCAATAATCTAACACATGAGTTTCAAAATGTACTCCTAAAAACTGTCTCTAAAATCTCATATTGAGTTTTCTATTTCTTCTATTTAAGGCAACTTTACAAATTGTTGCAATTGTCTCTTGATAACACTCAGTTGTTGCCTTTATCTCATCCATCTCACCAATATCTTCAAGGATGAGATCTAAACAATGGGTTGCACATGGTATCCAATAAAAAGTCTCCTAATTTCTTTCCAGCTGCTTTATAGTTAGCTGCATTATTTGTAATGAATTGGACTAAATTCTCTAGTCCAACCTCAAATATCACATTATCAAACTCTTGCCTTAAAACCTCTATAGTATGCCAATCCTCTGACATGTATAGGAATCTCAAAAACATAAGTCCTTTAGGACAATAGAAAAGAAAGTTTAATAAAGTTCTTTCTTGTCTATTTGTTCATCCGTCTGCCATAATAGTACATCCTATCTCCTTCCATGACTCTTAAAGTCGAACAATATTCCTCAACTTCAAGAACGGTCTTATCTAATAATTTTCTCTTAACTTTTGATAAGAAGGCATCTTATACCCGAGACCAATATTAGCAATTGTATCTATCATTGTTTGAAAATGAAAATTGTTTGTTGCATTAAATGGAATGCATACATCATTAAACCATTTGCCCACAGCAAGGTTTGTCTGCTCATGCGCCCACTGCAAGGTTTGTCTGCTCATGCAATTGCTCTAAAGTCATAGCAACACGAATTTCAGATTGAGCATCAAGGGAAAAATGATTGTATGCCAGAGTAAGTTCTTACTCTACTCCTTCTATCGCTTCCACTTGCAACATCTTCAACAACCCTCTTTTTCATGGTTGGTGGTCAAGATCTACTACTACCAATCTCTTTCCTACCATCAGAAGGAATAATATCACTCAATCCAACAACATCATCATCTTCTTCAAAAATCTCTAAATCATCCTTTTGTTGTCTCCTCTTAAGTATACTCTCAATCATCTGTAGACATTGTCATTTAATGACTTCTGGCAATTTCCTAACTATACTCATGTAAGGAGCAACTTCTTTCTACTAGGTGATGTTTTAATTATGAAATTCCACAACTAACCACTTTCTCACAAAACAAACATTTTATTTTTAATCTCCCTTAACTGGTGCACCCCACTACCATGCCGGATCATCGGACCGAGATTGAGAGTCCCTAACACCCCTTCTTACCATCTCAATTGAACACTTCAAGCTAATAAAAAATCTGACAATAAAAGCATTTCATAAATCCTCAATCTTCACTTAACACTTAAATAGAGTGTCTCACACTTCATGAATACAATAAAAATCATATCCACGCACTTCATAACTTCATATATTATCATTAAAAAAAACACAAAAAAAACAACAAATACAAAGAAAAAAATTCAAAAATTTTCAAAAAGTATACCACAAGTTGGGTTAAAAGCCTTCCACATATATCGTAGAACACATTAGGAGCCTTGAACACCTTGGGAACCACCAGAAAGCAACTTGGGAGCTTTCAACAGATACTAGAAACCCACAGAAATGCTGGTAATTGTTCGGTGAGGGACCTTTTAATCTGTATACTAGAAACCCAACAGATACTATAAAGGTCCCTAACCGTATAGACGGTATCATATGATATGGGTGATACTATATATATCGTGCGACGATACAACCCGATAAGTAATCTATTGCAATACACACAAGTGTATCGTATCATGGAGCTCCATGATGCGATACGGATAACACTGACTAAAACATCCAATTAAACAAAGACTACACTTTAACAAAAATATGCAATCTTGGGTACTTGGTTATGTTCGTGTGCCATCATATATCTCTTATAAGAGTCAGTTGAGATCCTCTCTTTTCCAAGGTTCTCTAAAGAATATCTCTTGGTACTCAATTATAAGCTTTTTTTTATATCAATAGGTACTAATATGAAGGTTATTCTTTTTCACTCTAAAATGTTCTATAACACGTCTCAATCGATAAATAACCTCAATAGTAGATCTCCCTAGTATACATTTAAATTGGTCTTTCATTGTACTTCTTTTTAAATATACCTTTCTTATTTTGAGGTTCTACCATTTAGTACGAGCAACTCTATGTATATTTTGCCTGTTTATCCACTTTCTTCCACGTAAACCCATTACTAAGAGTAGATGTTGGCAAAACTATATTACAAGCCTCCAATCCTAGAACTAATTTCACCATTATAATTTGATCATAATCTTGTTACATGTTTACTACACTATCTTTTAAATCCTTATTTACAATAATACAAGTCCATTTCGAGTCTTTTCTTTCCTTGAATATCATAATTTAAAACATGTATTTCAATCTCCTTAGCTTTTTCTCTAACCCACTTTGTCTTGTAATATAGAATGTGAATATTTCTCCTAATTATAGTATCCACCACCTCCATTAGCTTGGCATTTAATGTTCCAACACTATGTACCAACACAAATCTTGTTATTCAAAATATCATGTCATAAAGTTCAATTTTGTTACTACTTAAACTTTCCCATCCAATCATTTTTGGTGCATGATTTCAAAGGAAACTTTATTGAGAAAGGACATGGAGAAGGTGGCCCTTACATAATAATAGATCATCCGCAAATTACTGACATGACTGTAACATACATGCTTGTAGATGAGAAAAACATTAAAGCATGACACAACATATTAGGGCACAATATTTTCTACAAATTTTGTTTATTCCCTTCCTCAGAAAAAGTATCTAATATGAAAATACCAAAATATAAGGATTGCATCCTTGGAAAGATGAAAGGTCTTTCTTTTGAGAAGAGCAAACCATTTCAACAACAACTAAGCCTTTTCCCATACAAGATGGGGTCAGCTACACGGATTCTTTGTTTCCATAGGGCCTTATCATGTGCAAGAGCAAACCATTTGAATTAATAAATTTAGAAGTTTGGGGACCATCATCAGTGTTATCTAATAGTGGTGGTGGCAGCAGTTATGTGATCTTTCTTGATGACCTTATTCGGTACACTTCGACTAATTCTCTTACTAAAAGAATGAAGTCCTTTGAGTCAATTAAAACCTTATACATGTTTTGCTGCCAGAGGTGAATATGTTTCACATGACTTTAAGTCTTCATTGATCAAAATGGCATACTGCATAAAAGGTCTTCTCTTTTCCCCTCAACAGAATAGTTTGGCCAAAAAGAAAAATAAATGTATCATCCAAATTGCTACAGCTCTCTTGGTTTCTAGAAATGTGCCAAAATGTTTATTAACTGCAGGCTTGTTAAGAACGACAAACCTAATTAGCAACCAATGGTCTTTAACTTTTGTCTCCTTTCAAGACCTAATGGAAATTGAACTTGTTTCCAAAGGTGATGCAAATGTTTCATAGTTGATCATGAAGGTTACAAATTGTCACCTAAAGCCAGTCAATGTGCTTTCCTTGGTTATAGAGACACCCAAGAAAGAATATAGATGTCGTTTCTACATAAGCTTGTGCTTGTCTAGGATAATCTTTGTTTTGAACAAAATAAAAATAACATATTCTTGAAAATGATGATTACACAAATCAATGGCAAAGAACTCAAGCACCTTTCTAAATTGTTTACGTTCTAGTATTTATGAATAGAATGATGCATAATGAATGTGCCTTAGATAGATTTACGGAACCACAAGTTGTTGAATCCAAAGATCTACTGGAATTTCCTGTTGACCCCTCTTAAGTTTGTTTCTTATTAAGAATTCTTTGACCTCAACATAGAGTTTGCCTTATCCCTGAACTACCTAATGTCTTCCTCACAGCTGAACCTCATTCTGAACACCAGCCACCCCCCCCCCCCTCTCTCTCTCACAGACACATACCCCTAACTCTCTACTTCTCTCTCATGTTTGTGTGCATCACCTCTCCATCTCTCTATACTTTTCTTGGCCAGCAACGGAGAAAACTGGCAAAAGTATTGGCTAATGATGATCCCAGGTAAGAAAGCCAAAAATTTTGTTTCTTTATTTTCCAACAAAACAACATGCTGACCGAGTGTCCAAAACAACCTGACATGTTTGATCATGTCGGGTGTGTTTGACTAAGGCTCTTGACTAAGGCTCTTCTAGTGCCCAACACTGTGTCCATGTCAGTGTCACGCCAGTACTGGAGGCAAACCTAATACCTCTTGACAGAGCTGCACAAGTCAGATTTATCATTTTTATTACTTATTATTTGTAAGAAGTCTTTGTCTTCAACTTAATATTCAACTGAAAACAAGATATTTTCTGCTCTAACAAAAGCAGAATAGACACATGTAGATTGAAGCAATATGATAAATACGTCCCTGAATTTTCAGACACAGTGTCTGGCACAGGAGACAAAATGGCAACATATGTAATCATAATGATAAGTTGTAGAGAAGGATTTATTAGAACTTACAGTGTAATTCTTAACAAGGATGGTGGTCTCCAATCCCAGTTGGTATTCACGTTTGTAGTCATAACTGCAACAATATTACGAAAAAAATGTTTACAATCATAACCACCACAAAAATTAGAAAAGGAAAAGAAAGCAAAACAAGATCCCCAAAGTACTGTTAGGACAGTTTTCTGGAGAATATCTTACTATCAAAGTACCAATATAATTTAATCCAACTATCATATCACTTGTATGTTTAAAGCTCTTGTTAGAGCTTTGTGTGGAGGGAAAGTGGTCATTGATTCGACAAGCTTTAGTTTTTGGTATGGCTAAAGAGGTGGAATAGGAATGTGTATGAGGATGTGGCTTGCAAAAGGCAGAATTGACAGGTGAGATAGCTAGAATGAACTGTGGGAGAGGAGAGAGGCCATGGAATTTTCACGATGTGAGGAGTGGAGTATGCTTAGAAAGGAGTTGGCGAGGATTAGCAAACACAAAGAGATATCTTGGAGGCAACAATGTCACATGAGGCTGTTGAATGAAGGTGATAGAAATATAAAGTTTTTCTATCAAAAAACGTGCTTCTATAATAAGTTTGAAGTGCTACAGAGAGTGGATGTCAAAGGGGTTGTATTCAAGAAAGGTAGTTGCTTGGAGGTGGCGATATGCCACTTCTATAAGGATGCTGGTTCATAAGAAGTTGGCTGGTTCCCTAACTTGGATGGTTTGCAATTTCAAGCTATTTTTCCGGAGGTTAAAGTGTTGAAGCCATAGATTTCAGACGTTTATTTTTTGTATTTCTGCAACTTAGTCACTTGGATCTTATTGGATCAGATCCAATAGGAGTTGAGTATCATTAGGAGTACTAATTAGGAGCATTTTTGTCTTTCAAGTTAGAAATTTGTATGTTAAGTACCCTAATTGTAATCGTGTAACTTAGAATCAAGAGAATAAAGAGAGAGAGGCGGCAGCAGCCATGGTGATGCTTGCCCTCTTCTTGATTCCAAAAATTTCTATTTTGTGTTGATTCGAGTTTCTAAAGGTGTGGGTCGAATCTCAATATGATATCAGAGCTTAATCAAGAAGATTAGCACGTTTATGCTAGTGTTGTCTGACGCATATCGTATCGTGTATCGCTGGACTCCACGATACAGGCATATCGTATCATATTGTACTTTAATATTAAAATAATGTAAAAATTAATTAAAATTCAATAAAAATTAGTAAAAATCCAAAAAAAAATTAAAAAAAAAATCAAGAAAATCTGGTAATTGCTTTAAATTCATATATTGTAAGTTTAGTACAGATTGAGCATTCAACATTGAACAATTGCATCCAAATTTACATATTTTGAATCCAAAAAATGAAATACAGATTACAGACACATTTACATTTTACAAATTGTAATCAGGATCATCAACTAAATAATCTTCATCTTCTTCTTATTGCAGATCCTCATCATCATCATCAACGACACCTTCTTCTTGGAAATCAAATTCTTCGTCTCCTTGATATTGTTGCGCTCCTTCCAAATTAATCCAAGCAACGTCTTCTTCAGTTAGGAGGGCATTTTCTTCAGTGTCTTCCATAACCCAATCTTCTAATATATCAAATTTATCCAAACTTATTGGATCGAACTGACTTTCTTCTCTATTTACTTTTTTTAATTACCTATGACAAACAAAGATAAATAATTAGTAAATAATATTAACAATTAAAGACTGAAGTTAAACAATATTGAATTGAAAATTTGAAAGTAATACAACATTACCTTTCACGAAAGCGTATGTTACAACGAATATAAACTAAATCATTTAGTCTTTTGTATTCCAACCTGTTGTTGCATGAATAGGCTGATGCAATTGTTTATTCCATCTACTATCAATTATTTTGCACACGGGCACATAATCTCTCTTTTTTCCATTAAAGTTATTTATGATCGCTTCTTTTGCCCTGTTCATGGCTTCATAAAGGTAGCCCATAGATGGTTTCTCCTCGCTGTGGGACAATCTCAAAACTTTCACTAAATGACAGGTAATTTTTAATAATCTAACACATGCATTCCAAAATAAACTTCTAAAAACTGTTTCTGCAATCTCATTCAACTTTCTATTCCTTTTATTTTGAGGCAACTCTACAAATTGTTGTCACTCATCTGAGGAGAATATTCTCTTTAAAGCATGCTTCTGTCTCACAATACTCTGTACAAATAAGAACTTTGTTGCGAACCGAGTTGCAGCTATGCGAAGAAGCTCTGCACCTTCAATGTATTTCCTCATCATACACAAAACAAATGCATGGCTGTAAATCAATTTTATAATATCTTGACAACACTCAGTTACTGCCTTTATTTCATCTATCTCACCAATGTCCTCGAGGATGAGATCTAAACAATGGGCTGCACATGGTATCCAGTAGAAAGTCCCATAAATATCAGCTAACTCCTTCCCAGCTGCTTTGTAGTTAGCTGTATTATTTGTAATCAATTGGACTACATTTTCTAGCCCAACCTCCTGTATAACCTTATCAAATTCCTATCGTAGGATCTCTGCAGTGTGTCTCTCCTCTGACATATCTAGAGATCTCAAAAACATGAGTCCTTTAGGACAATATAGAAGAAAGTTTAGCAATATCCTTCCTCGCCTATCGATTCATCCATCTGCCATGATAGTGCATCCCGTTTCCTTCCACGACTGTCTCAAAGTCGAACAATATTGTTGCACTTCAATGACGGTCTGATCTAATATCTTCCCTCTCAACTTCTGATAAGAGGGCATCATGTATCTTGAACCAATGTTAGCAATTGCATCTGCCATTGCTTGAAAATGAAAACTGTTGCATCATAAAACCATCTTCCCATTGCAAGATCTGCCTGATCATGCAGTTGTTCTGAAGCCATAGCAGCATGAATTCCAGGTTGAGCATCAGGTGTAGTGGAAGGAGGAAAGAACGAATGTATGGGTAGAAGTTCTTCCTCTACTCCTTCCTGAACTTCCTTTTCTGCCACCTCCAAAGTCTTTAGCTGCAACCCTCTTTCTCCTGCTAGGTGCTCGCGAACTGCTACTACCAATCTCTATTCTAGCATCTGAAGGCAAACTATCGGTGAATCCAACTCCAGTGGCAGTAGCATCATCAGCTTCTTCACACATCTGGAAATCATCATTTTGTTGTCTCCTTTCCTATATGCTCTCAATCATCTGCAAGCATTGTCATTTAATACCTTCTGGCACACTTCTAACTCTGCCTGTGCATGGAGAAACTTCTTTCCTAGTTCCTGCTAGGTGGTGTTTCAACCTTGAAATTCCACCACTAACCACCTTTTCACAAAATAAGCATCTAATTTTTAACCTGTAACCCTCAACTGGTATACCCCATTGCCATGTCGGATCATCAGACCGATAATGGGAGTCTCTACCACCCCTTCCTGCCATCTCAATGGAGTACTTTAATTCAAATAAAAACCTGAAAATAAAAGCACTTCGTAAATCCCCAATCTTCAAATAACACTCAAATGGAGTGTCTCCCACTTCATGAATGCAATAAAAATCGTATACACACACTTAATAACTTCATATTTTATCATTAAAAAAAACAAAATAACACAAAAAACAACAAATATAAAAGAAAAAAATGGAAAAAAAAATATTAAAAATATATCTAAATCCGAGTTTGGAGGCTTGCACGGACACCGTAGGGCACGATTTTAGAGCTTTGAACACCAAGGAGGCAAAAACCGACTCTTAGGGAGCTTGAGGAACCCAAAAGGAGAGAGGAAACTCACGAAAAATCATGGGTTTCGGTCGACCCGAGACCCTTTATAAGGGTCCTACGCACCGTATCGTGCGATACGGCCCGTATCGTGCGATACGGTGCGATACTTTGGTTATAGCGATACACTCGGGTGTATCGTATCATGGTGTACGATACGGTGCGATACGGATAACACTGGTTTATGCTATGGTTCAAGGGTTTAAAAGTAGTTATGGCAGCGTGGATCTGTTGCAGCCTAGAAAAATCATGATTAGATCAGTTATACAACAAAATAGATTCATTTCAAAAAAGAATTTTAGAAAAAGAGTAAATAAATATATCAGTCCTAGAGAAATGAGGCGTATTTGATAATGTCTGATAAAAGAAAGATGGTGGAAAGTCGTGAAAACAACGTTTCATATAAGGGAGATGGTTTTAAGATTATGAATCTGAAATTAGACGGTAAAAATTACCTCCAGTGGGCTAGATCTATTGAACTAGTTGTGATGGTAAGGGGGCGATGGGACTACTTGATTGGCGACATTCTCATGCCCCAAACCACTGATCCTCCCTATCTCAAACTGCGCAAGGAGAATGTTTTAGTCAGCGCGTGACTCATATAATCAATGGTGCCGTCCATAGGCAACACATTCATGTTTTTGGAATGAGCCAAGGACATTTGGTTGGTTGTCACGGATGCCTATGCTCAGAAGAAAAATATAGTAAAGAAATATGATATTATCGAGAAGATTCGAAAGTGCAGACAAGGTGGAAGAATTGTAAGTGATTATTATGTTGAACTTTGAGGTTTATGGGAAGAGTGGTAATTATATTCAAAAACTAAATGTCAAAATTGCATGAAAGAACGCAACGAGGAATTTGATGAACGAAAAGTGTTTATTTTTGTGAGCATTTTCTCGAAATATGAGAGTCAAAAATAATATTCTAAGCAAAGAAGAGGTTCCTTCCTTCAGTACAGTATACTCCCTACTCTTACGGGAAGAAAATCGAAGGCATTTAGAGAAAGAGGCCAAAATTAGCGAAGAAACAACTGCTTTTGTTGGCACAAATGTAGCTAATACTTCATCCACTCGTGGAAGAGGAGGATATCGAGGATACGGCAAAGGTAGATTTGAGCTTACTCAAAATGAGAAAGATAAGTTGATTTGCCTTCATTATGGTAAAACATGACACACGAAAGAGACATGTTTGGAATTGGTGAGCAGACCTACTATTATAAAAAATAAGTCAAATAAAGCCTAATTCAGTAGTGACTAAACTCAAAAACAAAATTTGGATTCATTGAACAATATGAAGAAAGAACTTGAAGAGCTAAAGATTAGATTGGCTGATTTGCAGATAACCTCTTCTACAATTGATTTTCAAGCTACTATGGTATATTCGTTCTCTTTCATGGTTGAGGGTAATATACTTACTCCTCACTACAGGATATGGGTTGTTGATTCTGGCATCACAGATTATATGGTTGGTCGGTGAGAGTTGTTTGATGATTATCAGTTGATTCTAAAAAAGATTGATATTAAGTTGGTCGATGGGTGTCATACTCCCATCATTGGAAAAGGGAGTATAATTACCTCTTTCTGAATGTTAAAAAATATTTTAAATGTTCCAACTATTTCAATCAATCTCTTATCAGTTTTCGCTATGACACAAGACCTAAACTAACATATAATTTTTAATTTCACCGGTTGTTTCTTTTAAGAACTGAAGACAGGGAGGATCTTTGGTTAGGGTAGCATGAGGAGAGGCCTTTATTTCAATGAGAAAGCCGGCGGGACAACAATGAAACCTGCCAAAAGGCTAAACATCATCATGTGTCATTTCTTTTGAATAAAACTAGAGCTTCTAGACCATTTGAAAATTTTCATTATGATGTTTGGGGCTCGTGTTCGATTACCTCATTGCATGGCTATAAATACTTTATATTTCATTCGTTAATAACTGTACAAGGTTTACCATGATATATCTCATGAAAACCAAAGATAAGGTAAGAAATATTATGCCCGTATATTCCTAATTCATAAATACCCAATTTTAGCAAACTATTCAAATTCTTCGTAGTAATAATAGAGGTAAATTTATGTCTCAATCACTACATTCATATTTTCTATGTCATGGAATCCTACACCAAACTTCTTATCCCCATTCCCCACAGCAAAATGGTCTCTAAAAAAAAAAATAAGCATATTTTAAAAGTTGCTAGAACATTGTTGATTGGTTATAATGTCCTTAAATTTTATTGGAGTGAAGTTGTCCTAACAATCGTATTTCTCATAAACCGCATGCCTAGCAAAGTCCTCAATGGAAATACTCATTTTAACTCCTTATGTCCTTCTCACAAACAATTTCACGTACCTTTAAGTTTTTTTGATGCACCTGTTTTGTACATATACATAGTGGCTCTAGAGATAAACTGGATGCTAGAGTTGTTAAGTGCATTTTCTTAAGCTATTCTTCAACTCAAAAGAGATTGATCTCGAAAAAAGAAAATCATATGTTATAATGGATGTATCGTTCTATGAAGATATAAGGTTTTATGGTGGTTAAGAAGATCATTTATCAAATTTACCTATACTAAGTGTGTTACCTATTCCACCATTAGAAGATCACCGTGAGACAGGAAAGGAAGAAGAGGTTGCTCGACTATGAGAAGGAAAAAGATGGTAGACTTATTCTAGAGGTGAAAGAAAGGCATTCCTCCTGCATCAAAATGCTATCTTAGATCAGAATTCTCACCGTGAATCAACTTTGATTCTCACTCAGGTAACTCCTTTAAAGTTGATAATTTAACTATTGCTCTTCGAAAGGAAAAACGTGAGACTGCAAGATATCCTCTAGAAATGATGGTATAATATACTAATTATCTCAAAGAGTACCAGTTGTTTGTAATGAATGTAGATAACACTTATATCCCAAGAACATTTGAAGAGGCAGAGCAAAATTCAGATTAGAAGGCAGCAATGAAAGAAGAAATTACAGCACTAGAAAAGAACAAAACATGGGAACTTACGTACCTGCCACCAGAGAGAAAAATTGTGGGCTACATATGGGTGTATACGATGAAGTACAAGGCCGATGAAAGTATAGAAAGATACAATGTCAGGTTAGTAATTAAGGGCTATAGTCAATCATATGGTATTTAACTATACGAAAACATTCACACCAGTTGCAAAAATGAAATACATTAGAATTATTCTAAGTTTGGCCGTCAATCAAGGATGAGAATTATAGCAGTTGGATGTAAACAATGTGTTTCTTGAAAGAGACATTATGGAGGATATCTACATGGACTTACCACCCAACTATGATAAAGGAAAGACACCAAACAAGGTATGAAAACTAAAAAATCCATTTATGACCTAAAGCAATCACTAAGAGCATGGTTTAAAAAATTTAGTGATGGTATGCTTGGCTTGGGGTTCAAACGTTGCATTAGTGATCATACGTTATTCATCAAACAAGATAAGAAAACCATCATTTTAGAGGTATATGTGGATAATATCATCATTATGGGTGACCATGTGGAAGGAATCACTACTTTAAAGGGACAACTACATACCTTACTTGATTTGAAAGACTTGGGCAGATTACACTATTTTTTGGGAATTTAAATTATATGCAACAAGGGTTGTTTGTTCTTAAGTCAAAGAAAATATATTATAGACTTATTTAAAGAGAAAGATAGGATTGTCGTATATGCACTATCCAAATCGAAATTCAAAAAGATGATAATAGAAATTCAATTAAATCTTATGAAAATGTGGGCAGATATTAGAGATTAGTTGGAAAGCTTATATATCTCACAATCACAAGACCTGATATAAGCTTTGCACTAAGCCATGTGAGTAAATGGATGTGTTCACCATCAAAGCATCATATGAATAATGTGTTTCACATCATCATATATCTGAAATCATCCATCACTCACGGTCTATTATATTCTTCATATTCATCACTCGATACTGAAATTTATTCAGATGCTGATTGGGTTGGTTCTCCAGTTGATAGGAGATCTATTTGAGGCTACATTGTATGTCTGGGAGGAGAAGTGGTATCATGGAAGAGTAAGAAATAGTTTGTGATTGCTAGATCAAGTGCAGAGACAGAGTATTGTGCGATTGCCCTTGGCATGTGTGAAGGTTTATGAACATTATCATTCAACAATAATAACAACAACAACTAAGCCTTTTCCCATACTAGACGGGGTCAGCTACATGGATTCTTTGTTTCCATAGAGCCCTATCATGTGCCATGTTAGCAGTTAACTCATAATAGGCTAGATTATTCTTTATTGTTTCTTTCCAATACTTTTGTGGTCATCCTCTACCTCTTTTAATACTTTCCAAATTTAGTTTTTCATACCTTCTTACAGGTTCTTCTTTTGATCTTCTTTCTATATGTCCAAACCATCTTAAATGATATTCTCTCATTTTATCCTCTATTGGTGCCACTCCTAATTTGTTTTTAATAACCTCATTATGTATATGGTCTTTTCTTGTATGACCACTCATCCATCTCAACACCTTCATTTCTGTCACAAACATCTTTTATACATGTTGATGATTAACTGCTCAACACTCAGAACCATAAAACATGGCAGGTCTAATTGCTGCTCTATAATATTTACCTTTTAACTTTCATGGTATCTTCTTATCACAAAGAATACATGATGCTCCTCTCCATTTTAACCAACCAGCATTAATTTTATGCATAACATCTCCATCAATTCTTCCATCACTCTGAAAAATTGACTCTAAGTATTTAAAACTTTCCTTTTAGGGGACGCAATGTGTGCCAATTTTAATTTCTATGTCCTCTAAAGTAACCAAATAATCAAACTTACATTCCATATATTCTGTCTTTGTTCTACTAAGTCGGAGGCCTTTGCTTTCTAATGTTTCTCTCCATAGTTCCAATTTTATGAACATTATCTAATGTTAACTGCTAACATGGCACACAATAGGGATGTGTGGAAACAAAGAATCCATGTAACTGACCCCGTCTAGTATAGAAAAAGGCTTAGTTGTTGTTGTTGTACAAGAGGTGAATGCAAAACAAGTTTGGAGCAGATGAAGAAGATGACCAAGTTCAATCAATATCAACAAGCCAATATTTGCCAATCGCCTTACGAAAGGAAAAGAGAAGATGTACATATCCCATTAGTAACTTTGTGAATTATGAAAATTTTTCAAAAAACTACAAAACATTCGTCATAAATTTTGAAAATGAAGAGATTCCAAAGACATGGAAAGAGGCTAATATATCAAAAGAATGACAGTATGCAATGCTGGAAGAAATAAATGCATTAAAGAGGAATCACACTTGGGAGATTGTATCTCTACCAAGAGGGAGAGACGTTGTTGGATGAAATACGTATACACTATAAAATACAAACCTACAGGAGACATTGACAGGTACAAAGCTCAACTTGTGACCAAAGGGTACAGTCAGTCGTATGGGATTAACTATACTGAAACATTTGTGCCTGTAGCAAAAATGACAACTATGTGTATTTTTATTAGTCTGGAAGCAAATAGAGGATAGAATATGTGGTAATTAGATGTTAAAAATATATTTTTGTAAGGGGACTGTAAACACCCCAAAATCCCACGATTTTCATAAAATATACCTGGTTTACAAAATCAATTCCAAAAAGGCACTTTGAGTTCTGAAAACCCAGGAGCCTTCCCAAAACCCCGTAAATATTGTTTTAAACCCTGTAAATAGTGTTTTGAAACCCCATATCCAAATAGGAGCTTTTTAAACTCGGGCTAAGCCCCATTTTACAAGAAGCCAAAGACGAACAGGTGAAGCAAGCAAAGACGACACATGATCGAGAAGCAGCCCGATAAGTGGCTCACAAAGGCTAATTCCAGAAGCAGGCTCAAAAGCAGTTTCCAGAGCCTAGAAGAGCATCCTGGCCTGATAAAAGCCAGGTTTAAAAGGCGAAATGAAGGCCCAGGCTCGATGCAGAATGCAAGCATGGCACACCCAGAAGCCAAATCAAATACATCCTCCCAAGCATCAAGAATCTGAACCAGAAAAGTCAGAAACGAGCAGAAACAGAGTCCGAAAAGGCGAAAAAGAGTTCGGACGACAAAGATTGGGGAAACCCAACACCAGATGGAGCGCTGATGAAGTCAGGGCCTACACAGATCGTCCCCCTCAAAAAGCCAAGAAGGACCATCTAGAGAAAATTTGGATTGGATCTGGACCATAAATATCCAAATCCATATCCAAATAGTGTTTGGATTTAGGTCGATCCAAATAGTGTTTGGATTTGGATTGGATCCAAATAGTGTTTGGATTGGATCGGATCTAGACCAAAATATCCAGATCCATATCCATAAAATTGTTGGATTTGGATCGGATATGGATTTCAAAATATCTGAGATCCAAGATCCAGACCTAAATAGTGTTTGGATCGGACATGGATTCCATGATCCAAACCCAAGACCCATATCCAAGACCCACTTCATTTGCCTATAAATAAGAGTGAGGGGGTCTCCAAGAGTTCACATGAAATCCAACTTGGAGGAGCTTGGAGGAGAGAGAGGGTATTAAGGTGAGTTCTTAGTGCTTTCTTAATTTTGTTTAGTGGGTTAAATGGGGGTTAAATGGGGGATTAGTGTGGGATGCACCACCTTGATTAAGGGCTGGATTTGCTTAAGCAAAGAAGATTTTGGAGTGGATGGCTTGGAGCTTGAGCACACCCCAACCGACCCTAAAAGGTAAGCCCCACTTACCCCCTAAACCCTTCTTCTTAACCCCTCTAAACCACCTAAGCCGACCACACCTAGACCCAACCGAATCCACCTAACTACCCCACAACACCCCTAATCCCAATTAGCCTAGCCTAACACCCTAACCGGCTCCAATTCTACCACCCAAACCACCCCAGGCCTTACCCGCTCCCGCTCCACACAACCTGCGCACACCCTGCACGCGCCCCGCTCCCTCTCTGCACTCGTGTCGCGCGCCTCCCAAGCGCTCACCTGGCGCCTAGCACCCGTCACCCTATCTCCTGCCTAGCACCTAGCGCCTGACGTCCACCCTGCTACACCCGCGTCTTAGCCGACTTACACCCCACCACCTCCACCGACTTCAGCCACTACCTGCCACCCTTACACCACCACCTACCTAGCACTCCACGTCGTATCTCATACCACCTAGCATAACCCGTGACCTCTTGCCTAGGACTCCCAAAACTCCACACCCTATCCCACGCCATACGCTCCCAACCGAACCCATCCTAGTCTAACACTCCCCCACCTAACACCCCAACCGTGACCTTTAGCTCCCATACACCCCGACCCCATACCACACCCTAACACCCGTGACCTCCTTGCCTTGGCCGTAACCCCACAAAACCCCATTAAGACCCGCACTCACGTACACCATTGAGCCTTTGCTCTTACTCCAAAGACTCTAGTAAGAGTTGCGTGAGTTGTCTTCAATTTACACACTTCACCCACGCGTGCATTGAGCCTTCGCTCTTATTATATATATATGTATTTACATTCAGCTGGGTTGTTACATTAAGTCGTGTGAGTTTGTCATTTCAATTACACACTCGCACCCAAAGACACCCGAGCACTTGCTCAAGTGCCTCACGCACCATTTTGCCCTCGGCAGCCACTAAGATATAGTCATATCTCTATATTTTCAGCTGCGTGAGTTTTCCCGGTTCAGTTGTGTACGTCTTTCAATTCCAGGTTGTTAATTTTCAGCTGCGTGTGTTGTCTTTCAATATATACACAACACACACGCACACGTTGGCGACCTTCGGGCCCATATATATATATATATATATATATATATATATATATATATATATATATATATATATATATATATAGTTGTATCTCCCTTTCGGCTGGGTTTTACATTTCAATGTTGTCTTTCAATTTATACACAACACACATGCACACGTTGGCGACCTTTGGGCCCATATATATATAAGTATCTCCCTTCCGCACTTTACATTTAAGTCGAGCAGGGTTTTACATTCAAGTCGTGTGAGTTGTCTTTCAATTTATACACAACACACACGGCCATAATTGAGCCTTTCCGCTCTTAAGATATAGCTATATTTCCCTTCCGCAATTTTCCTTCGGCTATGTCTTTCAATTTCGGGTTTGAAGGTTCAGTTATGTGAGTTTGCATTGCATATCCGCCATACCACGAGATAGGGCGCATACTTGCATCAAAGCAACCTCGAACCACCCGTACAAAATCGCCAAAACTTAGGCACTTGATGAACACATCTCATGCCTAAGTGGCTAAAACCAAAGACATAGGAACGTGCAAAACCCCATGTGAATAAAATTTGCAATTAGACAAACAAATCGATCAAACACTTTCATACTTTTCAAAAAAGGTCATACTTGTTCAAAATCGAGTTTTCTAAAGCGTACAAACTGACCCTTGAGGATCGGTTCAAGAAGGTTTGCGACGAAAAGAGCCCACTTGTCCACAGTCGCCCCCTGAGTCAGATATTTCAAAACTTACTTCGCTAGTTTGAGTAAGCTAGTTGGCATGCCCTTTTAAAGCGACTTAGATATACGAAAAGGTTCACTCTAGGCCTAAGAACCCGGAGTAAAAATTTTCGCGTGTCTACAGGGACCTCAATGAGGAAGTGTACATGGAGATACCGCATGGGTTGAGACAGCTCTATGGCCCTAATGATGTGTGTCTTCTAAGGAAAGCATTGTATGATCTGAAACAATCGCCACATGCATGGTTTGAGAAGTTGAGTGAAGGTATTATAAGCCTTGGATACATAAACAACAACTACAACAAATAAGCCTTGGATAAATGAGGAGCAAAAATGATCATACATGGTTCTTTAAATTGGGACAGGTATCTCAATATTAATTGTATATATTGATGATATAGTAGTGACAGGTTGGACCCAAAATCCAATAAAAAGGATTTCAGATTTTATGTAACACAGCTATATGTTAAGTAAGACTTAGTAAGGGTATAAGTGTCTTTCAAGTTAGAAAACACTATATAAGTGTAATTTTGTTTTAGGTTTAAGTAAGAGAGAAGGAATAAAGAAAGAGGGAGCCGCCGCCCAAGAAGGTGGTCGTGCATCACCTTGTTTATCCCCTATCGATCTAAATATCATGCACTATCTTTGATCTATCAATTGCATTCAATACTCCATAGCAAACTTAAAACAACATATGTAATAAGAACAAGATAAGAATGTTAATGCACCTTATATAACAAAGCTTTTCCTTAATTTCTCTGACAGTTTCAAAATCCACTGATCTATTCATAGCATACCTGAAAACATAACATTAACACGTAAGAACACCAACAGCCCTTAAATTTTTAAATAAATAACCATATCTTACATATAATCACTCACCCTCTTCGAAGCAACAGATCCACAAGATAAGATGTTATGTGCCTTCCAGCCACATTCATCCGCTTTGTGAGATGAGGAAATGAGTAACCATCCACAACAGGAACCTAGAGATGAATGCTCAAGTCAGGTTAGATTTGGACATGGTGAAGATGTGCAACAAAGTTGTTATTAACTTAATTTGCAAGTACACTAAGAATCTCACATGATAATTATATTGATGGCAATGCCATCTCCAAGAGAATCAGATACGATCAGCAAAAAGCAGATAAAGGACATTTTAGCATCATACCATTTCAAAACTTTGAAGAACATGAGAATTCCCAGACTGTACAGGGAAGTCAAGAAGGTTCCCAGCTCACGTCACTTGTATTGGTTGCCAGATATATAAAGGATATGTTGTAGAAATAGTTACCACATTCAGTTCAAAGGCAAGTTGGATAGATTCCGCTTGCCATTTCTGGTTAACTAATCGTGCATGACCTACTTTACTGCCAACTAGTCAAGGTGAAAAGGCAAAATAAAGCAGAGAAATGCTGCATTCAAAATAGTTGCTAACCCATCCATATAAGGAAAACTTTTAATTTCCTGTGCAACAATGCAGAAAAAGTTATTTCAGGACATCGCTTAAAATTAATAATGTTAATAATCACACTGCCTTGTTCAGAAAATCCAGTTGACAATGCTCAAAAATAGCGAAGAGGAACTCCTTACCACATGAGTGACACCATCTCCAGAGTCAATGACAAGGCCATGAAGTAATCCTGTCAGAAGTGAGCACAAATTAATACACACAAGTGGACCGACACCATGTAATGTGCCAACCATAGATAGAAAAAGTTAGAGGAGAAGACCCTCAAAGAAGAAACCTTGAACTGGACTACAATATAGAGAGAAAAAGTCAACCTGAAATACAAATCAGGACAACCATATAGATTTCACGTGGTGCTCTGCAAGTCACCTACGTTAATGACATAAGGTGAAGATACCAAGGCAACATGAACTGGAGAACTTAGCAGAAAGGTCAAAGCCATAGGCTAATCGACCTCAACAAGTCAGCCAGCTACCTGGCAGCATAAGCTAATTGAAAAAGAGGAAGAAATATCAGTAACACGCAGAAACAACCCAAATTGTTTCAGTATACTGATTGATTCCGCCATTACAAACCCCAACAAGGCACTGGCTATGGGATTTTCAAGACATTCCCACCCTCCCTCCAGAAGATGTGATATCGCAGTCTAAGCCAAAGTGTTCATGATACAAATAACAGCTACAATATGTCACTCCCCATTCATCGCTTCCCACATCTAAACAATTATATAAGATCCCACCCAGATGAAGCAATTAAGATTTGTTATCATAATCGCGTGCTTGCACTGAGTAAAAACCTTAGTTGTGGAAAATTCTCTTCATGAATCGAACTAATTGTAATTACGACAACTCTTAAATGCGTTATATGAAATACTTGATGAAATTTCATTCAGTGGTTTAGATATAAGAAGGTTCTCAAGAAGTACATCATCACTACTGTAAATATACATAGACAAATATATAAACATAACATGTGTATATATGTGTGTGTACGTGTGTATATATATATTTAAACAAGAAAAGGTTTAAGCATTTAAACAAAGCCGATAATAAACAAACAGTTCCTTTGTTGATGAAAGATAACAAAAGTGAAAATTCACATTTGTGCAAAAGTTTGATGCCATTGGGGTTACCGGCTGAAATAATTATTTACGAGCATCGGTGTAGGGAAACAGAAAATAATGCACAGTTAACTGGAGAAAGTTGGAAAGAAAGAAGACTTTTTATTAAGTCTTAACCTCCAATTATCTTGGGAAGCACCTTGAGCATATAATGTTAAAACAGCCTGAATTTGTATAAAGACAGCATTAAATCCATATGTCTCAAACATGGTCTCCATCTGCAAACAAAAAAAATCACAAGGATGAGAGAGAGAGAGAATATTGTGCATAATTGGTGATGATATAATGATAGAATGTAATAATTAACACTAACTACATCTGTCCACAGTGAGTTGGTGACCTGACTGAAAAACTTAACATCGATACCCATCTGCACTCACCATCTTCTCTCTGTTCTTTGAAGGATTCAGAGGAGGATCAGTGAGTAAAATCCAACATTCTGTTGGATCTATCTGCCACAAACCAAGCAACACCATGCATATCTCAGATTGACAGACAAAAAATAAAAACATATTTGGCCATAAATTTTTGAGAAAAACAAGAGTAAAATTTCAAAGACAAAAGTCTGAACAGAAAAGAAGATTTTACTTTTAATTCACTGAAAAAAGCATGATCCCATATGTAGCGCATGTCATCCCAGTTCTGAACTATGCCATTGTTAACCGGATAAGAGAGGTCAAGTTGATGGCGGAATTCTGCACATGCATCCCCCACAACAATATCCTGAATGACAAAAAAACATTATTTTCACATCAGTGAATGAAACAATAAGATTGAGTTCTAGTATAAAGTATACACAAGCGAATCAGTGCTACAGGAACAATAATATGAACCTCATCATGCAAAACTCAAACAACATGCCTTAATAATAAATCATATAAGAAAAATGTTCAATACCATTATATGTCCATCGCATAAAAGGTTAATAATTCAATATACGTCAGGCTTTTGATAGCAATCATTGGTCAATGAATGGAAACATACTGAATTTACGTCAATGCTATCTACTCATCATGGATTTTAAAGTATATATCTTCAACTGATGCTCCCCTTCTCTATGTCTACCATAAAGAAAAAGGGATACAGCAATCATGAAGGACAAGTCAACAAGAGTGAAATACAGACAAGAAGATATCAGAAACTCCAGTTGTAATGTTATATCTGTTGCAATGATACTCCAAAGATTTAATTGAACAAAAGTTGCCCATGAAAGACCATACTAGTCGTCCCTCATTGATTCTGCGAGAAAATTTCAAAATTGGGTTCCAAACAAGTATTCTGCATATCTAGTTCAATCTATATTTTCTCACTTACCTGTCATATAAGCCAATAACATAATCACATTATGAGTGAATTCCTACATACATTATATCAAAGAGGAGACTCACATTCACTTTTACAAGCATTTTCTCAGGTACCTTTTACTGTTCTTGACATAAATAGCATATAATAAATAAAATTCTTGTTAGTTTATTATTTATAATAAACAGATTTATTATGAATAACCGCCTCAAAAAAAGCATATGTGACATTCACTGTTTGATTCCAACTAAAATGTAAACTCTCAACTAACAAGAAACATTCAGCATGCACAGTACAACAACAAAACAACTAAGCCTTTTCCCATACTAGATGGGGTCGGCTACATGGATTCTTTGTTTTCACATAAACGGCATGCTACTAGTTAACCCAATATAAACTAAATCATTCTTTATTGTTTCTTTCCAACACTTTTGTGGTCATCCTCTTCCTCTTTTAATATTTTTACAATCTAGTTTTTATATTTCTTACAGAGCATCCTTGAGTCGTCTTTCTACATGTCCAAACCATCTTAAATGATTTTTTCCTCGTTTTATCCTCTATTGGTGCTACTCCTAATTTGTTTCTAATAACCTCATTATGTATATGGTCTTCCTTATATGATCACTCATCCATCTTAACATCTTCATTTATGCTAGAAACATTTTTTTGTACATGATAATCAACCCCAAGCTTTAGCCGACCCCGTCTAGTATGGGAAAAGGCTTAGTTGTTGTTGTTGATAATCAACCCCAAACACTCATAACCATAAAACATAATAGGTTTAATTGTTGAACTTTAATGGTATCTTCTTATCAAATAGAATACCTAATGCCCCTTCCATTTTAACCAATCAGCATTAATTTTATATGTAACATCTCTATCAATTTTTCTATCACTTTAAAAAATTGACCCTAAGTATTTAAAACTTTCCTTGTGAGGGATGCAATGTGTGTCAATCTTAATTTCTGCTATATTTCATATATTATGTCTTTGTTATACATTCAGCACACTCAATATCCACACAAAAAGTTTTAAATCAGCCATAAGTATATAACTGTTGCAGCCTTCTACCAAAGAATAAGGACAAAAAAGCAAGATAAAAGCACTTTTACTATGAAATGAGTTGAAATGGCACCTTCATTTCTTGTTCTGTAATTGATTCTTCATACCGTAAGATGGGGCGGCCCACTACAGAAGGGAATACCGATGTTGGGAAATTTTCCCCAGCAAAGCCACATTTTACATACTGCAAAAAAGCTGAAATGATTAACAGATGTGAAGGTTTATCTTTTCTGACAACACGACATTATAATGTTGTGCAACGGTGACAGGACATCTAATGTTTCATGGAAGCAAAATAGCAAAATTATGATTCCGTAAATACTCCAAGTAGGATGTCAAAAAAAGAACCCTGGATATATTGAAGCGCTATCATTATGTGAAACAGAGGAGCACATGACCATATTCTAGAAGATATGAGGAAGAAAAATTCATTTTAGATAAAAGAAAATCACATTTACTGGAATTCTCGAGTTCTTGCAATTTTTACAAATATAGTTTCCAGACATGCGCATACAGTTGGAATACAAGGGAATTGCAGACCTAGAAGGCTGGACAAACCTACTAATTTGAAAACAATAAAAGTATGAAAAATAAATCTTATGAATGTGCCACACCGGTAGACAGCAAATATTCTAGCCTCAGCTCATATGGACGTAATTGAACATATGCTACCTGCATATAAATGTGCCTAATAGACTAAGGAAAGAAATCAACACAAATTCACAAGTGCCTCTCTTTTGTGAGTAAACAAGCGAGTGATCCAGAATTAGAATTCGCACCGTCACAAATAGAAGGAAAAATGTCGATCATACAGAATTCCACATCATCTAAGATGTAGACTCTTAGAAGATAAAGAAGCTGGAATCCGAGAATCTCCACTATCCAGAGGTTGGAATTTAAGACGAATGATTCAAAGAATCATCTTTAATAAATAAATCTATGCCGCTCATCGTTAATTGTAAAAGAAAAAACGCTGAGATTTTCCAAAAGCAAAAAAAAAGGGAAACGAGAGAAAGAGAGAGGAGGTTACGCCTGTGCCATTGTCGCAGACGACGACGTTTTTATTGTCCATGAGCGATCGCCTTGAGAGGGAGCGAGTAGACGACGAAGACCAACTCTTTCGGTCCCTCGTGCTTTGGGTCTGTCATTTGCTGCCGAAGGAGCGCCCCAACGTTTTGCAGTTGGAGCGGGAGCTGTCAACGGATCGGTTCATGTGGATCCACACGGTTTGGTCCTGATTGTTAACGGGTAAGGGCTTGTATGGTATCGTGTTACGTATCGTTTTTCTCCACGACACGTGTATAGTATCGTATCATATCATAAATTTTAAAAAAATATTTTTAAATAAAAAATAGAAAATAATCAAAAAATTTATAAAAAATCAAAACAATTCTTATAATTTAAAATTTGAGTAAACATTCATCATTGACTATTAATTCAAATTATAAGCACTTAAGCAATATAATTTTATGATTAAACAAGTAGCAAAATCATAACTTTTATAATTAAAAAAAAGAATCACATATTGTAATTATAATCATCAACTAAATAATTATTCTTACTGATATTATTGTACTCTTTTCAAATTGATTCACTGAATGTCTTCTTTGAATTAGGAATGTATTTGTTTCATCATTTTTCATTCTCTTCTCCACACCCAATTCAACAATTCTCTTCTCTTTACTCTAGCGATCAATATTTCATTCATTTTTAGCCATTATTACTTTCTTCACAACCCGAGAATACACAAGTATCTTTTATGAACCTCAATAGAGAAAAACAAAAGAAAAGAAATAGAAAAGAAAAAGAAAAAGAAAAGAAGAAGAATATGGCATAGGAAGTTGATTCTTTCATACTATTTTATGATATTTTAAAGGTTTGTATTGGTTTTATATATTTTTTTGGTTTATACAATCTTTCATGTTTTTGGCTCAAAAAATGACTTGTTGAATTTTGAAGAGAGTCATGTCATGACCGCATCTCACTTAAGAGAGAAAAACAACTCCCCACATCTCTATCTTTGGTGAAATGTTGTAAAACTATGTCCCTCTTTGGTGCAGGATGCGGTTCAAAGAGTAAAGTGACTATGCCACATCGCTCTAAAATGTAAGATATGCTTGAGTTGTATTTCCATCAAATGTGTTTCTCATGTTATATATGTATATGCTTAAAATCTTATATGCCTCTATGTATTACATAATGACAAACAACTCTAACAAAAACACTTATGATAAACTGGATTCTGAAAAGATGATGATTGATGAAAATATTTGTTATACCATAGATAAGAATACTGAAATTGATTGTAGTATATCGAATGATGTATTTTTGATTGGTTGACAGATAAAATATAAGAGAGATTAACTACTAAGGTGATAAGCTTAATTATTGACTCATGTTTTATACGAAGGATATGTTTAGTAATCATAATGAGTTTATTGAGTATATAATAAAAGTTGAGGAAGCATAATATTGTTATTGTTATTTTTTTGAATAGTAAATAAAAACAAACAAGGTATAACTTGAGTATAAGAAGAAAGTCGTCTAAGCATAGAGAAATAGGATAACTCATTATGATACTCATACAATAAATAAGTACGTAAAATTAGTTGTTAATGTGTATCATGTCATTTGTAGTTTTAAATATGCAATGGTTGTTCTGCAATAATGTATAGGACAAAGAGCGTACACACAAGGTTGAAAGGCTTTCTCAGTCACTCAACAAGGAGATTCAATACAATTTGAAAAGTCATATATTCAATGATTGAGTTGTAGATTACATAATTGAAGAAGTCTTTTAAGAAATCTTGAACCATCACTAGAATTACATTAATGTGATATAAGATATTATCACAAATACGCAGAGAAGAGTATCTCAACACACATTTGACTTCATTGTAAGTGTAAACACCCCGAAATCCCACGAATTTCTTCAAAACAAACCTGGTTTTGTAAAAGCAGCCCCAAAGGGCTATTTTTTGAGTCTGGAAACCCAGGAGCCTTCCAGACAACCCTGTATATATGTTTTAAACTTTATATTTCAAAAACATATAATATGGCTTTTGAAAACCTTTTAAAACACGTTTTTGAAACCCCGAAGCAGCTTGGCCCGATCAAGACAAGACCAGGAGAGCTAAGAAGAGCCCGGAACCGGAGCACATGTCGAGCCCGGCACAGCAACTCTTGTATCTGATTCACATCCCCAGGATCTCGAACGTCCAAGACCCCGTTCTTATCAAAATATCATTTGAAGTCATCTCCAGAAGGCAGAAACGGAGGCGGACGACCATGTTGGCGAAGACCCAACGCAGACGGAGTACTGATGCTGTCAGGCCCCGCACGAATCGTCCGTTTCGAACCCAGCTCGAAGGAGTCAGAGTTCAGTTTGGATTGGATCTGGACCATATATATCCAGATTCCAATCCAAACCCATATGTGGACTTGGATTTGGATTTGGATCCAGAGATCCAATCCAATATCCAGATCCATGGCCCACATCACCTTCTCATAAATGGAGGTGGGGCCCACTTGAAATTCACGTGGGATATTGGGCATGAGAGAGAGTGGGGATGAAAAATATCAAGAGTGTTGTATTAAGCTTGACTTGTGTGTCAAGTTTGGGTTTAATCATGTGGGTTAGCCTAATTGAGTGGGTTTAAGCGTGTAATTAGCTAAAACCTAACCTAGGGCTGCACCAACATGAGGTGATCAAGGTTATGGGCCATGCTAAGGGAGCTCCTTCACCTAAACCTAACCCAAAATGCCTAATCCTAGCCTAAACCCCTAATCCACCCCTAATCTGAACCTAATCACCTAACCCACTTCCCTAATCCTAGCCTAATCCCAACCTAATCACCTAACCCACTTCCCTAATCCTTCCCTAAACCTAGATTAATTTCCCTAATCCTAAACCTAGCCTAATCACCTAACCTAGCTCACTAAACCTCACCCTAAAACCCAACCACCTAACCTAGCCCTAAACCCCTAAACCACCCTTAGCCCACAATCTACCCAAACCCCTAGTTTTCAAAATATCTGGCCCAACCCTTTCCAGCCCACCTTATCTACATACTACCCTACCTAAACCACCTAACTACTACCCCAAGCCCAGCCCTAACCGACCTACCCATCCCCTATTTAAACACCTCCCCTTTGGGGGCGGGTTTTCCAAGTAGAAGGCCCTCACCTCAGCCCAGCCGGCTCCACTCTCCGCCTGCCCGCCTGCTCCACTCTCCGCCTGCTCCACTCTCCACCTGCTCCACTCTCCACCAGCTCTACCTGCACCGCCACCTTCCCTCTTCCATCCACCACCATTCCCCAGCCGGACGCCACCACCTTCACCCAATCGAACCAGCCGAGCTCCCATCCACACCCAGCTTCTCCTTGCCTTCCACCGCCTCTCCCCATTCGGTAAGTACCCTGCACCTTACCTAGCTTCTTCTCTACTCCCTCTCCACTCCTAGCCGCCCACTATACCATCACCTTACCTACCCAACAGCCCCTCGTCGCCACCACTCCCATTCGGCCATTCCCCCTACCTAACTCACCTCAACTATACCCGGCCACCCTATTAGATCTCCTAGGACTTGCCCGTGACACTCCCTTAAACCTACTATTCCCACTATCACCTAGCCCCATCCCCTAACTAGCTACCTTCCCATACTCCAACCTTAGTCACCCTAGCAACCCGCCACCACCACATCTTCCTAGTCGGCCACTCCAACCGACTATTCCTTCATTCGGCCAGTCATCACCCTTCTCCTAGGTGTCCCATTCGGCCTTCCCACAAACTCTCCTTTAGGTCCAGTTTCCCTAAACACTCAACTCCCCTAGTGACCCTAAAAACTCACTCGCTCAGTCCCTCTAACCCCCCACCTCGAGGCGACATCCACTTGCAACCGGCCACCTTCGAGGCACCTATCCCGCGCCCCACTTGCAGCCGGCCAGCACCTTTGGTCACCTATCCTCGCGGAGCTCCCGTTTGCAGCCCAAGGCGAAGGTCAAGCCCACGCTCAAGCAAGGCCTCTACGGACCAGCTACTCGTAAGTGCCTAAACTCGGTCCTTAGTTGTATACTTGCTTGAGATTCAATTTGATACGGGGTTGTAATAACGGAGCATAGTCTCCCCCCGCTTGTAATAACGTGGCTTGGCACAACCACACACGTGCACTCTCTTAGTCGTGCATGATTTTGAACACACACGGGCCTAATCAGCCCCTAATACATAAGTGTACATATATACTTTCATTTTCGAAGGGTTTTGTTTAAGTTGGGTGCGTCGTCTTTCAATTCAAGCACTCTCACACACATTGAGCTTTCGCTCTTATTTGAAAGACCCAAGTAAGGGCCGACCTATACTATTTGGGTTTCATTCCATGTTGTGTGAGTAAGTCTTTCAATTCAAGCACTCTCACACACATTGAGCTTTCGCTCTTATTTGAAAGACCCAAGTAAGGGCCGACCTATACTATTTGGGTTTCATTTCATGTCGTGTGAGTAAGTCTTTCAATTCAAGCACTTTCACACACATTGAGCCTTCGCTCTTACTCCCAAGACCTTAATAAAGGCCTTATTGCAGTTATATTTGGGTTTCATTTATGTCGTGTGTGTAGTACTTCAATTCAAGCACTCTCACACACATTGAGCCTTCGCTCTTACTCCCAAGACCTTAGTCAAGGCCATACTGCAATTTATATTTGGGTTTAATTTCATGTCATGTGTGTAAGTCTTTCAATTCAAGCACGCACCCACATTGAGCCTTCGCTCTTATTTGCAAGACCCGAGTAAGGGCTCATATACATAATCTATATACATATCTCCCTTCGGTTATTTCCCTTCGGTTATTTCCCTTCAGTCATTTCCCTTCAGTATTGTCTTTACATTTCGGGTTTTCCCTTTGGAGTAGCGTGAGTTTGCATTGCATCTACGTCATACCACGAGGTAGGACGCATATTGCATCGAAGCAAGTCCTGCTCGAATTCGCCCATGTAGTGGAGTGTTCATAACACACAAACTAGGTGGCCCGAAAAGGGATAAAAGAAAAGACTTAGGCACGTGCAAATCCACGTGATCTAAAACATGCAACCACATCTTAAAAACCCGAAATAGACACCTCGAACCGCTTCGTAGACTTTCTCTCCAAAAAAATTCGATTTTTGCAAAGCGTACAGACTGACCCTTGCGCATCGGTGCAAGAAGGTCTGCGACGACAAGAGCTTACTTGCTCACAGTCGCCACGTTTAGAAGTCAGTGTTAAAAATATCTTCGCTAGCTTAAGTAAGCTAGCTGGCACGCCCTATTTGTATACATAGGCCTTAGACACACGAGAAGATCCACTCCAAGCCCTGAAAAGGACGAAGAGGCGGGGATTTTCGCGCGTCTACAGTAAGGAAGTACAATCGTGTTGAAATAGTTTCTTTAGATTAAGCCATATATCAGTGTATATTATGATGTTTCCATAGGTTTTCATGTGCTCACAAGATTCACCTTCTTAAATGTGGTGAATCGATATAACTGTCCATAGTTGATCTATTTTGAAGGAAATTGGATATGGAGGTAGACAGGTCCTACACACAAGATTCACCTTCATTTCCTTACATGGAGGTAGACAGTAAGGAAATTTGTATTTCTAAGTTGACAAAGACATAAAAACTAAATGGCCTAAAATTTTAAATATGAAAAAATAATCCTCTTGCATTAACCTTACATAGTGTTGACTATGTGCTTAGAGAAACAACTTTACTCCTATACCAAGTGCAATATATGAGAAAAAAGAAATATTTGAGACCTTCATAAAAGACGAATAGTCAGAACTATTATGCTTACATACATGGAGGATGACATGATTAGGGCTTTTGAGGAATTTGAAACTTTAAAAGAGCCATTTGACTCTATAACAACTAAATATGATATTATATTGAACTTCACATGCAACTACTTCTTCAAAAGTATAATTCTAATAAAATAAAATAATGGGATAATGTAGCTGAGGACCAAACCAAATGTTGGTTATGGCTAGGGACTTAACTATAGTGAAATCAATCATCTATGAACCCATACAAATATCCACTATCATGAACAATCTTTTCCCTTTGTAGAATATAGTGACTACAACCCTAATACTTGGATATGACTTTACTCCTTTGAAGCTGACAATTGAATAAAAATATATGAACAAAAGCAAAAAAGAAAAATTACAGGAACAACCAGAATAAAAAAATAAATAAAAAGTTTGGTAAATTTATGAAAAAGGGTGGATATTTTTCTAAAGGATCACAAGAACCTGCTTCTTGGATCAAGTGTTTTGATTATGGTAAGATGATGCACTATCAATTGGACTGTCATAACAAGAGAAACAATGGTGAAAACACCCAACGTCACAAGTTGATGGAGAAGCAAGACATCATTTGTATTATTTTTGAATACTTATACTTGGACAACTCTTTGGTTGGTTGGTGGATTGATTATGGAGCAACCCGACACATCTCGGAGAGCAAATAAGGAGCATAGACTCAAAGGAATATAAGTTTGAGGAACATCGAGCCTATATAGAAAATAATTCTTTTGTTATTATTTTAGTTGTTGGGTCATTTAGAATTTTTATAAAAAGTAAAACCAATTGTACTTACTAATGTATTAATTGTGCCTTCTATTAGGCACAATCTTGTCTCGGTGCCTATCTTGGTTAAAAAAGGGTTTGAGCTCATATTTGTCTATAGAAAAGTCATTGTGCAGAAACATGGGAAGATAACTTTGTCTAGTTTCTTTGATTCTGAGTATGGTTAATTTAAATTAAATATTAATGATAATAAAAGTTCTTCTTCTACTTATATCGATTGTATATTTATTATTGATGTGAATGTATGATAAACAATTAGGGCATATAAGTTTGAATAAGTTGAGAAAATTAGTCAACTTTGACTTATTGCCTGAGTTTTAAGAAAACACTTTTAATAACTATGAAGCATGTATATAAGAGAAAATAACTAGAAAAATATTTTCTAAAGAAATAATTGAGACAACAAGCCTATTAGAAATTATTCACATAGATATATGTGGACCCTTTAAGGCAAAATCTCATCATATAAAGGTTTATTTTATAACATTCATCAATGATTATTCGAGATATGGCTATTCATATCTCTTAACACATAAATCTGAGGTACTTTAAATATATAAAGAATATTAGTAGGAAGTTGAAAAACAATTAGGATAGACAAGTAAAGTCTTAAGGTCTGATCGAGGTGGTCAATAACCTCTATAAAATTCTTAGAATATTACAAAGACTTTGATATCTTAAAATAAAATACCATCTCCAAGATACCTCAACAAAATGATGTAGTTGAATGATATAGCAGGACCTTATTCAATATGAGAAAGCCCATGTTAATAGATGTTTATCTTTTTATAGTATTTTGAGAGAAGCAGTATTTACAATCATGTATATATTAAATAGAGTATATTGTAAGGTTGTATTCTCTACATTATATGCGATATGGTTTGGTAAAAAACTAGACCTAAGTCATCTTAAGAGGTGTGGATCTATTTAAAACATGTTTACCTAGTTGTTGCAACAGTAATATTGGATAATTCAAGTAATGATTCAAATCGGAAGGTACCATTATTGAAAGTATAATTTGATGGTTAATTTAGTTGAATACTTCAAACTTTAGACTTTGTGAGGATTGATGGGTTTAATGGTGTAATTAAGTAATGTTAGGCCCAATTAAGCACATATAACATTTATTCACTCTAGTTCATCATAAGTATCCCTAAAATGATAAATGTTTAATAAAGTTGAAAGTCCAAAGTATTAAAGTTATGTGTGTAGGAGGGGCTTGTTTATGTTCATGTTATAGGGTATTCTTTAGTCTCATATTTCTTGAGAAAGAATTAGACATGTCCTTTTATATATGTAATAGCTTTGAACATGTGTTCTAAAGAGCTTGGATAGGGCATAGATGATCATACATGGTCAGAACCGAGGTCAGGTCTCAGGTTCTCATGAATTGTCTTTGGTTTCTTTTAGTAAAAGAAAGTTTTGACTTAATAGTCAAATGATGCTCTCACAAAAATGCATGGAAGTGGTTATGGAGCAGATCCGAGGAGTCGCGACCCTTCCATTGCTTTATTATAAAGATCAGATTAGGGCGTTTAATCTCTAATACATGAAAACTAAAAAAGCTGCTCCTCTCTCTTTCGGTCTCTACTCTCCTATGTTTTTCTCTATTGTTATTGTGCTTTTGCTCTCGTATTGGTTGGTGATTGAGGAGTGGATGAACATGACTTGAGTTGAGATACGTGCTCATATCGTTTGATCGTTTGATCCTATGAGAAAGGCGATGGTACCCTGCATGCCTTGACATTGGGGTGGTGATTTCACTAAGTTCATGAGGATGACTTGTTATTTGGTGTTGTTGCACAGTTTGCGTATGACTTTCTCTTGGTCTACCGTTTTGGTTGATGTGGGCACGCTAACATTCGTTCCATATTTCTTGCATTTATGCATATAGTCCGTCAGATTCTACCAACATGACCCCTCATCTGTAGCTGCATGTTCGCGCCCCAAACTGCCAACCGTCTCCCTCCTCCCTTTCCTCATTGGAAGTCCCTTTGCATTAACCCCTCCTCTTTCTTTTCGTTCTTCACTCTAGCAACCCACTTTGGGTTGGACCGTAACCCATTAAATCCAACCTAAACTAAATCAAATGCATAACCTATTAAAACCTAACCTTATTGACTAAACCTAGATTCTCTAACCAACGCCAGTTCACTAAAGCAATTCAACTCAACCTGGATCGACTAAACCCAGTTTAGTTTATCTGTATCTGATCAACTTGATCATATGCTATCTAAAAGATTTCCATGAGCCTTTTCTAACGGTATAACTTTCAGAACCAGATTCAGCTCATGTCTCTTGCGACACCTCAATTTTCGGGCAGATTGCTATATTTGAGTAAGATATAGTTGGATTAAAGGATGAAGCAGAAGGGGGTTGACTCTAGTTAAGCCTGGATTGCAACAAGTAATAAAGAAACTTGGCGTTAGTTTTTGTTTACGCTGAATTCACTCATTTAAAAAGATGTAGGCCAAACACAAGATCTTAAAATAAAGAAGCTGTTTATAAATATCACTTGAATCGCGAGGACCTTTGCTTCCAAGGTTAGCCATTGCTGGCTGCACACTTCTTGCTTTAATCATAAGCTGACCAAAGGTACACAAAAGAAAAAACATAAAACAAAAGAAAGGAAGAAAAGACACATTCAATCTCCCCTCAAGTCTTCATTTTCTTCTAAATTTTTTTTACAAGACAAAAAACAACCTGACTTTCTGCACAAAGAACGGCAACCTCATTATCAACTAAGTGATGAGGTCTGACTTTTCATTGAGCACATCATAGAAGTTGGCAGCCATCGATGCCATTCACCTAAAGAATGGACGGCGGTCCCCAGCCTCAAGTGGGACCCCTCTACACTTGGCACCCTCCTCATCTTCAGAAGCGGCTTTATGTCTGTGGGGCTCTGGACATGCAAAAGCTGAGCTGCCGGAGGGCCGTAACGCTGCCTGCGATGGTGCCCATCCGTCGCCACTTTAGCATCTCCATCAGCCTCTATCTGGCGGAGGATCCGGTGGAAGAGGCCAACGTCACAGGGGAGCTCGAGCGGGCCGTTGGTGAAGAACCCGCACTCTGACTCTGCTTCCGCTAGAAGTGCCCGAAACAACGGGTGGTTCGCCCGACCCACCCTGACGGCAAACAGTTCTCTCTCCGACCCCACGTAAACCCAGAAACACCCATTCGGCGCCACCCTCCTCTCTTTTCGAACTCTGCACAATCTCTGTAGGCCCCACAAAAGCATTGCAGCTTGTTCTTTTGCCAGTAATCGACCGTCTGAGTGCCCCTCTGTGGGATGGTTCTCCTTCCCGCCCCGAAAAATAACTTCTTCCGATACCAAACAAGGTATAATCGATCCTTGGGTACTGCAGTTTTCCGATACCAAACAAGGTGTTATCCAAGTGTTTTATGAGCAATTTTCACTTTTTAGCACCCATGCGGGTTGCCATGAAGATCGAGTTGGTTTCGGAAGGACCCCGTAGATGGAACCAAGCTAAAGTCGCTGCTGGATAGTCTCTTAAGATACCCTCCATAGAATTGCTTGTAGGAAAAGTACTCCCTACAAGGTTCAATAGGCGAGACAAGAAGACGCTCGCTCTTATCACTAGACTATGAATTTTATGCTGGAGAAGGATCTCTTTAGTATTTCCTGGCTTCTTTTGCAAGATTGTATGAATTACAAGTTAGAGGCAATAGGAAGATTCAGTAATTGGAGGATTGGTAAGTGACTGACTTTTGAAGACAAAGAGATAAAGGACGAGCAAATCCAACAAGTTTCTTGTTGGGAATACTGTGATTGATGATCTTGTATAGCTAGCCTCTGTCATACACAAGGTAGAGACGTACCTCCTTTCTAGGTCTCATGCCCTCACTCATCGTAACCAACAAATGGTATCGATTGATCTTACTGAAGAACACAAGAGAGAGAGAGAGAGAGAGAGAGAGAGAGAGAGAGAGAGAGAGAGAGAGAGAGAGAGACAGAGAGAGAGAGAGAGAGACTCTTAAAGGATGAGAAATCACAAGTGAATTTGATTGCCAATGTCTGAAAGAAATTTGAGTGGTGGTTGTGGAATTTATAGAAGACGAATTTAGATAACTAAAAAAGAAACGAGAGAAGAAAAACCCACAGGATATGCCTAATCCATTATGTTTGTGATAATAAGAGAAAACAAGCAAAGCCACACAGAGAGAGGGAAAGGGATGAGGCAGCGAGTCAACTCATGAAAGTGTCGATGAGCTTGATTCAACGAATTCATACTAATGACTAAGACAAAAAAACACTACTCCAATTATCATATGAAATTGTTCAAAACAAATAACTAATCGAATTCAACTACAACACGCAACGGCTCATGGATGAGAAAGAGATGGAGCGTGTTGTTCTTTAGTTTTTCCTTAATTTAAACAGGAGCAGGGGTATCTGGGCCTGTTTCTATTTGTATCCACCGTCCTTAGATTCTCACTGTCGACGCCCTTCTGGACCGGCCATCTTTGAAATGGGCCCGAATCAGGCCCATTCAATACAATGTAAAGGGCTGCCCTGGCTTCAAAGGTAGTATGTTTCTAGCGTAATGTCAAGCCTGTGGAGCGCCCACAGGCATGAATTGCCTCGATCTACCTGTTAGAAAGAGGGCCACTCGGGCCCGGCCCTGGCATGCCCTGACCCATTAGGCCGTCAGGGCCAGGGCCCCCAGAGCCACTAGCCGTTGGGGGCCCAAGCCTCCAACGGCTAGTTGGATACGATTTGATTCCGAAATCAAGATTTTTAGATCTGATTCAGGAGAGTTTATGTTAAAGGATTTTAAAAACCATCTCAATACGTTTGGAATTATACATCAAACTTCTTGTTCTAAGACTCCTCAACAAAATGGTATTTTTGAACGTAAGCATAGACATATTTTGGAAACCACAAGAATCTTACTTTTATCAAGTGGTGTTCCTAAAAATTTCTAGGCAGAAGCTATTATGACTGCAGTCTATTTAATTAATCGAATGCCCTCTTCGGTTTTACAAAATGTGTCTCCTATAGAAAGACTCTTTAAAGTTTCTCCCAACTATTAAAGGTTGTATGTTTTTGGATGTAAATGCTTTGTTTATACTGATAAAGATGACAAACTGTCATCTCGGGCTATAGAATGTGTCTTTCTAGGATATGGAATAACCAAGAAGGGATATAGGTGTTATGATTGTAAAAATGGTAAGCTTTATGTATCATGAGATGTTAAGTTTTTTGAAAATGAATATGTTTTTAAAGGCATGGATGATGATAGTTCTCTTGATGACTACTCCTATTCATTCTTGAATGATATTTTACGTGAAGAGGTAGGTAATTCACGAAGAAAATGATCTTGATGAACATCTGATTATAACACATCCTATTACACCTTTCGATCAATATTATAATAGGAGATCTGTGCCTATTCCTAGAAGGTCAAACCGTGATTCTAGACCTCCTGAAAGATTTGTCTCATATGATAGTTTTTCACCAAGACATAGAGCTTTAGTAACAAATATTTCAGCTATAAAGGAACCCTGAACCTTTAAGGAAGCCTAGTTATCACAAGACTGGATTCATGCAATGAATGAAGAGTTGGATGCTTTATATACAGCCCAAACTTGAGATATTGTCTCTAGACCATCAAACAAAAAGACTATAGGTTGTTGGTGGGTCTATAAAATCAAGACTAATGGTGATGGCTCATTAAATCGCTATAAAGCTAGATTAGTTGTCAAAGGTTACTCACAAGAACATGTAATTGATTATAAAGAGACCTTTGCTCTTGTGGTTAGAATGACAATTGTTAGAACACTTATAGCTGTGTATGCAATTGATCATTGGAATATCTATAAGTTAGACGTTAAAAATACTTTTTTGAATGGTTGGTTGAAGGAAGAAGTATATATGAAGCCTCCTCCTGGTTTCAATCTTCCTAAAAACCAAGTGTTAAAGCTCAAAAGAGCTTTATATGGTCTCAAACAAGCTCCCAAAGCTTGGTTTGATAGAATAACTGAATTCATGACACTATATGGTTTTACTATCTGTTATACTGATACAACCTTGTTTATAAGAAAATTCTCTACAGGTATTGTTATTCTTTTGCTCTACGTCGATGATATGATTATTACAAGTAGTGATAATACATGTATCCAGCAAATCAAGCAAGAACTTGATAATATGTTTGAAATGAAGCATCTTTGTCAACTTTCTTATTTTCTTGGCATTGAGGTAACTCGTGATGATAGAGGTTTCTTTTTATCACAAACTAAGTTTACTAATGATGTTATTCTTAGATCAAGTATTACAGATGACAAAATTGTTGAGATACCTGAGGTAATCAACCAAAAGATGTGTCTAGTTGATGACGAACTTTTGAGTGATCCCATACCTTATAGATAGATGGTCGGAGCACTTACCTATCTTACCATAACACGACCAGATATTGCTCATGCCGTTCATATTGTAAGTCAGTTTCAACAAGCGCCCACCTCACTGCATATGAGTGTTGTTATGAGGATTGTTCGTTATATTCGATAAACCTCAACTAAGGGAGTATTTCTATCATCTTCTTCTTTATCTCAGTTGCTCGCATATATTGATGCTGATTGAGATGGTGATGTGAATAACAGATACTCTACTACCGGCTACTGCATATTCCTTAGTCACTCACTCATTTCATGGAGATGCAAGAAACAACAAAAGATGTCTCTTTCCTCCACCGAAGTCGAGTACCGTGCAATGGCCAACACAACTACATAATTAACTTGGCTACGACGACTACTTCAAGACTTGGGCATACAATTGTAAGCTCCTTCAATCATGTTTTGCGACAACAAAAGTGCTATGTATATAGCCAACAATCATATCTTTCATGAGCATACAAAGCATATAGAGATGGACTGTCACTACGTTCGTAAAGAGCATATCCAAGGCAATTTAACATTACAGTTTGTAAAATCAGAATATCAACTTGCAGATGTGTTCACCAAGTCATTACCTGCCCTTCGTTTTCAATCTTTAATTGGCAAACTTCAGGTCATGGAATTATCAGTTTGAGGGGGGGTGTTAGAAAGAGGGCCACTCGGGCCCGGCCCTGGCCCACTGGGCTGTCAGGGCCAGGGCCCCTAGCCATTGGGGGTTGGCAGGCCAGCCCCCTCTTCATTCCCTCTTATCTTCTCTCCCTCACTTCTTTTTCTCTTCTCTATAAATACTCCTTAAACCCCATTGTAAACATTAAGCCTTTCGTGGCTAATCAATAAAGATTATTTATTCCATTAGCTTGCTTTGTGTTCATTATTCTTTTGGCATGCCCTCATTGCACTCAGTTATAGCCTTTTCTAAGGCTTTGTAATAGTTCTATTATGGTGATATTTATTCATCGATCTTCTGCAACTATATTGGAGCATCATCTTCATTACACTACCTAATGTGCACCGGTAAGTATATTGTGGACATTCATTATGGTCGGTAAGTGTGAGCATCCAGCCATCACAATTTGATCTCACACACCAGCTAAAATCGTTGGCTATTGGCCTGACCATAAAATTCGTAGATCCTCCACTGAACAACTAAGGGACGTCTAGGAGATGAATTAATACATTTCTTTTAGTTAGAACAGGGAGGCCAAAGCCAGGTACGCATGCCTCTAGAATCGAACTCACAACCTACGTCTTGTGGAGTCGAGAGCCCTGCCAGGAGGACTAACGCGTTGAGTGCAGCTGAATCAATAGAGAGGTCATGACAAATCGAGTATCATTTAAGACAGTTAGATCTAGAAAATTTTATGGGTTGACGCAGATTGCTTGTATTGATTATCTGGATCTTGTTTGATCTCGGTCATGTAGTTGCCTAACTTTCTCATGAATAGGCCTGCCATTGGTTTAATGTCTGGTTGGATGCTGAGTAAATGAGTAAGTTTGCTCACATGAAAGAAGGGATGCATTTGGGTACTTGATCTCTATCCTTATGATGATTGGTCAAGGACCTATAGCATAGAAATTGTATGCACTATATGACTTCACAGAATTTTATGTTGCAATCTTCTATTGTCTACCATCTTGCTCTTTTGCAACTTGCCTGGTACGTATCGCCATTCTATCTTGCAGGCAACATTTTTGGATGATCACTTCAAATCGTCCACAACAATGCTGGTCTTTCCTTTAAAATGTCCACCACATTTTAATTTGTCTTGACGATATACCTGCTGCTTGTGAGATAACTTCTTTAGAGATACAATGCATATAACATCTCCACACTCCTTCAATATAACATCCGACTTAGAAGACAACTTGTCACTTGGTATATCCTGCTCAGCTTCCCATAATGCCACAATGGTCATGACATTCCATTACTTTAGACTTTCCTTTAGCCAAAGCACCAAAACATTTCGAACTTGACTATCATGTAGAGGTACCTACACTGAAGTTGGTATGCTCTCTCCAACTTCTTATCTGAATCAACACGATCACCTCCATTAAAGTGGGCTAGAAGGATCCCTTAACCTTATTCTTCTTCTTAAAATAGTCATTCTTCTTATCCCTACAAGTGGGAGATTTGACTATTGTACTTATTTGTCCTATCAAACATTTGAACTTTGCATTGCATTGTTCATGCAAGCCATATTTGATTTCTTTAGACTACTAAACTGACGATTGTCAAACAAACATTTTGTCACTACAATAGCCTCATAAAGAGTATGCAGATTCACCTTGTTGAGCTCCTACTCTACTTAGGATTATAAGTGGTTAACGAACTTAAATAACCTATCTTCTAGTCATTCCTATACTTAACATGATACTCCTTAATATACCCTTGCAATGATCCAATCTACTTCAAACTATCAAGCTTTCTCTTACCTATCATTTTAGTGTTTTGTAGGATGAAGCCGTCATGTATTGCCCACTTGAATTATTCCTATTTGTTGATACAAGACTATCCTATCTTAGTATCATCAAGCATGTGACACTAGCACAACATGCCATTTCCTTAAAAAACATTACTAGCATCTCAGTTTTAGTTCTTCATATCCTCAAGTTCCCCAACGATGAGGTACAAATCCATCTCATAAAGAAAATTCTCAAGTACTTGTGCATCATAACCAACAACAAAAACCTTTGGTTTTTCAAACCTTGATGCATCAAGGCATTCCACTCCCTGCTATTCTCATTCCCATTTCCCATCCTTCGCTTGGCTCCCTCTAATCAAGCTAGCATCTTCACTTGAGATTGCTCAGGAGTCTGTCTCTCTTGAGGTTGTGTAGTGACTCTCTTCTTGAATTTCTTTAAATGGGTTATGATGGCATCCTCAGTTGTTGAAGTTGCTTGATCGCTCAAAACATTGTATAAATTCTTACAAGCTTCTATGCAGTGACTGAGTTCATGAATTGATGAACTAAGCTCCCCATGTCAAGTGATCAAAGCCCTCTAAAACATGAGCAACAATAACATCCAATTGATTACCTAAATTTTCTAACCTAATAAGATAAGTGTTAACATTTGACAAGATGTCTATAGAAGTTTCCTCATAATCGACCTTTGGTACAGTTTTATGCCTACCTCTCCTATGTCAGATTGGGTCACCAATTGTGTCAAATTTAGAGGCTAGCATTAATGTTTCCTTCGCTGATGTAAACACCCTAAAATTTTTCAAATAAACCATCGTGCATTTGAAATCCCATGATTTGAAAGTTTGTTCTGAATTTTGATAATTTTCAAGCATCACTTTTCAAAAGAAAATATTTTGGAAATTTCGAAAATCACAACCCTTGGATTTGTAAAGCAATTTGAAAACACGATATTCGAAATAATTTCAAAAAGGAAGTTGATAGATCTATCCAAAGCTGGAGCAAAGCCCGAATCAGGAGGCATATTTTCCGAAAGAAGATATGGATAGAATAAAAAAGGTAAGCATATCCAAATCAAGCAAAGGATTAATTCATGGCCAGATCAAACCCCAAGTATGACCCGATCAGAGCTCAAGACAAGCAAAGCTAAGTTCAATACCTAATCAAGTGGGATCCAATCCGATTCCAAGACAAGGTAGATCTCGATCCAATTCAAAAGAAAGGATTCATTCAAGGCCAAACAAGGCTCCACTCAATGCAAGGGTTGATCCAATTCCAAATCAAGCAAGACTTGATCTAAGTCAAGTCAAAATTCAAGTTCAAAGTCAAATCACTTCATCAACTTAGCCCACGGGAGCAGCATGTGACCAAGTCATGACTAAGGGTGTGCTCAGACAAAATTGGCAAAATGCCAAGTAATTTAGCCAAGGCATCTCGTCTAAAGCTATAAGTCAAGGTCAGATTGACTAAGGCTCGAGCTAAATCAACCAAGATGGTGGTCCGGTTCAAGCCATGGACCGCACCATGCCTAGACGCCCTAGCCGAGTCAAGCCAAAGGAGGGTCGGTTGCACCATAACATGGGCTGCACCAAGCCCACATGGGCCCAAGGGGGACCACTTTCTAGGCCCACATGCAGTAAAAGAAATCTAGAAATTTCCATTGGATCAAACCCAAATCGAATCATACATCAAAGCACCAAGCTCCAATCCATGGAATGGCCTAGAGTCCTACCCTTAAAAGCTATAAATAAGGGTCTTAGGGGGCTGGCTTTGGGGTGAAAAATCAAAGAAAGAGGTCCAACAAATAGAGAGGGAAATGAAGGAAGAGAGAAACAAAGAGAGAAAGAGGAGGAGAAGAGGAAGGGATCACCCCCTTCCCCCAAGAAGCCGCCGCCCACCTTCAAGCTTCGAATCCTTCGAAGCTCCATTGCAAGGTCGATTCTCCTCTTTCCTCTTTCCTTTCTTTCCTTAAGCCTTTCAATTCCATTTAAAATGGTTGTAATTAAGGAGTATTTGACTCCAAATTGATGTAATATTTGAGGGAAGATGCTACCCAATTTTATCTAAGCCCGTGGTAAGATCGTCTTCTATGTATTTAGTTTATGGTTTGTTCTATCCCAATATACATTATAACTCTTATACCCTCCAATCTCCTCTATGCTTAAGCTATATTAATAATTTCTTTTGATTATTGCACTTTCTCATGATTAAATTGTTGTGGTTGGTGATTTAGTTTGGTAGAATTCGATCGAATGCATATCACTTTCTTAAAAACTAAAAACTCTTTTTTTTTGTATTCAACATCTATCTGGTTGCCGGTTTTTTCAGTCCTGCTTTGTAATCAAAACACGCTGCAACTTGGTATACATGTTCTCTACACATAAGACCACTGTTCATAAAATTCTTATGAACGTCTAATTATGAATAAAATTAGGCAAACTGAACAAAATCAGAATAGAGTCTGTCAACACTTCATATCTTGTAAAAGAGGTTGGGTAAAAGTCCCATAACTCTATCTGCATTAATCCAAATTAAATAAAAGTAGTCTCATCAGAAAGCTAATGTCTATAACTTTCCAACAAAACCAATTTCATAAGAATCCAGTACCTATGTGCTAAGATAGGATCACTTATTTAAGTCTATATGTTTCTATCATAGATTATGTTTCGAGTTTCAGAATAAGGGACTTTCTTGATTTGAGTTTGCATATTCAGAATACCAAAAATCAAAACAAAAATAACCTAGGAATCTCCACGTCTGGGTCTAACTCATATAAAATTTTGAGAATTTGTGAAGATCCAAAGACTACAAAGAAAATTAGGAAAGCTAGTTATTGAAAATAAAACCAGTTTCTGTTTTTCAGGATTAAGGTTAATTTTGAGTAAAGGATTAACTCATGATTTTTAAAAAGCTTGTTTGAATTGAATTTTGATTTTTTAAACATATTGGATCTTAAAATGATTTTTAAGTGTCTACACTAACTTTTGAACATTGGTTCAAGAAGGTCTACAGTGAAGAAAACTCACTTTTCTACATTTGCTAAGAAGTCAAAAATCAAACTTTTGTAAGTTTTAAAAAACTTATTGGCACACTCACACACTCGTATTTGGGAATTGAGTTTCAAGTCTCCTCATAGGCTTTGGAATAAAATCCTCATTCACAAATTTGGCACATCTAATGGGATTTGAGTCTTAAGAAATCATTCTTGATCCGGTCTTGTTTTCAAAAACCAATTCTAAATTCCAAATCGTGATTCTAAACTTCTTTCTTTTTTCAAATCGTTTGTTTTAGGTCGATTTTTCAACTTCAAATAATGTCAAGTTCGGAGAGTTCCTTCGAGGTGTCGAGTCAAGCCTCGTGCTCTACAAATCATTTTTCAAAAAAGCTTTCAAAAACTCTTTGCAAAATCGAGAGGATAAGATCGCTTCCTTCAAAAGGGAATTGAAAGAATTGAAGATTGAATGAGAAATATTCGCATTGAGCCAAAAGGCTGATGCGGTGGAGTCTTGCTCATCCCATGGTAAACAAGCGAGGGCTCATAAGAGATCACATAACTCCCGAAAGTCGAGGTGGACTCTAGATTCAAATAAGAGGAACCAAACCATGAATCATTCATTGTTAAGGATAGAAAGGCCCTCTAACAACTATTGAAGGGTCAATCAAAAGCAAAAAGAGTATACTCGCTATCTGACTTTTTACCTTCTGATTATCAAACTAATAGCGATGATGAAATACCGAATTTTCATCGGTATGATAGAAATGGGGATTCTCGATCCTATCTCCAACTCTTTTTCAGGAGGGCTTAAAAGAAAAAGAAGGATTCCTCCAAGTGGATATACTAGTTTCCCCATTCTTTAAAGGATAATACTTCAAAATGGTTGACTTTGTATGATTTAAGCCAGTTTGCTACTTTCTAGGATTTAGCGAATTGCTTTACATAAAGATTTTCCCACAACATGGAAGTCAAACCTACTCTTAAAACTTTGAGAGACACAAAGCAATCCCCTAACGAGGATGCACATGCATTCATCGTTAGATGGAGGTTACTTCTAGGCTAAGTAAAAGAGCTTATTTTTGAAAGATGTGTAGTTATGGTCATCTTTGAAAATTTTTAAACTGATTTAAAAGCACTCTTCTCCCTCCATGAGATCAGCACCTTTCAAAAACTGATTAAAAAAGCCTTCCTCTTCGAAGACAATTTGAAAAAGGGGGTATATGAATATCTACAGAAAGAGAAATTTTTTCTCAATACAAGTTTAAAAAACCTGAGGCATATGGGCCACATGTATCGGAAAGTAAAATCTCAAAAAGTGGCCAGTGTATGTGTAGAGTGAAGTTCATTTGGTCCCTCAAAGCCCTTTGGACAAAAATCTTTTTCAAAAAATCAAAAAAATAAATAAAAATTTGAAAAGAGGGAATACACAAATGTAGGACAACCACTCATGGAAGTCCTAGACATCTTATTGGTACAAGGTTTGGTGAGTCTTTCTGCGATCTACGAAGGGGCACCCCCTAAAGGGAAGTATTTTGATAATTTTTGCAAGTATCATAGGCTTAAGGGCCTTGATACAAACAAATGTTTTTCTTTAAAGAACAAAAAGTAAGACTTGATAGAGTCGTGAAGGCTTCACATCTCGGAATAACTGGAGCCCCCTCAAGCGATCTTCAAAGAGCCCTTCCCAAACGATGTAAGTACAAGTGGGAAGGATAAAGAGGTATGTTTTTCTCCAAGTCAAATTCGTGGGATTGATGCTCATGCATTGCATACGATTCACACTACTTGCTACACACTACTCTTTCTTGTAGTAAAAAGAGTCAAGCAAGTAGTGATCCAAGATCACTTAGAGTACCGTCCTAGTTAGAGCCTTTGTAGAAATTTGAGGTGCTCCAAAACATCAAAATAAAACTAATATAGGATTGAGCCTTAGGAAAAATATAGAAGAGGTAACTAGGTTCGGAAGGATCTACCAACCCCACATTTAGCCAAACAAGTTAGCAAGGAAGTTGTCGTTTTGCCCGGCTCCCGAAAAGTATACATCCCTAATTTACTTCATGGCATGGATAAGAGTAAAAACATTGTGTTAACCATCTAGAACAAAATTTATGAAAACTTTTCCTAAATATATCTATTTTAGAGTTGATACAAACCTCACCTAAACATAGACTCCCGAATCCCTATCATTCTTGGTCTCCCCTATCCTTACCAAGACTCCCATTGTGTTCACCGAGGAGGAGTTAGATAGACCCACTATAACCCACAGCTAAGCTTTGTACATAAAGGTTGTATTGAATCACCACACTCTTGGAAAATGCTTGGTTATTGGGGGAGGAGGTCTAAATATCATTCCTCTCCATATAACCTTCCAAATTGGAGTACTCATGTTTATGCTTGAACAAAGTGCAATTGTTATCACCGAATATGATGGCAATTCATCTGACCCCATAAGTTACCCATGGAAGTTGGTCCTATTTTACATGTAGGGTTGTTTCATGTCTTAGAAATAAACCCCACTACAACTTGTTGATAGGGAGGCCTTGGATACACTCCTTCCAAGTTGTCCCTTCAACCTTTCACAAATACCTAAAGATCTCATGGGATAACCAAGTCATGGTAGTTTTTGGAGAAGATAACTCACACCTTAAGGGAATACAAACATTCTCTTGTCTATTAAGTGACCCATTGTGTGGTGTGAAAAAGGCCATTGGAGAGCCCAATCCACCCAAGCCGTCCTACCCCAAACTATCCACTCCCAAGATTGTTTATATCCTAGGGAAGCCTAAGTCCTCCACTCCCAAAACCATGCACCTCGTAGGCACACCCAAAAATCTCAAGGGGCATAAGCACACCATGGATGACACATTATTCCAAGGCCATCCACTTTATCAAAATTTTTCAAAACTTAAAAAGCCTTGAAACATGTTGTTGAACATGGGATATGCACCCTATTAAGGCCTAGGAGTGAAGAAACAAGAAAGGTTAGAACCTATCCTATCCTCCTGAAACCTGTGCCAACATGGCTTAGGGTACAACCCATCCATACTCCCTGAGCCACCACCTAAGACCACTTGGGTCAAGGGTGCCCTAGATCCAACTAAAATCGAAACCTATGACCTATACTTCTTATTTGGAGTCTAATTCATGATGTTTTCTTTGTAAGCTTAATGAAAGACCCCTCTTTTGAAAAAGTGTAAAAAAAGTATATATTTAGAAAAACCAAAAAAATTAGAAAACTCCTAAAATCCAAAAACATTAGAAAAGCCTAAAAATTTCAAAAAGAAAGTTTTCTTTATTTCTCCTTCTAGTACTTGTCTAGAAAAAGCCAAAAAAATTTAAAAAGCCAAAAATTCAAAAAAATTTGGTTTTCAAAATCATGTACAAACTCAAGATTTGATTTTGACAAAACCAATATATATTCTCAAACCCAAGTTGACTTCTACTATTCCTTCTCTTGTGAATAATCCTACCCTAAAAACCAAGTCACTTGAGAGTAATCAAAGCAAGGAGAAAGATCCCTTCATCCATGAGGATGATCAAGCCTCCGAGCTTCCTAAATTCCATAAAATCCTTAACTTGGAAAAACCTTCAAATTCCATAGGAGGAGATTTTCTAGAGATCAATTTAGGAAGTGAATCTAACCCGAAGTGAGTTAAAATAGGTACTTGTTTACATAACCATGAAAAAGCATCACTCATTACCACCTTGAAGTCATGCATGGATGTATTTGCATGGACCTACGAAGACATGTCTGGTTTAGACCCTATGATTGTAGAGCATCATTTGCTTCTAAAACCCAATGTCAAACCCGTGAAACAGAAGCTTAGAAAAATCCATCCCGATGTTCACTCCCAAGTCAAAGAGGGTTTAGAAAATCTTTTAAAGGTTGGATTTATAAAACCCATTGCTTACTCTAAATGGATTTCAAATATTATTGTTGTTAGAAAATCCAATGAGAAAATTCGTATTTGCATTGATTTTAGCAATTTGAACAAAGCCACTCCAAAGGATAAATTTTCATTAACTAACATTGATTTAATAGTAGATAGCACTGCAAATCATGAAATGTTTTCTTTATGAATGGCTACTCTGGTTATATTCAAATCAAATTAGCTTCAAAAGATCAGGCCAAAATTGCTTTTACTACACCTTGGGGTAGATACTCTTATGCCTTTTGGTTTGAAAAATATTGGTGTCACATACTAAAGAGCCATGACAACCATTTTTCATGATCAAATACATAAGCTCTTGGAAGTATATATGGATGATCTTTTGGTGAAATAAAAAACCTGATGCACACACATAAAATCTTTGCAAAAAGTTTTCGAAAGACTTAGGCTTTATAAAGTGAAAGTAAACCATCAAAAATGTGTATTTAGAGTGGAATCAGCGAAACTTTTAAGGTTCATGGTTAGCCAAAGGAACATAGAGGTCGACCCCTCTAAGTGTCGAGCCATCATAGACATGCCTCCATCCTCCAATTTGACCAAAGTTCGAAATCTCCAAGGTTGACTCTAAGCAATTAAGAGATTTATCTCCAACTTAGCAACAAGATGCGAACACTTTAATAGACTTTTGCGAAAGGGTGTTAAAGTTGATTGGGATTCTGAATGTCAAAAAACTTTTGAAAGATTAAAAACTTATTTGGTAAATCGAACAATTTTAAAACCTCCAAAGTCGGGAAAGCCGTTGCTTTTGTATCTTTCTATTCATATAAATGCATTGTCTGCTTTGCTTGCTCAATATGAGGGTGATAGTCTCAAAGAGTATGCTATTTACTGCATTTCAAAAACTCTATTGGCATATGAAAGAAATTATCAAGCCATTAAGAAAACGTGCTTCGCCTTGGTATGGGCTTGCCAAAAGTTTAGACATTATTTCTTAGATCATGAAATTTAGATAGTGTCTAAACTTGACCCTATCAAGTACCTTTTTGAAAAACCTATCATAACGGGTAGGTTAGGTAAATAGCAACTCCTGTTAATGGAGTATGACTTGAAATTCCATCATCAAAACTCTATTAAGTGACAAGTACTAGCCGATCATGTGGCTAGCTTGCCTCTTCAAGATACATATCCCACACTTGATGAAATGCCTAACGAGGGTATCTTGACAAATGAATTAAAATTTCATGTTTTATCAAATTATTGTAATGAGAATCAAGTATGAAAAATATACTTTGATGGGACAAGAAATCAACAAGGGGCAGGGGTAGGAATCATCCTATTATCCATGAAAAGGGAGAAATTTCAATGTCATTCCAACTAGATTTTTCTTGTTCCAACAATGTGGCTGAATATGAGGCACCCATACAAGGCCTAAAAATTTTGAAAAACCTAAGGGTATCATATATTGAAGTCTTTGAAGATTCTATACTTGTTGTAAACCAAGTTTCAAAAATTTGACAAGTCAAAAATGAAAAACTTATTCTATACCAAACATTGGCCACCAAGTTGGTCAATTCTTTCAAATCTTGCACACTTACTCACATAGGAAGAGAGTACAATACCATAGTTGATGCTCTCTCTTCACTAGGGTCATCCCTAAGGATTGACCCCACCTTGGGTGCTCTATCCCTGGAGATCCTACACTTACACACTCCATCCACCAATGATTTAGAGATTGCCAAAATGATCAAAATCAAGAAGAAAAACCTTGGTTTCAAGACGTTAAAAATTTTCTGAAAAATAGAGGATTTCCCGAATTTGCTTCTTTTAAAGATAAGGCTTTTATTCAGAAAATCTCAACTCGATATGTGGTCTTGGGAGGGGTTCTTTATAAAAAGAGTTTTACCGGCATCTTGTTGAGATGTGTCGACCATGATGAGTTTAGGACCATTTTACATGAATTCCACGATGGAGGGTGTGGGGGTCATGCCAATGCAAATATGATGGCCATGAAAATATTTAGAGTTGGTTATTTTTGATCCACTTTAAAACGAGATTGTCATGATCATGTTAGGAAGTATTATCAGTGTCAAGTGCATGAAAATGTCATTCACATTCCATCATCTGCATTACATTCCCATGGACCTTCACTATGTGGGCAATTGATATTATTAGACCAATTACACCCACTGCATCCAATGGACACAGGTTCATTTTAGGAGCCTGTAAACACCTCAAAATCCCACGATTTTCCCAAAACACCTGGTTTTACAAAAAGCTACCCCAAAGGGCTATTTTGAGTCTGGAAACCCAGGAGCCTTCCAAGCAACCCTGTACATATGCTTTAAACTATATATGTTTTAAAATATGTGTTATACAATTTTAAAACCTTTAAAAAGGTATTTTGAAACCCCGTAAAGCAAATTGGCCTGATGAAAGCAGGACCAAAGAAACGAAAGAGAGCCCAGAACCGGAGCATACATCAAGCCCGGCACATCAACTCTCGTATCAGATTCATCCCCTAAAATCTCAAACATCCAAGCCCCTGTTATCAACAAATCTATCGAAATGATCTTCGAAAGGTGAAAAGAGGAGCGGACGACAATGTTGGCGAAGACACAACGTAAGATGGAGTACTGATGCTGTCAGGCCCCACACAAACCGTCCATTTCGAAAATACCACGAAGGAGTCAGAAAATCAGATTTGGATCGGATCTAGACCATATATATTTAGATCCAAATCCAAACATGCATATGGATTTGGATCCAAAGATCCAATCCAATATCCACATCCATGGCCCACATCACCTTCTCATAAATGGAGGTGGGGCCCACAAGAAATTCACGTGAAAAGCTTGGGTATGAGAGAGAATGGGATGAAATATGTGTGAGAAATATGGTGGGCTTGACGTTTATGTCAAGCTTTGGGTAATCATGTGGGTTTAGCCTAATAAGTGTGGGTTTAAACTTGTATGCACCTACACCTAACCTAGGGCTGCACCAACTTGCTGCAACTAGGTCCATGGGTCGAAGGCCAAGGGGATGCTACTAAACCTAGCCCTAGAACCTAACCCTCACCTTAATCCTAGCCTAAACACCTAACCCACTTCCTTAATCCTTCCCTAATCCTAGCATAATCCCCCTAATCTCACCCTAATCCTAGCCTAAACACCTAACCCACTTCACTAAACCTCACCCTAAGCCCAACCCACCTAACTAAGCCCTAAACCACTAAACTAGTCCACCTAAATACCTAGCACACCATATCCCCAAACCACCCAAAATAAATATCTGGCCCACCTAAATATCTAGCACACCATACCCCAAACCACCACCACCAAACCAGCCCAACCGACCTCCCCATTTCCCAGCCACCGACCCATGCCATGCCTATAAAACCCCCCCTTTTGGGGCGGGTTTTAGGGGGACTTTTGGGCAGCTCTCAGCCCTCTCTCTCCTCTCTCACCTGCCCTCTCTCTCACCCACTTCACTCCCCTCAACCCCCAGCAGCACCACCGTCCAACGTCGCCCCCACCTGGCTCCACTTCCGCTTGGCTGCCACCTGCACTTCACACCCGACTGCACCTTTACACCCGCCTGCCACCATCTTCCAGCTACCACCTCCTTCCACCACCTCCGGCCACTACCACAGGCACCACCTCTGGTTAGTACCCCATCTCCACCTATCTAACTCCTCTTCCTCTTCCCCTCTTGCCCAGCCACACCTTCCATCACCCGCCAACACCGCTGCAACCTAAGCCTCTCCCTTGCACCCGGCCAATTCACACCCTACCTAACCTACCTTCACTTAGCCACCTATCCCAGCCCTTAGCTAAGCCTTACCCCTTAAACCTTCCACCACTTAGCTAGCCCCGAACCTGCCCCAACTCACCCAAAGACCCTCCTTGCTGCGCCTTACATTCGGCCATCCTCAAGGCATCCACTCGGCTAAGACCTTACTTGGCGCTCATACGCACCAAAGGAGCTCCCCTTCAGCTGTCCAAGGCGACTCACTAGGCCAAAGCCAAGCAAGTCACACCCAGACCAACTATACGTAAGTGCCTAACTCGGTCCTTGTTATAAACTTGCTTATGCTTAATTAAATTTGATACGGGATTGTAATAATGGAGCGTTGTCTCCCCCCGCTTGTAATAATGTGGTTTGGCACACCCACACACACGTGCACTTGAGCCTATTCCGCTCTTAGCTGCACACGATTTTGATACACACGGGCCTAATCAGCCCTTAAGATATAGCTATACTTATGTATATTTAAGTTGCGTGGGTTTAATTAAGTTATGTATGTTGTCTCTCAATTTCCACACTCACACACATTGAGCTTTCACTATTATTTCCAAGACCCTAGTAAGGGCCGTATTGCAATTTCCCTTGGGCGTTTTCATTTAAGTTATGTGCGTAGCATTTCAATTGTACACTCACACACATTGAGCTTTCGCTCTTACTCCCAAGACCTTAGTAAAGGCCTATTGCAATTATATTTGGGTTTCATTTCAAGTTGTTGCGTAGTATTTCAATTCTACACTCACACACATTGAGCTTTCGCTCTTACTCCCAAGACCTTAGTAAAGTTCTATTGCAATTATATTTGGGTTTCATTTCAAGTTGTGTGCGTAGTATTTCAATTCTACACTCACACACATTGAGCTTTCGCTCTTACTCCCAAGACCTTAGTCAAGGCCATATTGCAATTATATTTGGGTTTCATTACAAGTCGTGTGAGTTGTCTTTCAATATACACACAACACCCATGCACACGTTGGCGACCTTCGGGCCCATATCTATTATAAGTATTTCCCTTCGACTATGTCTTTAAGATTTGGGTTTTAAGGTTCAACAGTGTGCGTAGTCTTTCCATTTATACACGACATACACTTGCACAATTGAGCCTTTCTGCTCTTAAGATATAGCCATATTTCCCTTTTGCAATTTACATTAAGCCATTTCCCTTTCGCATTGTCTTTCAATTCGGGTTTTCCCTTTGGAGTTGCGTGAGTTTGCATTGTATATACGCCATACCACGAGTTAGGACGCATATTGCATCAAAGCAAGCCCCACACTCCCGCTCAAAAATTGCCCAACCTAGGTCACTTGCACACACATCTAGTTGGCCATAAAAAGATAAAAAGAAAGACATAGGCACGTGCAAATCCCACGTGTAATAAAATATGAAATCGTACATCCAAAGCCCGAACACTTAGGGTATTTTTCTAAAGAGGTTTACATTTTAAAAGACTTTGCCAAGCGTAAAGGCTGACCCTTGCGCATCGTTGCAAGAAGGTCTGCGACGAAAAGAGCTCACTTGCTCACAGTCGCTCCGATAGAAGTCAGATTTCAAAACTTTCTTCGCTAGCTTAAGCAAGCTAGCTAGCACGCCCTTTTGCTAAAAAACGACTTAGACACACGAAAAGATTCGGTTCAGGCCTAAGAACCAGAAGTGAGGATTTTCCGTGTCTACAGAGCCACTGAATATTTTTTTAAATAGGTTGAAACTACCTCCTTGACTATTGTTAAAGGACAACATATAGTGACATTCATTAAGAAAAATATCTTGGCTCAATTTGGAGTTCCAAGAGACCTAGTGTAAGATAATGACACTCCAATTAAAAATGAAAAGGTGAAGTTGTGTAAAACCTATGACATCACTCAATACTTTTCATCACCCTACTACCCTTAACGCAACGACCAAGCTAAAGAAACAAACAAAACTCTCATAAGCATCATTTAGAAAACTTTGCAGAAGGGTAAGACATAACATGAGAAGCTAGATGAAGCCTTATGGGCTTTCAGGACTTCCATATGCACTCCCACAAATGCCACACCATTTGAGTTGGTCTCATACTCCCCATTCATACCAAATTGCATTCATTTCATACATCTCTTGCACTCGATTTGCCTATAGAGACCCTGTAATAAGCAAGAATGGCTAAGCTTGACTTGATGAGAAAAGGCTCATTGTCATGGAATGTACATGCATACTGGCAAAGGATAGCTCGCTATTATGAGAAGTACATGAAGGCTCGCCACTTCAAAGTGGGAGACCTTATTTTGAAAACTATCCACCATCGTGGCCCACATCCACTTGGTAAGTGGTGGCCCAAGTGGGATGGTCTCTATGCTTTAAGAGGGCCAATCACAAATAATGCATATTGGTTGATTGATGTTGAGCGAAGAAATTTAGTAGACCCTATAAATGCCCAATACTTGAAAAAATATTATATCTAGGGTCTATCCTAAATTCTTTTGAAAAGATTTTTAAAAATAGATCTCCTTTGAATTTCTTGAATGGACCAAAATGAATTATGTGACCCTGAATTAGGGAAAGAATGCTTCATGAAAAGTAGAGCTTTCAAAATCATTTAATAACATTTCAAAAATCTTTGGCTTACAATATGAGTCCTAGTTCAAAATAACAAAATATTTTCAAATGATAGGTGGTATTATGAAATGAGATATACTTGTCTAGACCGAGTATCTAAAAGGATAAGTTATTTTTCCATTTCATTTCTCTTCAAAAGGAATATTGGCACAAATCAAAAGAAAAAGAAGAAAACAAAACCTCCAATATTTTCAAAAAAGAAAAAAAAGGGAAAACAAAACCTCTAATATAGAGGATCCCTTCAAAAGAAAAAGAAAAGTCAAAGCTCAAAAAGAACAATTTTCCATCAAAATCTCTTAGCCTTACACCACAAGATGCTTCAGAAGGTACCGTAGGAAACTCTTTCTCAAAATTCCTAGCTTATCCCAATAGAGAAAAAGTCCGTGATTATAATATTAGAGTAGGAATAGGACCTACTCATTTGGATTTCATTTTGTTGAGAATTAGACCTTGTGTGGGAAATCAAATTTTAAAATGTTCTTCAAAATTTCTAATAAAAACTTCTACTAAATAGTGAGTTTTAAAACCCATGTGAAGGAAAATATAAGAAATTGGAAGTACCTTCTGGAAATAAATTTCTAAAACCCGAAACATTAAATGAAACAACATGGGAATCATCCTACTTAGGGCAACCAGCCTTCATGGGATTCTTCCCAAAGCTCTCAAATTAGGCGTAGGGGGTCTCTAAGCACCCATTTCACTCACCTCACACTCCATGCACACATGCATCCACAAACAAGGTTGTCCATGCATGGTCATCATATGATGAGGCATTCCCATTCCATGTCAAGTCCCCTTTGGCTAAAATCCCCTCCTTTTCAAATGAGATAAATCCAAAAAAAGAGATGATATGGAACGAAGGAGAGATACATACTCTTAAGAAAAATTTGGAAAGAATACTCAAAAGGGTGTTTTCTTCTTTGTCATTAACCAAATAAATTTGAATTAATGCCAAAGAGGGGCATCTATAAACACCCTAATTTTTTTTAAAAATAAACCATTGTGCATTTGAAATCCCATAATTTGAAAGTTTGCTCGGAATTTTTATAATTTCCAGGCATCACTTTTCAGAAGAAAACATTTTGGAAATTTCGAAAATCACAATCCTTGGATTTGTAAAGCAATTTGAAAATCCAATATTCGAAATAATTTCAAAAAGAGTTGATAGATCTATCCAAAGCTAGAGCAAAGCTCGAATCAAAAGGAGGCTTATTCCACAAAAGAAGACTTGGATAGAATAAAAAAGGTAAGCATATCCAAATTAAGCAAAGGATTAATTAAAGGCTAGATCAAACCCCAAGCAGGGCCCAATCGGAGCTCAAGACAAGCAAAGCTAAGTTCAATACCCAATCAAGTGGGATCCAATCCAATTCCAAGACAAGGAAAATCTCGATCCGATTCAAAAGAAAGGATTCATTCAAGGCCAAACAAGGCTCCACTCAAGGCAAGGGCAAATCCAATTCCAAATCAAGCAAGACTTGATCTAAGTCAAAATTAAAGTTCAAAGTCAAATTACTTCATCAACTTAGCCCATGGGAGCAGCATGTGACCAAGCCATGACTAAGGGTGTGCTCAGACAAAATTGGCAAAATGCCAAGTGATTCAACCAAGGCATCTCATCTAAAGCTATAAGTCAAGGTCAGATTGATCAAGGCTTGAGCTAAATCTACCAAGATGGTAGAGGCTGGTTCAAGCCATGGACCGCACCATTCCTATACGCCCTAGCCGAGTCAATCCAAAGAAGGAGGATCAGGTGCATCATCACATGGGTTGTACCAAGCCCACATGGGGCCCAAAGGGGACCACTTTCCAGCCCCACATGCAGCTAAAATAATCTAGAAATTTTCATTGGATCAAACCCAAATCAGGTCATGCATCAAAGCACCAAGCTTTAATCCATGAAAGGGCCTAAAGGCCCCCTTAAAAGCTATAAATAGGGGCCTTGGGGGCTGACTTTGGAGAGGAAAATCAAAGAGAGGTCCAACAAATAGAGAGGGAAAGAAAGAGAAAAAGATGAAGAGAGAGAGATGAGGAGAAGAGGAAGAGATTGCCCCCTTCCCTTAAGAAGCCACCACCCACCTTCAAGCTTCCAAGCCTTCAAAACTCCATTGCAAGGTCGATTCTCCCATTTCCTCTTTCCTTAAGCATTTCAATTCCATTTAAAAGGGTTGTAATTAAGGAGTATTTGACTCCAAATTGATGTAATATTTGAGAGAAGATGCGGCCCAATTTCATCGAAGCTCGTAGGTAAGATCGTCTTTTATGTGTTTGGTTTATGGTTTGTTCTACCCCAATATACATTATAACTCTTATACCCTCCAATCCCCTCTATGCTTAAGCTATATTAATAAATTTTTTTATTATTGCACTTTCTCATGATTGAATTGTTGTGGATGGTGATTTAATTTGGTAGAATTTGGTTGGATGCATCCATTACTTTCTTAAAAACCGAAAACTCTTTTTCTGTATTCAGCATCAGTCTTGTTGCCGATTTTTCCAGTCCTGTTCTGCGATCGAAACACATTACAAATTGGTATACACATTTCACACACAAGCCTATTATCCATAAAATTTATAAGAATTTTAGGAATGTTTAAGGCCATAAATAAAATTAGGTAAAACTGAACAAAATTAGAATAGAGTCTATGAACACTGCACATCCTGTAAAAGAGGTTGGGTAAAAGTCTGATAACTCTATCTACATTGATCCAAGTTGCTTGAAAATAGTCTTACCAGAAAGCTAATGTCCATAACTTTTCAACAAGACCAATTTCATAAGAATCTAGTACACATGTGCTAAGATACAATCGCTTATTTAAGCCTCTTATTTTTGTCACAGATTCTATTCTGAGTTCCAGAGTAAGGGAATTCCCTGATTTAAGTTTGCACATTCAGAATACCAAAAATAAAAAAAATCTAGGAATCTCCACATCTAAGTCTAACTCATAAAATTTTGAGGATTTGTGAAGATTTGGAGACTACTAAGAAAATTAGGAAAACTAGTTCCTGAAAACAGAACAAGCTTCTGTTTTTCAAGATTAAGGTTGATTTTGAGTCAAGGAATAAACTCACGATTTTTAAAAAGCTTGTTTGAATTAAATTTTGATTTTTTAAACATATCATATCTTAAAATGATTTTTAACAGCCTAGACCGACCCTTGAACATCGGTTAAGAAGGTCTATAGTGAAAAGAACTCACTTATCCACATTCGGTAAGAAGTCAGAAATCAAACTTTTGCAAGTTTTAGAAAAATTGTTGGCACGCTCGCACACTCGTATTCGCGAATTGAGTTTCAAGTCTCTTCACAGGCTTTGGAATAAAATTCTCATTCATAACTGACAATGGTGAGTTACCTTTTGCTACCAATATGGGGCCCCCTCTTTTGATTGTAACTATTATAATACCGAAGGCATCACATCCTGACTGTCATACTAGCCAATGGAGAATCGACACTCATGGCTAGTGTGTAATCATCCCAAGCTAGGCTAGCCTTCATTAAGGTTGCAGAGGCTCAGCAGAAGCAAAGACATAACATGCATAAAGAAAGTAGGAAGGTAGCCGAAAACTTAGTACCCAAATTGTATTTGTTAGGAGAAAGGCATGTTGCTCGCAACACACTATAGGCTCAAAATATGAGGCTCTTACTAAGCATCAAAGAAAAGGATGCACTTCATCATATGAAAAAGCTAAAGACTCAGTACATAGTTACCAGATGGTTCTTATGTAGGGACCTTGTTACACATAAAATTGGCGTACGTAGGGAAGCCGGCTTCCACTTTTAAATATTGTTGCTTGCAGCTTAAACATATGTTCCATTCCATTTCTGATCCTTGCTTGCTTGCATCTTTTTCCATGGTATCTTCATAGTTTATCTTTGGCCTCTTCGACTAGTATCTATGTTTTGCTTTATATAGAAGATAAAAGAAAATGACTGGCATAAAATATCAATTGGATTTGCAAGCAAGGAACCCTTTGGGGTCTAACAAGTGATGGCAATTTAGGCACAACATGAAAACCTGCCGCACCCCACATATAAGATCAGAGAAGTCGGTATCATGTCTAAAAATTAATGACAAGAGAAAAGGTTGCATTCAGTAAACACGAATAAGATGAAAATTTGAAATTGCAGGCAACAAACACCAAACATGACTCCAGTTGAAAGAGCTCGCACATGCGTCCTCTCAAAGCGACAAAAATCGGTGGTGTGGTGTGCGCGACCTGTTTTAGGGATAAACAAGAAATAACGTGGCAGAAATATAACTAGTATCCCTAGCACTAAGTTGCGTTTTGTTTATGTGAAGTGAAAATCTCCTGGGCCGAGGGTTCTTATCTCGGTGTTAGGGGAATTGGTCTATAGATTTACAAGCATCCGATGGTAGTTCTTATAGAGGAAGAAACCAAAGATCGATGACCAAGCTAGATTGTTATCTCACTAGTAGGGCTCTCTCACGCCCACTTGTAGGTGGTGAGTTCGATCTGAGGGGTGTATGTTTTTGTGCATGTGTGTTTGTGTTAGGCTTCACCATCTCATTTTAACAAAAAGAAGAAAGATTGATGCCTCCACTAACCAAAATATCAATAACTTGCTAAGACTTGTCCCATTTCACCAAAACATGGAATCAGAACCGAAGTAGCTCCTCCAAGTCTGGTTCCACCAATTTTGGATCTGGTTTCTGTTCCAGATCCAAACTGAAACCATCTTTGGCTTGGTTCCAGTTTCAATTGAAAAGTACTGTGAAACTTTAAAACCGAGAACAATAAGTGCATGAAACTTGCAGTTCAAGATCGACGGTTTCATTTCTATTTGGTTTTTCCAATAAGTAGAACGAGAACCGAACTGTGGGGGGTCAACAATTCCAATCTGTTCAAAGGGCAGTTCAGGTATAGTTCAATCCACCCCTTCGGGTGGGAATCAGGTACGTCTAACTTGGCTCGGTCTAGCATGTCCTTTGTAGCTATTATTTTCCTTATGCTGTCAAATCACCGATCATACCTTTACATACATGGTTGCCAGATACCCATGGAGAGGCGCATTTTAGTACATGTATGTATGCTTGGAATCTGATTCCCAATGAGAGCATACGGGTTGATTCTGATCAATATGGAATTCTGAACCCTCCTTTCTCCTTGGTTGATGATGATAATTGGAACTATTCCATAATTAATTTATGCAGCTTAAACTTTGTCGTTTAGATAGTACATACATGCATATATAAATAAGTAAACATAAATCAACAAAGAGTTATATAGGTGGTATATATATAGAAAGGACACATTATATAGCTGTTGCCGTCTCAAGTAACAGCTCCACATGAATGGTAGAACATAGTGCATGTGAATAAAAGGAGAAGGGCATACCAGAGAACTCTAACCCTCATTCTCAAGGAGGAAATGAGACTGAATAAGGTATTAGGTAAAGAGATTTGTTCCTAAGAATCTGACTATGCGTATCTCGGTTTCCAATAGAGGTTGCGTAGCATTCAAGGTGCTCATGAAGATAAAGAACTATGTTATGTTTACTCTTAGGAAAAATAAAGAAAGAAACTGTAACTATATCATTTCTTTCCTTTTCCATCCATGATTACACATACAACCTATTTATAGACTTTCACATAAATGACATATATCATGCTAAGCTTTTCAGGTATGATTTCCAATAACTTCCCACTTCTCTATTCATGACACACTTTCTGGTGCCATGCCGATTGGGATATATCAAGTGACCCATGATTCATACAATCAACTCAGGATAACAAACATGTATCGAATGCTTAAAGTCATAACCCTTCACGAGTTATGTGTCCCTTCCTTTTTGAAAACTCTCTACCACCTACCGTGTATCCTCATATACTTTTTAGTATTAGCACATGCACCCCTACCACTCCATGTCCATAATTATCAAGGCTATGAGTCATATATGAATTAATCTCATACCATAAAAACTGACACATTTGTTTCTCAATGTGATTCTTGTGATTCTATTTAGTCATTGTTAGGATCTACAAAAGCAATAACCTCCTTCCTAGTTTTCATACATTCCAAAAACTTGAGCGACCTTTGATAAAATTTCTCGTCTTTCCACTCTTGTGGCTTCTCCTTCAAATGTTGTTCTTCCTCTAACCGTTTAATCAACTCTCGGTCTCCCTAACTTTCATATTGGAGAACTGACTTTGAATCAAAGTGAATTCGTGATGTCCCAATGCCCAAACTTCCTCCATCCCTGGCCTACAACCAATCAACTGTGTATCAATTGGATAGATAGAATTAGGGATCAAAAGCATCATCTTTGGGTTCAATGGGGTTTTCATGACCTGATCATGCTATCTTGTTTGGCCATACAATTTAATGGCAACCTCCTCTATTCTTTCTTAGCTTTTTGGATCTCCCAACATAACCACTTTTAATTTTGTTTTGGAATGATGTCCCCTACTATTTTGGATGTCTAAGCAATTAAAGGCCTTCCAATCGATGATGGATGATAAACACTTCACATTCATGTTGTTGTGATTCAGTCGTTACATCACCTTTGTTCATAGAACCAAAGTTGATGACAAGTACATGTGGTACATTTCTGTTATGATATATGGCATCAAACTATGACTCGCCTCATTCTTTTTAGCTATAGTCTATCATTTGGTCAATTCTACTCTTGAAGTCCTTTGGAATGAGATTACTACTCATCTTGTGGGGGTCCATTATGGTTTCTTTAATTTTGGATTTATCTAAAATTCAATGAGTTCAGATTCTCACACTTTTCTCTCTAACAAATCATTGTTGATATGCTAGGACTTGCCTTAAGTCTTATTCCTCCAACCTTGGCTTCACCATTTTAGATAATTACTCTGCTATATTCCATCATCCATACTAAGATATCTTTCCTTCATATTTTTGTACTCTTGATTCTAGCTCGATTGCCAAATTCAAAGAGGACTTCTATAGAACAAGACTATCAAGGATCTTTTGACCTTGATTTTTATTCTGTAGAGCTTCTCGATCATCTCAATTTAACCTAATTACCATTCAACCATACTACCCACACTACCTACCCCCCAACTAGGTTTTCATAAAGGCTTTCTAAGTATGTGAGAGCTCTTGCTCGATAACTATTACCAAGAACTTGTTCTCGCACTTCTTGACTAATATTCTTCCCCTAGTGAAACCTCATAATTTTCTTCTTGGTGGATAGCCAATCGTATGGAGATGACAAAGATCTCAATTGATGACTACCAATCAAGGCTCATTGACTACAAGATGGATGTATATACTAGCAATAATCCTAAATCTCAACGTAAGCATCCATTAGTATATTCCTTGATTGCCTCAACAAGTCCTTCCAACTAATCAGCTCCTCCTCTCCCATCATGAAAAAGGGAATGCATCCTTTCCAATGGAACTACTAGGAGTAACACTTGACCAAGGATGACAAATCTGCCGTCAAATCCCATCGTAATAGAGGATCTGACTGATGATATTCTAGACTCCACGCACATAACTGCCAATGAGGGACCTACATTTATTTTGAACTACATAATAATTCGACTTCAAATCATTATGAGTAAGAAGCAATGGATCTTAGTGATCCCTTTACCGTATTGGATGAGTCTTCTTCCATTGCCTTGTAGAAAGTTATAACTTCCATGATTAAGCAACTTAACACAAATCCCTTATCTCCCGTGACATTCTAAATGAACTTCGTCATGGTCTATACATTATACAAACTCTTTGGAGAGATATAAACCTTCCTTCTAAACTAGGAAGATTAGTTAAAGAAACCTCTAATATTTGCATCCAAATCTATGAATATCTTGATGCCAATCAAAACCGCTGAGTCACAACCCAAGCTCAACTTGCTTCTATTGGCAGGTGTAAACACCCTGAAATCCCACGATTTTCTCAAATATGACTGGTTTCACAAAAGCAACCCCAAAAGACTATTTTGAGTCTGGAAACCTAGGAGCCTTCCAGACAACCCTGCACATATTTTGAACCTGTATATACATTTTAAAACTTTATACATATAGTTTTTAGACTTTAAAAAGTGTTTTGAAACCCCGAAAGCCTCCTGGCCTGACAAAAGCAGGACCAAAAAGGCAAAGGAGAGCCCAGATCTGAAGCATACTTCAAGCCCAGCACATCAACTCTCGTATCAAAAGCATCCCCAAATTCTCAAACATCCAAGCCCCAAATATCAAAAAAATGGTCAAAATGAATTCCTGAAGGTGAGAAGAAGATTGGACGACAATGTTGGCGAAGACCCAACGCAAGACGGAGTACTGATGAAGTCAGGTCCCGAACAAACCGTCCGTCTCGAAACACCATGAAGGAATCAAAAAATCAGATTTGGGTCGGATCTGGACCATATATATCTAGATCCAAACCCAACATGTATTTGGATTTGGATTTGGATCCCAAGATCCAAATTCAATATCTGTATCCATGGCCCACATCACCTCCTCATAAATGGGGGTGAGTGGCCCACAATATTTCACGTGAAATGCCTTGGAAGGCTTGGGTAGAGAGATAAAGGGGGCCATAAAGTATGAGTGAGAAAGTTGGTAGGCTTGACTTTTGGTCAAGAGTAGGTTAGCCTTGTGGGTTTAACCAAGAATGTGGGTTCAAGCTTGTATGCACCTACACTTGACCTAGGGCTGCACCAACTTGGACATGGCTGCAACTAAGGCAATGGACCGGCACCAAGGGGTGGTTCCTAAACCTACCCCTAAGCTAGCTCACGTCACCTAGCCATTTTCCCTAAAAACCTAACCTAAAATCGCCAATGTCTGGGTGGATCCAAGCCCGACAAGTGCTTCAAAAAGTTTTGAAAAAATAGAAAATAAAAGGGAGAGAAACTTTCAAAAACCCTTTGAAAGATGGGAGTACACTCCGCTGGGGCAACCTGTGTCGGAGGTCCTAGACCTCCTACTCGCCCAAGGTATGATTGAACTTCCCGAGATTCCCGAGGGAGTCACTTTTAAAGGGGGATTTTTAAATCGATTTTGCAAGCATCATCGGCTCAAAGGCCATGATACAAAGCGGTGTTTCTCCCTCTTAAATAAAATTGAGAACTTGATAGCGGAAGGCCGGCTCCAGGTCGTAGAGGAACCTGAGCCTACCTAAGCTATCTTCAAAGAACCAGTGGGAAGGGAAAAGAGGTATGTGCTCTCATGATTTCGAAGAGTCTAGCGCATGCATATGTGTCTGGTTTGTCTACTTGTGCATCTACTCTCATACTTTACAAAAAACCTGCCCAAGTAGTCATCCGGGGACCACTAAGAGTTTCGTCCCCGGTTAGGCCAATTTTAAAAATTCAAGGTGCTCCAAATCTTTCGATTAGAGCCATGTTAGGTACAAACCCTAGGTTGATCGTGGGGGAGGTGACAAGATCTGGGAGGATCTACTAATCCCCACATCTGCAAAGTGCTAAAAAGGTGGTCAGTATGCCTGGTGCCTCAAAAGCATGTATTCCTAGAGTTTCGTCGAAAGCGGACAAAGAAAATGTCGTATTAAAGGTATATGATTTCGAAAACCATCTTTCAAAGATTCCTATCAACATGTCCATCCTAGAGCTAATACAAACTTCGCCTAGGCATAAACTCGTGTTAGACAAAATTCTAGAAAGAGCAAAGGTTAGTTTGAACATAACCCTAGAATCCTTGTCCAAACAAGTGGCATCCATAGGAGCTAAAACGCTCATCGTATTCTCGGAAGACGACGTAGAAAGATCCTACGAGTCCCAAAACCAGGCCCTACATATCGAGGTGGTTCTGAATAACCACTCTCTAGATAGGTGCCTAGTCGATGGGGGAGGAGGGCTCAACATCCTTCCACTTCATGTGGTGAACCAAATCGGAGTCACCTTGACATCCGTAAACCCAAGCCCCATCGTCATCACTGGATACGATGGGAATGCGTCTAGACCACTAGGATCCATCGAACTCCCCATGAAAATGGGAGGGATAGCACACACGGGGGTGTTCCATGTCCTGGACATCCACCCCCACTATAACCTATTATTGGGAAGGCCTTGGATACACAGCTTATGTGCGGTGCCATCCACCTTCCACAGGTGTGTCAAAATCCCTTTCAGGGACAAAGTCGTAGTGATCCTAGGGGAGAGTCATCCTCAGCTTCAAGGGGTCATAAATTCTCCTTGCTTGTCAAGTTCCCAGACCCACAAGGTAAAACTGGGGCAGACCTTACTCGAGCCGCCAAGGCTCACATTGAACAAACCTAGGAAGGTTGTATATGTGAAGGGGCCACCCAAGGCTGGCCCCCTCAAAGTTTTGACCATTCTAGGAAAACCCAAAAATCCCCTATTTCTAAAACCCTTGGACAAAAAGCCCTATGTGCATAACATAGATGACAGTAAGTTCCGGGACCATGATTTATATCAAACTTTCTCTAAAAACAAAAAATCGTGGAACATGTTGTTAAATATGGGCTATTTGCCATATAAAAGTCTAGGGGCACAAAATCAGGGTCTCCTAGAACCCATACTGCCTAGGACAAATCCAAGCCGATATGGGATCGACTATACTCCCACAATACCACCAGAACCACCCCCTGTGACCACCTAGGTCAAGGGTGCCCTAGAGCCTACCTTAGAAAAGACCTACGATTTAGACCTCTTATTTAGAGTCTAACCTGTAACGTTTTCCCTTTGTAGGTATGATGGAAGATCCCTCAATCAAAAATACAAAAACATTTAAAAAACTTGAAATTCAAAAAAATAGAAAAATTACAAAAGCCAAAAACACTTGAAAATGAAAAACTCGAAAAAAGAGTAGTTTGTATAGTTCCCAAAATTCTCGTTTTACAAAAACACAAAAAAATCGAAAATTTACAAAATTCCAAAAAGATTTTGTACATAGTTGCTCCTGGTAAGGATTTGGAAAAAGCAAAAGATTTCGAAAGAAACGTTGTCTGCATAACGAGACCAAAAATTTTGAAGTCGATAGAAATGCCAAATGTGAAACCAGGTCTTTTAAAAATCCATGCATCAAATTCCCTAGGATCTATAAACCTTGAGAATGATCAAAGCCCAGAGGTGGATCCCCTTGAGGAAGATCCCACTTCTGAGCTCCCAGAATTTCATAAAATTCTTGATTTTGAAAAGCCTTCAAATTCAGTAGGAGGAGATTTCATAGAGATAAATCTAGGGAGTGATTCAAAGCCCAAGCTCATTAAGGTAGGCGCATGTTTGCATGAGCATGAAAGATCATCATTCATTGCATTTCTAAAAACCTACTTAGATGTGTTTGCATGGACGTATGAAGACATGCTGGGCATAGACTCGAGTATTGTCGAGCATCGTCTTCCCTTAGATGCGGATGTAAAGCCCATAAAGCAAAAGCTTAGGAAAATACATCCAAATGTACATGCACAAGTCAAAGAGGGTTTAGAAGATCTGTTAAAGGCCGGATTTATAAAACCCATTGCGTATTCTGATTGGTTATCCAATATAGTTGTTGTTCGAAAAACCAATGAGAAGATTCAAATATGAATCGATTTTAGAAACCTCAATAAAGCCACTCCAAAGGTTAATTATCCTTTACCAAACATAGATTTGATAGTCGATAGTACTGCAAATCAAGAAATGTTTTCGTTTATGGATGGCTATTCAGGGTATAACCAAATCAAACTAAACCCACGAGATCAGGGTAAGACCGCTTTCACAACCCCATGGGGCACGTATTGCTATACAGTCATGCCCTTTGGTTTGAAAAATGCCTGCGCCACATAACAGAGAGCTATGACCACGATCTTCCATGATCAGATTCATGAACTCGTAGAGGTATATGTGGATGATCTCTTGGCCAAATCCAAAACTTGATGCACTCATATCGAATGCTTACAAAAGATTTTCGAAAGCCTTAGACTTTACAAAGTAAAGCTAAACCCTCAGAAATGCGTGTTCGGAGTAGAGTCCGGAAAGCTCTTAGGCATAATGGTGAGCAAAAGGGACATAGAAGTCGACCCATCTAAGTGTCGAGCCATCATAGACATGGCTCCACCCTCCAATCTCATGCAGATTCATAGCCTTCAAGGACGATTACAATCCATTCGCAGGTTTATCTCAAACCTTGCAACTAGATGCAAACCCTTCAAGAAGTTGTTGAGAAAGGGCACGAAATTTTCATGGGATGACGACTGCCAAAATCCCCCTGTTTTAAATCCTCCAAAGCAAGGAAAACCTCTTCTACTTTACATTTCTGTGCATGCGAATGCCTTGGGAGCTTTGTTAGCTCAATACGAGGATGACACTCACAAGGAGTATGCCATATACTATCTTTCGAAAACTCTCTTGGCTTACAAAAGGAATTATCAAGCCATGGAGAAGACGTGCTTGGCCCTAGTTTGGGCCTGTTAGAAATTTCGACACTATTTCCTAGATCATGAGATCTGGATAGTGTCCAAGCTTGATCCAATCAATCACTTGTTCGAAAAACCCATTCTCACTAGTAGATTGGGCAAATGGCAACTCCTTCTAATGGAGTATGACCTAAAATACCATCATCAGATCTCCATTAAGGGGCAAGCCCTAGTAGACTACGTGGCTAAGTTCCCCCTAGATGACGCATATCCCACAGTTAATGAAATGCTTGATGAAGGCATATGGCAAAACCAATTTCAAAACCACATTTTGGAAAACTCTTTCGAAAACCAAGTGTGGAAGATGCACTTTGATGGGACACGAAACCAACGAGGGGCTGGTACCGGGGTCATCCTCATATCTCTTGAAAAGGGTGAGATCCCCATAGCAATTCGCCTAGATTTCGAATGTTCCAACAATATAGTTGAGTAGGAGGGACTCATACAAGGCTTAAAAGTTTCGAAAACTCTAGGGGCTTCATGCATTGAGGTCTTTGGAGATTCACTCCTCGTTATAAACCAAGTTTTAAAAATTTGGCAAGTTAGAAACGAAAAGCTTCTTCCATATCACAAGTTGTCCACTTGATTGGTTGAGTCCTTACAATTGTGTATACTCACACACGTAGGAAGAGAGGATAATGGCGTTGTCGATGCCCTCTCCTCCTTGGGTTTATCCCTAAGAGTCGATCCCACTTTGGGAACCCAATCCTTAGAAGTATGGCATGCGCCCACTTCATCTACATACGATTTGGAAATTTGCCAAAATAATCCAGATTCTGTTGAAAAGCCTTGGTTCTATGACATAAAATGTTTTCTTGAAAATGGGGGATTCGCTGAGAATGCCACATCGAAGGATAAGGCATTCGTACGAAAAATTTCTACCCGATATATGATTTTGGGTGGGGTTTTGTATAAAAAGAGTTTTACCGACATCTTACTAAGATGTGTCGACCTAGAGGAGGCTAGGACTATTATGCATGAATTCCACGATGGAGAATGTGGAGGTCATGTTAATGCCAATACGATGGCAATGAAAATACTTAGAGCAGGCTATTTTTGGTCCACCCTGAAGAAGGATTGCCACGATCATGTTAGGAAGTGTCATCCATGTCAAGTGCATGGGCATGCCATTCATATCCCCTCATCATCATTGCATTTCGTGGTAAGCCCCTGGCCATTTACCATGTGGGCGTTTGATATTGTAGGCCCAATATTTCCAAAGGCATCGAATGGGCATAGATTCATTTTAGCAGCCACTGAGTACTTCTCCAAATGGGTCGAAGCCATCTCCCTGATGTAAACACCCCAAAATCCAAATATTTTCCAAAACCAAATGCCTGGTTCGAAAATCAGCTCAAAAAGCCAAGTTTGGAGATTTCAAAAACTCAAGAACTCAAACGCTTCAAAACTCTATTTTCCAACCCTGTTCGAAACATGAAAAATCTTGAAAGTGGACGAAAGTCCTATTTTTATGAAAGACCAGACGAACAGATGAAGCCTGGCTCAAAACAGTTGCAAATGATTCAAAAAGCTCATAGGTCAAGCCCAGCCCGATGAAAAGTGAATTTCAAAGATGAAAAAGGAGCCCAGGCCACGAGTGTACTTCAAGACTAAAGCATCGAAGGCCAAGCCGAAAGCATATCTGAAATCACGAGCAATCCAAGTCAAAAACAAAAGAAAAAGTTGAAACAGAGTCTAGAAAGATGAAAAGAAACTCGGACGACGAAATTGGGAAAACCCCAGCATAAGACGGAATCTTGATGAACTCAAGACCCGCACGAAGCGCCCGGCTCGAAACGCCAGGAAGGACTGAAGAAGAGAAAAATTTGAATCGAATTTGGATCCAAATATCCAGATCCAGATCCAAGATCCATATCCAAACAAGGCTTGAATTGGATCCGAAATTCATAACCCAACAAGGATCCATATCCAAATAAGAGGCCTATAAAAGGACGTGAGAGGGCTGGCTTTTGAGGTTCACGATTTCCAGCATTTCACGCCTCTTCACTTGAGGAAAAGAGAGAGAGAGAGAGAGAGAGAGAGAGAGGAAGGTCAACAAAAGGGGCTGGCCTTCCCCTCTTGTTTTGGTGAGATTGTGGGTTGAAGTTGTGGGTGGGCTGGAGCTCTTAGTTCATGTCTTGTACATGGCTGCAAATGAAGAAATCTGGCAGCATTGGATGGCCCTTGCTTGGTGAGAATTGGCTGCGTGGGAACCAAGGACGAAATGGCTGAAACGTTGTCAAGGTAAGTCCCCTAGTTCCTGCCCAAACCTCTTCTTTTCTCACCTCTATAAACCACCTAGACCACTAACAAAAAAATGAAGCAAAGTCCAGCCAAGGAGCTGGCCGAACTTCACTAAAGGAGCTGACCTAGTTCTACCTAAGACCACCCTAACCTAGGACCATACCCAGCTCGGCCATTGGCTGGCCGAGCTCACCTTAGATCTGTCCTAACGAAACTCCTAACATCAAACCACTACCTAAGCTATTTCCTAACTCAAAACTACTCCCAAGGAGCTGGCCAAACCGAGTGTCTAAAACACTCGGTTCCCTCCTCTTGTCGAACCCATCCTCACCCACTTAGCTCGTCCCATATTGGCCGAGCTCATCTTAGGTCTGTTCCTAACCTTAAACCACTACCTAAGTTGGATCCTAACTAAAAACCCACTCTAAACCTACCCAGCTCGGCCACCCTTTGGCTGAGCCACTCCCTTAGGATCTCACCCGAGATCAGCCACCTAACATCAGCCAAAACTCGGCCACCAACTGGCTGAGCATCCCTTGAAAACCATTCCCTAGTTTCTACCTTGAACTAAATCCTAAAACTACCCAGCTCGGCCACCATCTGGCCGAGCTCTTTCCTTAGGATTCAACCTTAGATCCTACCTAATCCTTCTCCAAAAACCTGCCCAGCTCGGCCACCCTTTGGCCAAGCATTACCCTAGAGCTCACCTTAGGATCTCCCCTAAGACCATTCACTAATCCCCAACCAAGCTCGGCCATTAGTTGGCCGAGCATTCCATAGTGTCTCACCTAAATCAATCCCTTAGACACCACCTAACTTGACCATTAGCTGGTCGGGTTTTTCCCTTAGGACCTTGGTCTAGCTTTTAACCAAAACAACCCGCCTAGACCTGACCTAGATCCATTAGTTCTCACCCTAGATCTGTCGTGTCTAAGTCCAAAACCCATAGCACCTTAGTGTGTCAACCTAGCCCAGGTCACGATCTAGGATCAACCTTCCACGTAGCTGGTCGTTTCGCAGAGAAAGGTCCATCCAACGGCTATATCCAAGGTCAGATTTCGCTGATAAAGGAAGTCCAAGCAAACGACGTGTAAGTGCTCGAACCTGGTTCTTTACGTTGTTTCAAATTCAATTAAATTTGATACGGGGTTGTAATAATGGAGCGTAGTCTCCCCCCGAGATGTAATATTATGGTTTGAAACACGAATCACACACGTACACTCGAGCCTTTCCGCTCTTAACTGTACACGTTTCACACACATTTGCTTTTAAGTTGCGTGCATGTGTTTTATTTAAAGTTCTCACATATACACACACCAGTATCATGAGCACTTGCTCCACACTTTCACACACATTTTGGGCCTCGACAGTCCATAGGATATAGCCATATTTATATACTTTCAGTTGCGTGAGTTTTACATTCAAGTCGTGTACATTTCAATTCAAGCTATCACACGTGCACCCAAAGTTCACGTGAGCACTTGCTCCACACTTACACGCACATTTTGGGCCTTGTCAGCCCATAAGATATAGCTGTATCTATATACTTTCTACTGGGTTTTAAGGTTCTGCTGCGTGAGTTGTCTTTCAATTTATACACAACACGCACTCACACAATTGAGCCTTTCCGCTCTTAAGATATAGCTATATTTCCCTTATGTAATTTCCCTTCTGCTACGTCTTTAAATTTAGGGTTTTTCCTTCAAATTGTGTGAGTTGCATTGCATACACGCCACACTCGAGATAGGAAGCATACTTGCATCGAACAATCCTAAGCAAAATCATGTAGAAACTGCCAAAATCGAGCACTTGATGCACACAATCACAAGCCTGAATTGGCTAAAACCCAAAAGAATAGGAACGTGTAGGTCCCATGTATAAAATCTGCAATTTCGACAAAACCAATTGATAAAAACACTTTTATATTTTTAAAAAAGTCGTGTTTGTTCAAAATCGAGATTTTCTGGAAGCGTACAGACTGACCCTTGAGCGCCGGTTCAAGAAGGTCTGCGATGAAAAGATCCCTCTTGTCCACAGTCGCCCCAAAAGTCAGATATTTTCAAAAACTTACTTCGCTAGTTTAAGAAAGCTAGCTGGCACGCCCTTTTTAAAGTGACGTAAGCACGAAAAGATTCGCTTCAGGCCTAAGAACCCGGAGTCGAGGATTTTCCGTGTCTACAGATGTGGCACGCCCGGTGGGACATGGGTCTTTAGGAAAAATCGATACAAACAAACCAGTCTCTGAAAAAATCATTTTTTCAAAAGTGTTTTAACTCTTTGTCTTCTTGCATTTCATAGTTGGATTTAAAAGCGTCGGAGTCATGTCGAGTTCAGACTCCAATGAAGTGTCTAGCCGGTTCTCATGCTCTTCAAGTTCTCATTCTAGAAGATCTTTGAAAAATCGAAAACAAAAAGAGGAAGAGTTAAGAAGAGAATACGAGGCCAAGATCGCTGCTCTCAGCCAAGAGGCTGAAGCAGCTGATTCGTGTTCGTCACATGGTGAACTAATAAAGGCCAAAAAGAAGTTTGGAAAAACTCGTAAACACAAGGAGACCTCCGAGATGGAAGGCAACCAATACCTCGATTTCTTCACTCACAAGGATCGTAAAGCCCTACAACAGTTGCTGAAGGGGCAAAATAGAGAGAAAACAACGTACGTCCTGTCTGATTTTCTCCCTTTAGATTACGAAATAGACAGCGACGATGAAATACCGAATTTTCATTGGTATGATGGCACAGGAGACCCTAGGTCTCACTTGCAACTTTTCTCTCGTCGAGCCCACAAGAAAAAGAAGGACTCGATGAAATGGGTGTATTGGTTTCCTTTATCCCTCAAAGGCACAGCTTTCAAATGGCTGGCTTCCTACGATCTGAGCCAGTTCGCAACTTTTGAAGAGTTGGCGAACTGCTTCATGCAAAGATTTTCACACAACATAGAGGTCATGCCTACATTGAACACTTTGAGGGATACAAAGCAAGGTAGGAACGAAGATGTGCATACATTTATCGTTCGATGGAGGTCTCTCCTTGGGCAAGTGCGAGAACCCATATCCGAAGGATGCACAGTAATGCTCATCCTGGATAATTTCAAAACTGAATTGAAAACTCTTCTTTCTTTACATGAAATCTCTACTTTTCACAAACTGATTAAAAAAGCATCTCTTTTTGAGACAAATTTGAAAAAAGGGGTTTACGACCACCTGTGGAAAGGGAGCGTAAATTCAAAGACTCGCTTGGAAAAGCCCGGCAATTACGGGCTACCTACCATGGACAAATTGGAAAAACCCCACAAAGTCACCAATGTCCGGGTAGATCCAAGGCTGGCGAGCAGTTCAAAGAATTTTGAAAATTTTGAAAACAGAAAAGACAAAAAAACACAAAAACCATTTGAAAAATGGGAGTACACTCCGTTGGGGCAACCTTTGTCGGAGGTCCTAGACCTCCTACTCGCCCAAGGCATGATCGAACTCCCTGAAATCCCAAGAGAATCACTTCCAAAGGGAGGTTTTTGAATCGATTCTATAAGTATCATCGGCTCAAAGGCCATGATACAAAGCAGTGTTTTTCCCTCGTAAACCAAATCGAGAACTTGATAGCAGAGGGCCGGCTCCAGGTCATTGAGGAACCGGAGCCTGCCCAAGCTATTTTCAAAGAACCCTTCCCCAATCACGCAAGTACAAGTGGGAAGGGCAAAGAGGTATGTGCTCTCACAATTTCAAAGAGTCTAGCGCGTACATGTAAGTCTGGTTTTTCCACTTGTGCATCTACACTCATCCTTCGTAGGAAACCTGCCCAAGTAGTGATTCGGGGACCACCAAGAGTTTCGTCTCCGATTAAACCAGTTTTGAAAATTCAAGGTGCTCCAAAACAGTCGATTAGAGCCATCTTAAACGCGAACCCTAGGTTGATCATGGGGGAAGTAACAAGATTCGGGAGGATCTATCAACCCCCACATCTGCAAAATGCTAAAAAAGTGGTCATTATGCCTGGCCCTTCAAAAGCGTGTATTCTTGGAGTTCTGCCCAAAACGGACAAAGGAAAAGTCATTTTGAACTTGTATGATTTCGAAAACCATCTTTCAAAGATTCCCATTAACATGTCCATCCTAGAGCTGATACAAACCTCGCCTAGGCATAGACTCGTGTTAGAGAAAATTCTAGAAAGAGCAAAGGTTAGTTTGGACATAACCCCAGAATCCTTGTCCAAACAAGTGGCGTCCATAGGTGCAAAAACACCTATCATGTTTTCGGAAGAGGATCTCGAAAAACCCTACGAAACCCATAATCAGGCCCTACACATCAAGGTAGTATTGAATCACCACACTCTAGATAGGTGCCTGGTTGACGGGGGAGGAGGGCTCAACATCCTTCCGCTTCACAAGCACATCAGATTGGAGTCACCTTGACTTCCATGAACCCAAGCCCCATCGTAATCACTGGATACGATGGAAATGCGTCCAGACCTTTAGGATCCGTTGAACTTCCCATGGAAACGGGAGGGATAGCTCACGTGGGGGTATTCCATGTTTTGGACATCCACCCCCACTACAACCTACTGCTGGGAAGGCCTTGGATACACAACCTGCATACTGTGCCGTCCACCTTCCATAGATGTGTCAAAATCCCTTTTGAAAATCAAGTCATTGTGATCCTAAGTGAAAGTCATCCACAGCTTCAGGGGATTCAAAATTCCCCATATTTTTCAAGTTCCCAAGCCTACGAGGCCAACTCAGGGCCAACCATGGTCGAGCCACCAAAGCTCACCCTTCAGATACCTAGGAAGGTCGTGCACATCTAGGGGCCGCCCAAGGCTGGCCCACTCAAAACACTAACCATCCCAGGAAAATCCAAGTTGCCACTGTTTCCAAAACCCCTGGACAGAAAGCCTTATGTGCATAACATGGACGATAACAAGTTCCAGGATCACGAATTATATGAAAACTTTTCCAAAAACAAAAAATCGTGGAACATGTTATTGAACATGGGGTATATGCCATACAAAAGTCTAGGGGCACAAAACTAGGGTCTCGTAGAACCCATCCTGCCAAAGCCAACCAAAGCCGACACGGGATCGGCTATACTCCCAAAATACCACCAGAACCACCCCCTGTGACCACCTGGGTCAAGGGTGCCCTGGAGCCTACCCAAGCAGAAACCTATGATTTAGATCTCTTGTTCGGAGTCTAACTAGTGGCGTTTTTTCTTTGTAGGTATGATGGAAGATCCCTCAATCAAAAACCCAAAAACATTTGAAAAACTCGAGATTCAAAAAATTGAAAAATCCCAAAAACCAAAAACATTTGAAAAAGATCAAAAACTCGAAAAAAGAGTTGTTTGTATAGTTCCTAAAGTTCTTTCCTTACAAAAATCTAAAAAAATCGAAAATTCGCAAAATACCAAAAACAAAATCCTATATTTAGCAGCTCCTGATAAAGGTTTTGAAAGAGCAAAGAATTTCGAAAAGAAAGTCCTCTTGATAAGAGGACCAAAATCTTCAAAACCTGCAGAAAATCTAAAAGAAAAACCAGGCGTTTGCGAAAACTGTGCGTCAAGTCCAAATTCCCTAGGATTTAGAAGTCTTGAGAATGATCAAGGCCCAGAATTGGATTCCCTCGAGGAAGATCCTACTTCTGAGCTCCCTGAATTTCATAAAATTCTCGATTTTGAAAAACCTTCGAAATCAGTAGGAGGGGATTTTATAGAGATAAACTTAGGGAACGATTTAAAGCCGAAACTCATTACGGTAGGCACATGTTTGCATGAGCATGAAAAGGCATCATTCATTGCATTTTTTAAATCCTACGTTGATGTGTTTGCATGGACATATGAAGACATGCCGGGTATAGACCCGAATGTTGTAGAGCATCGTCTTCCCTTAGATTCAGATGTCAAACCCGTAAAACAAAAGCTTAGGAAGATACATCCGAATGTGCATTCACAAGTCAAAGAGGGTTTAGAAGATCTGTTAAAAGCCGGATTTATTAAACCCATTGCGTATTCTGATTGGTTATCCAATATAGTTGTTGTTCGAAAAACCAGTGGGAAAATTCGAATATGCATCGATTTCAGAAACCTGAATAAAGCCACCCCAAAAGATAATTTCTCTTTACCAAACATTGATTTGATAGTCGATAGTACTGCAAATCATGAAATGTTTTCATTCATGGATGGCTATTCAGGATATAACCAAATCAAACTAAGCCCACAAGATCAGGCTAAAACCGCTTTTACAACCCCATGGGGCACGTACTGCTATACAGTCATGCCCTTTGGTTTGAAAAATGCTGGCGCCACGTACCAGAGAGCTATGACCTCGATCTTTCACGATCAAATTCATGAGCTCGTAGAGGTATATGTAGATGATCTCCTGGCTAAGTCAAAAACTCGATGCACTCATCTCGAATGCTTACAAAAGATTTTCGAAAGGCTTAGACTTTACAACATAAAGCTAAACCCTAAAATGCGTATTCGGTGTAGAATCCGGTAAGCTTTTAGGATTTATGGTAAGCCAAAGGGGCATAGAAGTCGACCCCTCTAAGTGTAGAGCCATCATAGACATGACTCCACCCTCCAATCTCATGCAGATTCGTAGCCTCCAGGGTTGCCTACAGTCCATTCGCCGGTTTATCTCAAACCTGGCAACTAGATGCGAACCCTTCAACAAGTTGTTGAGAAAGGGTACAAAATTTTTATGGGGTGACGAGTGCCAAAAATCGTTTGAAAGGTTAAAGGCATACTTAGTTAATCCCCCTGTTTTAAACCCTCCTAAGCAAGGAAAACCTCTTCTACTTTACATTTCTGTGCATGCGAATGCCTTGGGAGCTCTGTTAGCTCAATACGAGGATGACACTGACAAGGAATGTGCCATATACTATCTTTCAAAAACTCTTCTGGCTTACGAAAGGAATTATCAGGCCATGGAGAAGACGTGCTTGGCCCTAGTTTGGGCCTGCCAGAAATTTTGACACTATTTCCTAGATCATGAGATCTGGATAGTGTCCAAGCTTGACCCAATCAAGCACTTATTCGAAAAACCCATTCTCATGGGTAGATTGGGCAATTGGCAACTCCTTCTAATGGAGTATAATTTAAAATACCATCACCAGGTCTCCATTAAGGGGCAAGTCCTAGCAGACTACGTGGGTGACTTCCCCCTAGAAGATGCGTATCCCACACTCAATGAAATGCCTGATGCAGGCATATTGCAAAACCATTTTCAAAACCACATTTTCGCAAAATCTTTCGAAAATCAAGTGTGGAAGATGCACTTCGCTAGTTTGAGAAAGCTAGCTGGCACGCCCTTTTTAAAGCGACGTAAGCCTGAAAAGATTCACTTCAGGCCTAAGAACCCGGAGTCGAGGATTTTCCGTGTCTACACCTGACCAACGTACAGGGAAAACATGTGGTGGCTTTCATTAGGATGAATATCTTGGCTCGATTTGGAGTTCCAAGAGACCTTGTGTCCGATAATGGCACCCCATTCAAAAATGAGCGGATGGTCAAGTTGTGCAACACCTATGACATAACTCACCACTTCTCCTCACCCTACTACCCTCAAGGCAACGGCCAAGCCGAAGCCATGAATAAGACTCTCATTAGCATAATTGAGAAGATTTTAGAGAAGGGTAGGACGTGGCATGAGAAGCTGGATGAAGCCTTATGGGCTTATAGGACTTCCATCCGGACTCCCACGAATGCCACGCCATTTGAGTTAGTCTATGGCACAAACGCCATTCTTCCCATTCATACACAACTACATTTATTCCATACATCCATTGCACTCGACTTCCCCCTAGAGATGCTTCAGCACGCTAGGATGGCCGAACTAGATTTGTTAGATGAGAGCCAACTCCTTGCTATGGATCATGCTCATGCATACCGACAAAGGATCGCCCGACACTATGACAAGCATATGAAACCTCGCCACTTTGAAGTGGGAGATCTGGTTTTGAAAATCATCCACTATCGTGGCCCACATCTACTTGGAAAGTGGCACCCCTAGTGGGATGGACCCTATGTTGTGCGTGCAACCACCACGAACAACTCATATTGGTTGATCGATGTAGAAGGTAGAAATTTAGCAGATCCTATCAATATTCAATACTTAAAGAAGTATTATGTATAGGGTTTGGGTTAAATTCCCATTTTCGAAAATCCTTAGGGATAGCTGCTTTGAAACCTCGAAAGTAAGGTTCAAAGACGAATTGTGTGACCCTGAGCAAGAGAATTCACACTTGTGAAAGAGTGGAGCTTTCCAAATACGTGGTTACATTTCAAAATCCTTCTTCTTACAAAGAAAGGCCTAGTTCAATATAGCAAAATACTTGTAAGTAGTACGTGCTATTTCTAAATAGGCTGATCTGGAATGGATCGAGTATGACCTTGGGATAAGTCCTCCCCTCTTCTTCTTCTCCTTCCAAAAGGAAAAATGGCCAAAAACAAAGGGAAATCCCCTCCAAAATCTCTTTCCCAAAGAAAGAAACCTGAATCAAAAGAAAAATTCGATTCTCTTATAGAAAAGTGGGATTAAAGAAAAAATACTCCTAAAGGGAGACCCTCTAAAAAAAAAAAAAAAGGAAGAAAAGGCCAAAAAGCTCAAAAAGAGCAGTTTTCTGCCTTCTATGCCTCAAACCACGGGACGCTTCAGAAGGGACCGTGGTATCTCTTTCCCCTCCCTATGACTTATCCCAAGTAAAACATGGTTCATTTTGAGGGATCCTAAAGTAAAAATAGGATTTACTTACTTGAATTTCATTTTGTTTGAGAATTCGACGTTTTGAGTAAGGCGTAGGAATTTTGAAATATAGCTTATTTCTTATAAAACCTCCGCTAGATTAGCGAGTATCAAGACTGAAGCAAAGGCAAACGTGAAGAGCTCGAGATCCTTAGGATTGAGGCTAAAAGCAGTTTCCCCTTTTGTAAATAGATTTTGAAAAAATCGAACATCGAGCAACATAGGGCCCACTCATTTGGAGCAGCAGGTTTTCGTAAGTCTCAAGAGTTCGACCATGCCATCTAGTCTTTGGGAGGTCGCCCTACTTGGCGTCTCATCCATGTCATGCATGTGCATATCCACGCATGAACACTTGCATAACATGATCCCCATTTAGGACCAGAAACCATAGAAATTGCCCTTTGCGTGATATCTCCTCCTACCAGGTTTAAAAGAGAGATTTTGCTCAAAAATTGGGACGACCCCATATTTTCGTAGATAGATCTAGGGAGACATCGAAAGGGGTGTTGTCGTCTTTGCCATTATCCAAATAAATTTGGATAATGCTAAAGAGGGGCATATGTAAACACCCTGAAATCCCACGATTTTCTCAAATATGCCTGGTTTCACAAAAGCAGCCCCAAAGGGCTATTTTGAGTCTGGAAACCCAGGAGCCTTATAGACAACCCTGTACATATTTTGAACCTTTATATACATTTTAAAACTTTATACATATAGTTTTTAGACTTTAAAAAGTGTTTTGAAACCCTTGTAAACACCCCAAAATCCCACGATTTTCTCAAATATGCCTGGTTTTGCAAAAGCAGCCCCAAAGGGCTATTTTGAGTCTGGAAACCTAGGAGCCTTTCAGACAACCCTGTACATATGTTGAAACCATATATGTTTTAAAAATATATACATACAGTTTTAAAACCTTAAAAAGGTATTTCGAAACACCAAAAAGCAGCTTGGCCTGATGAAAGTAGGACCGAAGAGGCAAAAGAGAGCCCAGACCCGGAGCATATTTCAAGCCCGGCACATCAACTCTCATATTAGAATCATCCCCAGATTCTCGGACATCCAAGCCCTTGATATTAACAATTTGTTCAAAATGATCTCCGGAAGGTGAGAAGAAGAGCGGACGATAATGTTGGCAAAGACCGAGTACTGATGCAGTCAAGCCCCACACAAGCCATCTGTTTCGAAACGCCATGAAGGAGTCAGAAAATCAGATTTGGGCCGGATCTGGACCATATATATCTAGATCCAAACCCAACATGCATTTGGATTTGGATTTGGATCCAAAGATCCAAATCCAATATCCATATCGATGGCCCACATCACCTTATCATAAATGGAGGTGGGGTCCACAGATATTTCACGTGAAAAGCTTGGGTATAGAGAGAGAATGGATGATAAAGTATGAGTGAGAAAGTTAGTGGGCTTGACTTGTAGTTAAGGTTGGGTTGACCTTATGGGTTTAGCCTAGAGTGTGGGTTTGAGCTTGTATGCACCTACACCTAACCTGGGGCTGCACCAACATGAACATGGCTGCAACTAGGTCCATGGATCAATGCCAAGGGGAGGTTCCTAAAACCTAGCCCTAAGCTAGCCCACCTCACCTAGCCACTCCCCTAAACCTGACCCAATCCTAGCCGTCCTTACCCAAAACCACCCCAACCTCACCTAGCCAACCTCACCTAGCTCACCTCACCTAACTAGACCACCTAGACCCTAACTAAACTAAACCTAAACCCACCTTAATACACCTAACTAAACCCCTAACCACTAAGTCCCAGCCACCCTAACTGACCTACCCTAAACCACCTAACAACCCACTCTAACCGACCTACCCCAAACAACCCCACAAGCCCACCTTATTACAAATATCTAGCCTAAACCACCCCAACCTACCCAACCCCTTTTGCCTATAAAATCCCCATATTTTCTTGCGGGTTTTCGCTTCTCTCTCCAGCTCTCTCTTCCACTCACATCCCCTCTCACTCTCCCCCCAACTGGACCACTTCCATCGTCACTCCACCCTTCGGCTGCCACCTTCCCATTGCATCAACCGGCTGCCACCTTCCCACTCCATCACCCGGCTGCCACCTTCCACCTTTGGCGAGGAAGATCCTTCGGCTGCCACCTCATCCACCAGCATCACGGTTAGTACCCCATCTCAGCCCCATCTAGCCTCTCATCTCCCCTTCTTTCCCGGCTGCACACTCCACCACCTGCCACCTCTTCGCCCAACCTTCTCCCTTACACCCGGCCCAACTATGCCCTACTTCACTACCTTCCCTTAGCACCACCCACCTCAGCTCCTAGCTGGACCTCCTCCCTTAGTCACCCACTTCCCAGCCCAACATCACCCTAACCAACACCCCTAACCTGCTGCCCCTAACCTGCTGCCCCTAACCACTTCATCAACCGGCCAGCATCAAGACCTTCCACCCGGCTCGCACCCTACCTGCCGCCCACACACATCCAAGGAGCTCCCTTCGGCTATCCAAGGCGACTCACTAGTCCAAAGCCAAGCAAGTTGAGCACGGACAAGATACACGTAAGTGCCTAACTCGGTCCTTGATATGAACTTGCTTGCATTTAATTGAATTTGATACGGGGTTGTAATAATGGAGCATTGTCTCCCCCCGGTTGTAATAATGTGGTTTGGCACACCAACACACACGTGCACTTGAGCCATTATGCTCTTAGCTGCACACCATTTTGGCACACACACGGGCCTAACCAGCCCTAAGATATAGTTATACATATCTATATTCAGCTGCGTGGGTTTTAAGTTAAGTCGTGGGTGTTGTCTTTCAATTCTACACTCACACACATTGAGCTTTAGCTCTTACTCCCAAGACCCTAGTAAGGGCCATATTGCAATTTCATTTGGGTGTTTTAAATTCAAGTTGTGTGCGTGGTCTTTCAATTTCCACACTCACACACATTGAGCTTTCGCTCTTACTCCCAAGATCCTAGTAAGGGCCATATTGTAATTTCATTTGGGTGTTTTAATTCAAGTTTTGTGCGTGGCATTTCAATTCTACACTCACACACATTGAGCTTTTGCTCTTACTCCCAAGACCCTAGTAAGGGCCATATTGCAATTTCATTTGGGTTTTAATTCAAGTTGTGTGCATGGTCTTTCAATTCCACACTCACACACATTGAGCTTTCGCTCTTACTCCCAAGACCTTAGTAAAGGCCATATTGCAATTATATTTGGGTTTACATTACTGTAGACGTGATTTTATTTCAAATCGTGGGATTCGAAATCAAACCCTCGAACTACGTCGGGTTGCGCGAGCGTGCCAGTTAGTTTATCAAAACTAACAAATTCTGATTTTCTGACTTCTAAGAACTATTGTGGACAAGTGAGATCTTTTCGACTTAGGCCTTCTTGAACCGGCGCTCAAGGGTCAGCCTAGACGCTTGAAATTTGTTTGAATCTGTTAATTCGAGAAAGGAAAAACCAGATTTTCCAAAGTTTCAGATTTGTGTTTAAGTTCTTGATTTCTGAAAATTTTCAGATTCTGAAAGTTGCAGAATCAGTTCAGTTCCAAAGACCTGTTCTCCAAATTTTTAAAAAATACTTTTGATTCTCCAAAAATTCTAAAACTTTTAAAGAGTAGAGACACGTGTGTGTAGAATCAGAATATATTTTTATTTTATAATTTAGTTCTTTATTTTCTGAGAATTAAATAAAGAATCAGAAACTATTATAAAATTTGGAACAGTCCTGTTTCTGTGATTAGAAGCTCAGAAAAACAGCCATATCTCAGCACTCAGTCACCCAATTTCGATAAAATTTATTGTGTTAGAAAGATACAGATGTTACGTTTCCAAAAAATCAAATTTCATCCAATTTCATTCAGTGGTTGCAGAGATATGGGCAAAAGAACAGATGTCTGTTACTGAACATTCTGTTTCTATAAAACGCAATCTGGATTTTGTATAAACTTCACGGATCTAATTGGCTAGGCAACCATTCATAACAATTCCTCAAAATTTTATCTAAGAACGTCTGATATGTCTAGATTATTCATGCAAAATTTCGAAGCAATTGGCTTATCCGTTTGTCTATAAAAATTATGTGATCAGACATGTGTGCACGGACAGTTTCAGAAACCAAGTTTTCAGAAAATTTCAGAAAGTTCCTAACGTGATTCTAAAACGAAATTCAACCTGTATCAGTCCTAATGATGCATGGGAATCATCTAAACATGTATTTTAATTTTGTTCATGAAGGAATCATGTGTGTTTGTATCGATATAAATGAAGAATATGAGCTCGAGGCCTTGATTCATATACAAATTTCCAGAATCTGTACTTCTTCAGATTCTCATGAATTAAAACAACTTTGTGCAAGAATTCCAACCTGTGTGAGTGAGAGGGGACGTAGGAGCACTTAGCTGGATGATCGTCGGACGTCGGAACCAGGCCAAACTTCCTTCTTCTCTTTCTTCTCTTCCTTTCTCTCTCTCTCTCTATTTCTCTGAGTTTTCGGACTGAATGTTCCTCTCTTTTTTTTTGGTTCCCTCTTGATGCTCGTTGGTTGATGCCTCTGCAGGACCTGGGAGAGCCCTTTTATAGGCTCACGAATACATGTTTGTTGGGATTTGGATTAGCTTGATCTTGATTGTTTTGATAAGATCTCATCTGAATTGGTTGGAACGTCATCTGCCCAAGATTTGATTTTATCTGTATTAGGTAATCTTTGATCACTACCTGATTCGATATCCTCTGTATTTGATTCCCTTTAAGTTGCTGAATACGTCCTGTAATCTGAGTTGTTACGTTATCTGTAACTTGAGAACATGATCTATAATCGTCATCTGCATTTGATCTCATCGTGATCTTCAGAGTCTTCATCCATCTGTTGCAGATATGCTATAGCTGGTATACTTTTGAAGATTTGTTGAAGGCTGCAGCTGGGGATCGGTTGAAGGTTTGTTGAGGTAGTCGAGGTAGTCAACATGTTGGTGAGACCAACTGCACCGTTGCTGCGCAAGAGAAGCTTGACCTCGGACCTTCACCATTCTGAGCTGCCGTTTCCAACACTCCCAAGTTGTTGGACGTTTGACATGGCAGCCAGAAACCGTTGCTGTGCAATCTCTCGTTCCTGCAACATTTGCTCCAAGTGCAATCATACAAGCTCTAGTTAGAGTTGCTAAATCAACCACCTTCTGTGCTCCTTGGTTGCAAGCATACACCAAAGCATCCGCAAGTGTAAGTCGACCTTCAGCATCAGTATTATTGACCTCTATGGTTTTACCATTAGATGCTGTAACAATATTCCCAGGTCTCATGCCTGCACCGCTTATCATATTCTCACAAGCAGCAAACACAAAATCATTAAGACGAGTTCTTATGCACCCACTCCACCAAGGTTGAGACAACGAATCCGGTAGCACCACGTTTCTTCTCATTCCACATGGGACCTGCCATATCTATATGCAGCCACTGGACCTTCTCATCAACAAACTGTTTCAAGAACAATGCAGCAGTTATCGCATTACCTTGCCGACCTCCAGTGTTAACCATATCAGCAAAACTTGACTTCAACTTTGGATTTCCCTTTGTGTTCTTGAAGAATGATTGCTATGAGATACAGCTTCTGATTCAACCTTTTCAATAAGGCTGGCCTATTTTACATCATGAACATTCATTATTGGTTCTAGGTGAGCATTGCCACTAGCCATAGCTTTCTACCAGGTAGATTAAAAGGATGAGTGATATGAAAAAGAACCATAAATGTTTCACAACCAGAACCTCTGCCCGATGTTACATTCAAGGCAATAAGAATCAGTGTAGGTTCAGAGATAATATGAACTTGGCTTGCAACATGGCGGGCTATTAAAGCTGGATTTCCAGCTATGAATGACTCAGATAAAACAACAGCACACTCTAATCCAATAAAACACTTGAAAACTTTTCATTGCTATTGCTGATTATACTTTCGGGATGTATTTTGCTAAACTGGAAAAAATCCTTCTTTGTACCACAACAATTTCAACAGTCTAGCTCAACACAGAATAAGCAGAAAAGTATTAACAAATAGCCACTTCTAAGGAAACATGATGAATCTCAATTGAATCTTTTACATGTATAAGAGTACTCAAGTAGTCTTCCGTTATCTGTATATGCCATGAACGTGGCTATGCAAATCCATATTACATACTTACCTATTATGAATGTATTAAAATAGGCCTATGTTACGTTTTTGAAAATCAACTTTCATGCTCATTCAATCCTTTCCACGAGTGTTGGGATATTAAAATTGCTCTTATCATAACATGGGCCTAAGCTCACCTAAGCTATTATCTATTATCTATACAGCTTTCATACTTACCTATTATCTGTATATGCCAGCTAGCTCACCTAAGCTAGCGAAGATATATTTTAACCTGACTTCTAACGTGGCGACTGCGAGCAAGTGAGCTCTTGTCGTCGCAGACCTTCTTGCACCGATGTGCAAGGGTTAGTCTGTATGCTTTTGTAAACACCCCGAAATCCCATGAATTTCTCAAATTCATCTGGTTTTGTAAAAGCAGCCCCAAAGGGCCATTTTGAGTCTAGAAACCCAGGAGCCTTCCAGACAACCCTGTATATATGTTTTAAACTTTGTATTTCAAAAATATATAATATGGCTTTTAAAAACCTTTTTAAAAACATGTTTTGAAACCCCAAAGCAGCTTGGCCTAATCAAGACAGGACCAACGAAGTCAAAGAGAGCCCGAAACTGGAGCACATGTCGAGCCCAGCACAACAACTCTTGTATCAAATTCACACCCCCAGGATCTCGAACGTCCAAGACCCTGTTATTATCAAAATGTCATTTGAAGTCATCTCCGGAAGGCAGAAATGGAGGCGGACGATCATGTTGGCGAAGACCCAACGCAGACGGAGCACTGATGTTGTCAGGCCCCGCACAAACCGTTCGTTTCGAATATAGCTCGAAGGAGTCAGAGTTCAGTTTGGATGGGATCTGGACCATATATATCCAGATCCCAATCCAAACCCATGTATGGACTTAGATTTGGATTTGGATTCAAAAATCCAATCCAATATCCATATCCATGGCCCACATCACCTTCTCATAAATGGAGGTGGGGCCCACTTGAAATTCACGTGGGATTATGGGCATGAGAGAGAGTGGGGATGGATAAGATCAAGTGTGGTTGTATTTAAGCTTGACTTGTGTGTCAATTTTGGGGTTAATCATGTGGGTTAGCCTAATTGAGTGGGTTTAAGCTTGTAATTAGCCAAAACCTAACCTAGGGCTTCATCAACATGATGTGGTTAAGGTCCATGGGTCATGCAAAGGGAGCTCCTTCACCTAAACCTAACCCAAAACACCTAATCCTAGCCTTCCACCCTAATCCACCCCTAATCTGAGCCTAATCACCTAGCCCACTTCCCTAATCCCGGCCTAATCCCAACCTAATCACCTAACCCACTTCCCTAATCCTTCCCTAAACTTAGGTTAATTTCCCTAAACCTAGCCTAATCCTAGCCTAATCACCTAACCTAGCTCACTAAACCTCACCCTAGAACCCAACCACCTAACCAAACCCTAAACCCCTAAACCACCCCTAGCCCACAATCTACCCAAACCACTAGTATTTAAAATATCTGGCCCTACCCTTTCCAGCCCACCTTATCTTCATACCACCCTACCTAAACCACTAACCACTACCCCAAACCCAGCCCTAACCGACCTACCCATCCCTATATAAACCCCCCCATTGGGGGCGGGTTTTCCTATCTAGAAGCCCACCTAGATCCCAACTGGGTTCTCTCCTTCCTCCACTTTCCCACCTGCTCCACCTGCTCCGCTTGCACCACCACCTGCTCTCCATCCCACCACCACCTGCACCGCCACCTACTCCACCACCTCCCAGCCGAACATCACCGCCTGCCCGACTTCCTTCCAGCCGAGCGCCACCCTCTCTTCACTCGGTAAGTGCCCTACCTTCCACCTTACTCCATCTTCACTCCCTCTCCATTCTCAACTACCTAATCTACTCCCATATCCCCCTAACACCAGACCTTCCACTTGCCGCCACCACTCCCACTCGGCCAAGCCTTAGTCACCCTAACTACCCGCCACTACCTAACCACCCTAGCTACACCCGGCCACCCTATCCGACTTCCTAAGACCTGCCCATAGCACTCCTTTACACCCACTACCACCTAGCCCCATCACCTAGCTAGCTTCCTTCCCATACTCCACCCCTAGCCATCCTAGCAGCCCGCCACCACCAAATTCCCCCAGTCGGCCACTCCAACCGACTACCCCTTCCATTCGGCCAGCCACCTCTTTTCCCCTTAGGTGTCCCATTCGATCTTCCCTTAGGCTCCCCTTAGGGCCATACTCCCTAACACTATATCCTCTCCTAGTGACCCTATATACTCACCTTGCCCAGCCCCTTTAATCTCACACGTCAAGGCGACACCATCCCTAGCATCCGGCCACCTTCAAGGCACCTCTCCCGCGCCCCATTTGCAGTCGGCAGCCACCCCTTGTCGCTCAACCTCGCGGAGCTCCCTTTTGCAGCCCAAGGCGAAGGCCAAGCCCCCGCTCAAGCAAGGCCTCTACGGACCAGCTACTAGTAAGTGCCTAACTCGGTCTTTAGTTGTATACTTGCTTGAGATTAAATTTGATACGGGGTTGTAATAACGGAGCATAGTCTCCCCCCGCTTGTAATAATGTGGCTTGGCACACCCACACACGTGCACTCTCTTAGTTGTGCACGATTTTGAACACACACGGGCCTAATCAGCCCCTAATACATAAGTATATACATATACTTTCATTTTGTAGGGTTTTTGCTTAAGTAGGGTGCGTTGTCTTTCAATTCACACATGTCCATCCTAGAGCTTATACAAACTTCACCTAGGCATAGACTCGTGCTGGAGAAAATTCTAGAAAGAGCCAAGGTTAGTTTGAACATAAGTCCGAAATCCCTGTTTGACCAAGTGGCATTAATAGGAGCCAAATCGCCCATCACTTTCTCGGAAGATGATGTAGATAGACCCCACGAGTCCCACAACCAGGCCCTGCATATCGAGTTGGTTCTGAATAACCACTCTCTGGACAGGTGCCTAGTCGATGGGGGAAGAGGGCTCAACATCCTTCCACTTCATGTGGCATACCAAATCGGAGTCACCTTGACTTCTATAAACCCAAGCCCCATCATTATCACTGGATATGATGGGAATGCGTCTAGGCATTTAGGATCGATCAAACTCCCGATGGAAACGGGAGGGATCACACACACGGGGGTGTTCCATGTCTTGGACATCCACCCCCATTATAACCTGTTGTTGGGAAGGCCCTGGATACACAGCTTGTGCGCTGTGCCATCCACCTTCCACAGGTGTGTCAAGATCCCTTTCAAGGACCAAGTCGTGGTGATCCTAGGTGAGAGTCACCCTCAGCTTTAGGGGATCATAAACTCCCCTTGTTTGTCGAGTTCCCAGGCCCATGAGGCTAACCTGGGGCAGACCATGGTTGAGCCACCAAGGCTCGTGTTAAACAACCCTAGGAAGGTTGTGTATGTGAAGGGGCCACCCAAAGCAGGCCCCCTCCCGATCCCCTGGACAAAAAGCCATATGTGCACGATATGGACGACAACAAGTTTTAGGACCACGATCTGTATCAAAATTTTTCAAAAAACAAAAAATCATGGAACGTGCTGTTGAATATGGGCTACACGCCCTACAAAAGTCTAGGGGCACAAAGCCAGGGTCTCCTAGAGCCCATCCTTCCTAGGTCCAACCCAAGCCGATATGGGATCGGCTATACTCCCAAAATACCGCCAAAGCCACCCCCTGTGACCACCTGGGTCAAGGGTGCCCTGGAGCCTACCCTAGAAGAGACCTACGATTTAGACCTCCTATTCCGAGTCTAACCCGTAGTGGTTTCCCTTTGTAGGTATGATGGAAGATCCCTTTCATAAAAATACAAAAACATTTGAAAAGCTTAAAATCAAAAAATCGAAAAAGAGGAAAAACCAAAAACAATGAAAAAAAAAAACTCGAAAATAGAGTAGTTTGTATAGTTCCTAAGGTTCTTGTTTTACAAAAACCCAAAAAAAATCGAAAATCTACAAAATACCAAAAAGATTTTGTACATAGCTCCTCCTGGTAGGACTTTGGAAAAAGATTTCGAAAGGAACGTCGTCTGCATAGCCAGACCAAAAATTTCGAAATCAATTGAAAATCCGAGTACAAAACCAGGTCTTTTGAAAACTCACGCATCAAATTCCCTCGGGTCTATAGCCCACGAGAATGATCGAAGCCCAGAAGTGGATCCCCTTGAGGAAGATCCCACTTTTGAGCTCCCAGAATTTCATAAAATTCTCGATTTTGAAAGACCTTCCAATTCAGTAGGAGGAGATTTCATAGAGGTGAACCTAGGCAATGATTCCAATCCCAAAACCATCAAGATAGGCGCATGTTTGCATGAACATGAAAGATTAGCATTCATTGCATTTCTATGAACCTATTTAGATGTGTTTGCATGGACGTATGAAGACATGCCGGGCATAGACTCTAGCATTGTCGAACATCGTCTTCCCTTAGATGCAGATGTAAAACCCATAAAGCAGAAGCTTAAGAAAATACACCCGAATATACACACGCAAGTCAAAGAGGGTTTAGAAGATCTGTTAAAAGCCGGATTTATAAAACCCATTGCGTATTCTGATTGGTTGTCAAACATCGTTGTAGTTCGAAAAACCAATGGGAAAATTCGAATATGCATCGATTTCAGAAACCTGAATAAAGCCACTCTAAAGGATAATTATTCTTTACCAAACATAGATTTGATAGTCGATAGTACTGCAAATCATGAAATGTTTTCGTTTATGGATGGCTATTCAGGCTATAATCAAATCAAACTAAGTCCACGAGATCAGGGTAAGACCGCCTTCACAACCCCATGGGGCACGTACTGCTATACAGTCATAACCTTTGGTTTGAAAAATGCCGGCGCAACATACTAGAGAGCCACGACCACGATCTTCCATGATCAAATTCATGAGCTCGTAGAAGTGTTTATAGATGATCTCCTGGCAAAATCCAAAACCCGATGCACTCATATCGAATGTTTACAAAGATTTTCGAAAGGCTTAGGCTTTACAAAGTAAAGCTAAACCCTCAAAAATGTGTATTCGGGGTAGAATCCGAGAAGCTTCTAGACTTTATGGTGAGCCAAAGGGGTATAGAAGTCAACCCCTCTAAGTGTCGAGCCATCATAGACATGACTCTACCCTCCAATCTCACCCAAATTCGTAGCCTCCAGGGTCGATTACAGTCCGTTCACCGATTTATATCAAATTTGGAAACTAGATGCGAACCCTTCAACAAGTTGTTGAGGAAGGGCACAAAATTCTTATGGGATGACGAATGCCAAAAGTCCTTCGAGAGACTAAAGGCATACCTGGTTAATCCCCCCGTTTTGAATCCTCCAAAGCAAGGAAAACCGCTTTTACTTTACATTTCTGTGCGTGCGAATGCTTTGGGAGCCCTATTGGCTCAATACGAGGATGACACCCACAAGGAGTATGCCATCTACTATATTTCAAAAACTCTCTTGGCTTATGAACGAAATTATCAAGCGATGGAGAAGACGTGCTTGGCCCTAGTCTGGGCCTGCCAGAAATTCAGACACTATTTCCTAGATCATGAGATTTGGATAGTGTCCAAGCTTGATCCAATCAAGCACTTGTTCGAAAAGCCCATTCTCATGGGTAGATTGGGCAAATGGAAACTCTTTTTAATGGAGTATGACCTAAAATACCATCACCAGATCTCCATTAAGGGGCAAGCCCTAGCAGACTACGTGGCTAAGTTTCCCCTAGAGGACGTATATCCCACACTTGGTGAAATGCCTGACGAAGGCATATTGCAAAACCATTTCCAAAACCACATTTTGGCAAACTCTTTCGAAAACCATGTGTGGAAGATGCACTTCGATGGGGCACGAAACCAACGAGGGGCTGGTGCCGGGGTCATCCTCATCTCCCCTGAAAAGGGCGAGATTCCCATAGCAATCCGCCTAGATTTCGAATAGCTGAGTATGAAGCACTCATACAAGGCTTAAGGATTTCGAAAACTCTAAGGGCATCATGCATCGAGGTCTTTGGAGATTCGCTCCTTGTTATAAACCAGGTTTTGAAAATTTGGCAAGTACGTAACGAAAAACTGCTTCCATATCACGAGTTGGCCACTCGATTGGTTGAGTCCTTCCAATCGTGTAAACTCACACACGTGGGAAGAGAGGACAATGGCATTGCTGATGCCCTCTCCTCCTTGGGTTCAGCCCTAAAGGTCGATCCTATCTCAGGGACCCGATGTTTAGAAATATGGCATGCGCCCAACCCATCCACACACGATTTGGATATTTGCCAAAATAACCCAGATTCTATGGAAAAACCCTGGTTTTACGACATCAAACATTTTCTAGAAAATGGGGGATTTACCGAGGATGCCACATCCAAAGATAAGGCATTCATCTGTAAGATTTCAACCCGATACACCATTCTGGGTGGGGTTCTATACAAGAAAAGTTTTACCGGCATCCTACTTAGGTGTATCGATCTAGAGGAGGCTAGGATAGTGATGCATGAGTTCCACGATGGAGAATGTGGAGGTCATGTTAATGCCAACATGATGGCGATGAAAATACTTAGAGGGGGCTATTTTTGGTCCACCCTGAAGAAGGATTGTCACGATCATGTTAGGAAGTGTCATCCATGTCAAGTGCATGGGAACGCCATTCATATCCCCTCATCTGCATTGCATTCCGTGGTCAGCCCCTGGCCATTCACCATGTGGGCGTTTGACATCATAGGCCCTATATTTCCAAAAGCCTCGAATGGGCATCGATTTATTTTAGCAGCCACAGAGTATTTCTCCAAGTGGGTGGAAGCCATTTCCCTAACCAACGTGCTGGGGCAGCATGTGGTGGCTTTCATTAGGAGGAACATCCTGGCTCAATTTGGGGTTCCACGAGACCTTGTGTCTGATAATGGTACCCCATTCAAGAATGAGCGGATGGTTAAGTTGTGCAACACGTATAGCATAACTCACCACTTCTCTTCGCCCTACTACCCTCAAGGCAATGGCCAAGCCGAAGCCACAAACAAGATTGTCATTAGCATAATTGAGAAAACCTTAGAGAAGGGTAGGACGTGGCACGAGAAGCTGGATGAAGCCTTATGGGCTTATAGGACTTCCATCTGGACTCCCACGAATGCCACACCATTCGAATTGGTCTATGGCACAAACGCCATTCTTCCCATTCATACTCAACTGCATTCATTCCATACATCCATAGCACTCGACCTTCCCCTAGAGATGCTTCAGCATGCTAGGATGGCCGAACTAGATTTGCTAGATGAGAGGCGACTCCTTGCTATGGATCATGCTCATGCATACCGGCAAAGGATAGCCCGACACTATGGCAAACACATGAGACCTCGCCACTTTGAAGTGGGGGATCTAGTCTTGAAAATCATCCACTATCGTGGCCCAGATCCCCTTGGAAAGTGGCGCCCCAAGTGCGATGGACCCTATGTTGTACGTGCAACCACCACAAACAACTCGTATTGGTTGATCGATGTAGAAGGTAGGAATTTAGCAGATCCTATCAATATTCAATACTTAAAAAAGTATCATGTGTAGGATTTGGATTAAATTCTCCCATTTTTGAAAATTTTAGGGATAGCTGCCCTGAGACCTAAAAATAAGGTGCAAAGGCAAAGTCGTGTGACCCTGAGTGAGAGAATTTGCACTTGTGAAAGAGTGGAGTCTTCAAAATCGTGGTTACATTTCAAAATCCTTCTTCTTACAAAGAAAGGCCTAGCTCAACATAGCAAGATACTTGCAAGTAGTATGTACTATTTCTAAATAGGCTGATCTGGAATGAATCGAATGTGAACTTGGGATAAGTCCTCCCCTCTTCTCTTCTCCTTCCAAAAGGAAAACAAAAGCCAAATAAAGGGAATTTCCCATTCAAAGTCTCTTTCCAAAAGAAAGAAACCAGAATTCAAAAGAAAAATCGATTCTCTTGTGAAAAAGAGGGATTAAAGAAAAAATACTCCCAAAGGGAGACTCTCTACGAAAAAATGGAAAAAGAGGCCAAAAAGCTCAAAAAGAGCAGTTTTCCGCCTTCTATGCCTTAAACCACGGGACGCTTCAGAAGGGACCGTGGTATCTCTTTCCCATCCCTGGCATATCCCAAGCTAAAACATGGTTCATTTCGAGGAATCCTAAAGTAAAAATAGGACTTACTTGAATTTCATTTTGTTTCAGAATTCGATGTTTCGAGTAAGATTTAGGAATTTGAAATATAGCTTGTTTTCTTATAAAACCTCCGCTAGATAAGCGAGTGTCAAGACTCAAGCAAAGGCAAACACGAAGAGCTCGAGATCCTTAGGATGGAGACTCAAGACAGCTGTCCCTTTTGTAAATAGTTTTGTAAATAGATTTTGAAAAATCGAACATCGAACAGCATGGGATTTGCTCACTTGGAGCAGCAGGCCTTGTAAGTCTCGAAAGTTCGACCATATCTGGTCTCTGGGAGGTCTCCACTCTTGGCACCACACCCATGTCATGCATTTGCATTTCACGCATGGCACTTGCATAACCTGATCCCATTTTTAGGACCAGAAACCGTTTTATATCCCTTTGGCATGATATCTCCTCCTACCAGGGTTTTAAAAGTGACATTTTGCTAAAGATTGGGACGATCCCATATTCTTCGTGGTTAGATCTAGGGAGACATTGAAAGGGGTGTTTGTCATCTTTGCCATTATCCAAATCAATTTGGACAATGCCAAAGAGGGGCATCTGTAAACACCCCGAAATCCCACGAACTTCTCAAATCAACCTGGTTTTATAAAAGCAGCCCCAAAAGGCTATTTTGAGTTTGGAAACCCAGGAGCCTTCCAGGCAACCCTGTACATATGTTTAAAACTGCATATGCTTTAAAATATGTATAATATGTTTTAAATACATTTTTGAAACCCCACGAAGTGGCTTGGCCTGATCAAAGTAGGACGAAAAGAGTTAAAGAGAGCCCGGAACCGGAGCACAAGTCGAGCCCGGCACAACAACTCTTGTGTTGAATCCACCCTCAGGATCTCGAATGTCCAAGGCCCTGTTATCATCAGAAATCATTTGAAGTCATCTGCGAAAGGTGAAAACAGAAGCGGACAACCATGTTGGCGAAGATCCAACGCAGACGGAGTATTGATGCTGTCAGACCCCGCACAAACCGTTCGTTTCGAACACAGCCTGAAGGAGTTAGAATTCAGTTTGGATTAGATCTGGACCATATATATCCAGATCCCAATCCAAACCTATGTGTGGATTTGGATCCAAAGATCCAATCCAATATCCACATTAATGGCCCACATCACCTTCTCATAAATGGAGGTGGGGCCCACTTGAAATTCACGGGGGATTATGGGCATGAGAGAGAATGGGGAGGATAAGATTTGAGGGGAATTGTAATTAAGCTTGACCTGTGTGTCAAGTTTGGGGTTAATCATGTGGGTTAGCCTAATTAGTGTGGGTTTAAGCATGTATTAGCCAAAACCTAACCTAAGGCTGCACCAACATGATGTAATAAGGTCTATGGGTTATGCACAGGGAGCTCCCTAACCCAATCCTAAGCCAAAACCCCTAATCCTAGCCTTTTACCCTAATCCTAGCCTAATCACTCCTAATCCCGACCTAATCCCAACCTAATCACCTAACCCACTTCCCTAATCCTTTCCTAAACCTAGCCTAATTTCCTTAATCCTAACCTAATCCTAGCCTAATCACCTAACCCACCTCACTAAACCTCACCCCAAAACCAACCCACCTAGCTAAGCCCTAAACCCCTAAACCACCCCACCTAAACCTAGCACACCGTATCCCTAAAACCCCTTTAAGCAAAATATCTGGCCCCTCCTCAAAACCAGCCCACCTTATCACCACACCACCACCACCTTACCACCCTCTAAAAGCCAGCCCCAACCGCCCTTTCAAAACCTATATAAACCCCCCCTAGTGGGCGGGTTTTTCATCTTCTCCCTTCCAGCCATTGGGCCAACCGAGCCCTCTCACCTTGCTCCCTTCTTCCACTTGCACCACCACAGCCCCCGGCCAGCTCCACCTCGCGCCACCACTTCCATCCGGCCTGCTCCACTCCACGCTGCCACCTTCATCACCCGGCTCCATCCACCTTCATCACCCGGCTGCCTTTCTTTCACACACCGACCTCCTCACCCATCCGGTTAGTACCTCAACCTAACTCTACCTCCTCTTCACTCCCCCTCCACTCTCAACCACCCATACCACCACAACACCCTGCCAACACAGCCTTCCCGCCACCCTTCCCCATTCAGCCAGACCTAACCCCTTACACCACCCGATCCTCTACCTCTTCCCCTAGTGATACCCGGCCACCCTACCTTGCTCCCTAGGACCTGCCCCCTCCACTCTTAGTCACCCATTAACCCCACATTCCACAGCACCCTAGCTAGTTCCCTCGCCATTCCCCACACATCCCCTAGCTACCCCAGCCGGCCACCACTAAACCACCCCTAGTCGGCCACCCCCAGCCGACTGCACCCAAGTCACCCAGCCAGCCACACTACTTTCCTTAAACATTCCCTTAAGGCTCCCCTTAGCGCCACCTTCCCTAGCACCACCCTATCCCTTAGTGACCCCCCCTTAATCACTTTAGTCCTAGACCTCACGACAGCACCGCCCTCCCCCTAGCAGCCGGCAAGCTCCAAGGCGCCACACCCGTGCACCCAAGTCACCCGGCCACACACCCTTGTCGTGCCATTTCGAGGAGCTCCCTCTTGCAGCCCAAGGCGAAGCCCAAGCCCACGCTCAAGCAAGTCACCTCCGGACCAGCTATAAGTAAGTGCCTAACTCGGTCCTTAGTTGTAGACTTGCTTAAATTAAATTAAATTTGATACGGGGTTGTAATAACGGAGCATTGTCTGCCCCCGCTTGTAATAACGTGGCTTGGCACACCAACACACACGTGCACTTGAGCCTACCTCGCTCTTAGTTGTGCACGATTTTGAACACACACGGGCCTAATCAGCCCCTTAGATATAAGTTTATGTATATACTTTAAGTTGCGTAGGATTTTGCTTGAGTTGGGTGTGTTGTCTTTCAATTCTTGCACTCACACACATTGAGCTTTCGCTCTTATTTGCAAGACCCAAGCAGGGCCATGTTATACTATCCTTGGGTGTAATTTCATGTCGTGTGTGTAGTACTTCAATTCTAGCACTCACACACATTGAGCTTTCGCTCTTATTCCCAAGACCTTAGTTAAGGCCATATTGCAATTTATATTTGGGTTTACTTTCATGTTGTGTGCGTAGTACTTCAATTCTAGCACTCACACACATTGAGCTTTCGCTCTTATTCCCAAGACCTTAGTTAAGGCCATATTGCAATTTATATTTGGGTTTCATTTCATGTCGTGTGTGTAGTACTTCAATTCTCGCACGCACCCACATTGAGCCTTGGCTCTTATTTGCAAGACCCAAGTAAAGGCCCATATATAGTATATACGTATTTCCCTTTTGGCTATTGTAAACAACCCGAAATCCCACGAATTTCTTAAACGAATCTGGTTTTATACAAGCAGCCCCAAAGGGCCATTTTTGAGTTTGGAAACCCAGGAGCCTTCTGTAGACGCGCGAAAATCCCCGCCTCTTTGCCTCTTTCGTGGCTTCGAGTGGATCTTATCGTGCGTCTAAGGCCTATGTATACAAACAGGGCGTGCCAGCTAGCTTACTTAAGCTAGCGAAGATATACTTAACACTGACTTCTAAACGTGGCGACTGTGAGCAAGTGAGCTCTTGTCGTCGCAGACCTTCTTGCACCGATGCGCAAGGGTCAGTCTGTACGCTTTTGCAAAAATCGAGTTTTGGGGAGAAAGTCTACGAAACGGTTCAAGGTGTCTATTTCGGGTCTTTAAGATGCGATTGCATGTTTTAGATCACGTGGATTTGCACGTGCCTAAGTCTTTTCTTTTATCCCTTTTTGGGTCGCCTAGTTTGTGTGTTATGAACACTCCACTACATGGGCGAATTCGAGCGGGGGTTGCTTCGATGCAATATGCGTCCTACCTCGTGGTATGGCGTAGATGCAATGCAAACTCACGCTACTCCAAAGGGAAAACCCGAAATGTAAAGACAATACTGAAGGGAAATAACAGAAGGGAAATAACAGAAGGGAAATAACCGAAGGGAAATAACCGAAGGGAAATAACCGAAGGGAAATATGTATATATCTTATGTATATGAGCCCTTACTCGGGTCTTGCAAATAAGAGCGAAGGCTCAATGTGGGTGCGTGTTTGAATTGAAAGACTTACACACACGACATGAAATTAAACCCAAATATAAATTGCAGTATGGCCTTGACTAAGGTCTTGGGAGTAAGAGCGAAGGCTCAATGTGTGTGAAAGTGCTTGAATTGAAAGACTGACTCACACGACAAGAAATGAAACCCAAATAGTATAGGTCGGCCCTTACTTGGATCTTCCGTTATACCTACAAAGGGAAAACACTATGGGTTAGACTCGGAATAGGAGGTCTAAACCATAGGTCTCTTCTAAGACAGGCTCCGGGGCACCCTTGACCCAGGTGGTCACAGGGGGTGGTTCCGGCGGTATTTGGGGAGTATAGCCAATCCCATATCGGCTTGGGTTTGCCCTAGGAAGGATGGGCTCTAGGAGACCCTGGTTTTGTGCCCCTAGACTCTGGTAGGGCGTGTAGCCCATGTTCAATAACATGTTCCACGACCTTTTGTTTTTTGAAAAGATGGGATACAAGTCGTGGTCCTGGAATATGCTATCGTCCATATTAGGCTCGTATGGCCTTTTGTCCAGGGGTTTTGGAAATAGGGAACGCTTGGGTTTTCCTAGGAGGATTAGAGTCGGGAGGGGGCCTGCTTTGGGCGGCCCCTTCACATATACAACCTTCCTAGGGTTGTTCAACACGAGCCGAGGTGGCTCAACCATAATTTGCCCCAGGTTAGCCTCATGGGCCTGGGAGCTCGATAAACAAGGGGAGTTTATGATCCCCTGAAGCTGTGGGTGACTCTCACCTAGGATCACTACGACTTGGTCCCTAAAAGGGATCTTGACACACTTGTGGAAGGTGGATGGCACAGCGCACAAACTGTGTATCCAGGGTCTTCCCAGCAACAGGTTATAATGGGGGTGGATGTCCAAGACATGGAACACCCCCGTGTGTTCGATCCCTCCCGTTTCCATTGGGAGTTCGATGGATCCTAAAGGCCTAGACGCATTCCCATCGTATCCAGTGATAACGATGGGGCTTGGGTTCACTGAAGTTAAGGTGACTCCGATTTTGTACGCCACGTGAAGTGGAAGGATGTTGAGCCCTCCTCCACCATCGACTAGGCACCTGTCCAGAGAGTGGTTGTTTAGAACCACCTCGATATGCAGGGCCTGGTTATGGGTTTCGTAGGGTCTATCTACATCATCTTCCGAGAAGGTGATGGGCGATTTTGCTCCTAATAAAGCCACTTGGGCAGACAAGGATTCCGGACTTATGTTCGAATCAACCTTGGCCCTTTCTAGAATTTTCTCTAAGACAAGTCTATGCCTAGGCGAGGTTTTGATAAGCTCTAGGATAGACATGTGAATAGGAATCTTTGAAAGGTGGTTTTCGAAATCATAAGGATTTAGGATGATTTTGTCCTTATCTGCTTTTGGCAGACCACTAGGGATACATGCTTTTGAGGGGCCAGGCACACTGACCACCTTTTGAGCACCTTGAAGGTGCGGGGGTTGGTAGATCCTCCCGGATCTAGTGACTTCCCCCACGACCAGCCTAGGGTTCGCGCTAAACTTGGCTCTAAGGATGAGCTGAGGAGAACCTTGGATTTTAAAAACTGGCTTTGCCGGGGTTTCCACTTTTGGTGGTCCCCAGATGACGACTTGGGCGGGCCTCTTGTATAGTACAAGGATGGGCGCACAAGCAGGTCGACCAGGTTCGGGCTTTCGCGCTAGCTCCTTGGAAATGGTGAGGGTACATACCTCCTTTCCTTTCCCACTGCCACTGGCGTGTTTGGGAAAGGGTTCCTTGAAGATAGCTTGAGGTGGCTTAGGTTCCGCAGTGACCTGGAGCCGGCCCTCCGCTATCAAGTTCTCAATTTTATTTAGAAGAGAGAAGCACCGTTTGGTATCATGGCCTTTGAGCCGATGATACTTGCAAAATCGGTTTAAATACCCCCCTTTGGACGTGACTCCTTCGGGGATTTCAGGGAGTTCGATCATGCCCTGGGCAAGTAGGAGGTCTAGGACCTCTGACACAGGTTGCCCCAGCGGAGTGTACTCCCATTTTTCAATTGGTTTTGAAAAGTTGCGTTCTCTCTTATTTTCTATTTTTTCAAAATTTTTAGAAGTGTCCGCCATGCCTGGATCCACCCGGACATTGGCGATTTTATGGGGTTTTGCCCCTTTGTCCGTCGTGGGCAGCCCATATGCGATGGGCTTTTCCACACGTGTTTTGGGAACGGCACTTCCTTTCCATAAGTGGTCGTATGTCCCTTTTCGCAAGTTGGTTTCGAAAAGGGAGGCCTTTTTGATCAACTTATGGAAAGTTGAAATCTCATGGAGCGAGAGAAGGGTTTTTAACTCGCTTTTGAAATTATCCAGGATGAGCATTACTGCGCATCCTTCGGATATAGGCTCTCGCACTTGGCCTAAAAGAGACCTCCATCTTATAATGAAGGCATGCACGTCTTCGTTCATGCCTTGCTTTGTATCCCTTAAGGTATTCAAGGTTGGCGTGACTTCCACGTTGTGTGCAAATCTTTGCATGAAGCAGTTCGCTAACTCTTCAAAGGTAGCGAACTGGCTTAAGTCGTAGGAAGCCAGCCATTTGGCAGCTGTGCCTTTAAGGGATAGAGGGAACCAATACACCCATTTCATCGAGTCCTTTTTCTTCTTATGGGCTCGACGTGAGAAAAGCTGCAAGTGAGACCTAGGGTCTCCCATGCCATCATACCGATGGAAGTTTGGTATTTCATCGTCACTGTCTATTTCGTAATCCATAGGAAGGAAATCAGACAGGGCGTAGCTTCTTTTCTCTTTATTTTGCCCTTTCAGCAGCTGCTGTAGGGCTTTACGGTCCTTTTGTGTGAAGGACTCGTGGTATTGGTTGCCTTCCATTACGGAGGCCTCTTTTTGCTTGCGAGGTTTTTCAATTTTCTTTTTAGGCCTTTGTTCACCGTTTGATGAACACGAATCGCCTACTTCAGCCTCTTGGCTGAGAGCATCGATTTTGGCCTCAAATTCCCTTCTCAAGTCCTCGATTTCATCTAGTTTTATTTTGTTTTTGAAAATCCTCCTAGAGTGAGAACTTGATGCACATGAGCCTTAGCTCGACACTTCACTTGGATTGGATTTTGACATGCTTTTCAAGCTTTTTCAAAATTTCCTAAGTAAAAGCAAAGAAAACAAGTTAAAACGACACCTTTATAAAATTTTCGCAAGACTTCTACAAGTAAACTCGACTTTTTGAAAAGGCTCACGTCCCACCGGGCGTGCCAATCTCTGTAGACGCGCGAAAATCCCCGCCTCTTCGCCTCTTTCGTGGCTTCGAGTGGATCTTATCGTGCGTCTAAGGCCTATGTATACAAACAGGGCGTGCCAGCTAGATTACTTAAGCTAGCGAAGATATACTTAACACTGACTTCTAAACGTGGCGACTGTGAGCAAGTGAGCTCTTGTCGTCGCAGACCTTCTTGCACCGATGCGCAAGGGTCAGTCTGTACGCTTTTGCAAAAATCGAGTTTTGGGGAGAAAGTCTACGAAACGGTTCAAGGTGTCTATTTCGGGTCTTTAAGATGCGATTGCATGTTTTAGATCACGTGGATTTGCACGTGCCTAAGTCTTTTCTTTTATCCCTTTTTGGGTCGCCTAGTTTGTGTGTTATGAACACTCCACTACATGGGCGAATTCGAGCGGGGGTTGCTTCGATGCAATATGCGTCCTACCTCGTGGTATGGCGTAGATGCAATGCAAACTCACGCTACTCCAAAGGGAAAACCCGAAATGTAAAGACAATACTGAAGGGAAATAACAGAAGGGAAATAACAGAAGGGAAATAACCGAAGGGAAATAACCGAAGGGAAATAACCGAAGGGAAATAACCGAAGGGAAATATGTATATATCTTATGTATATGAGCCCTTACTCGGGTCTTGCAAATAAGAGCGAAGGCTCAATGTGGGTGCGTGTTTGAATTGAAAGACTTACACACATGACATGAAATTAAACCCAAATATAAATTGCAGTATGGCCTTGACTAAGGTCTTGGGAGTAAGAGCGAAGGCTCAATGTGTGTGAAAGTGCTTGAATTGAAAGACTGACTCACACGACAAGAAATGAAACCCAAATAGTATAGGTCGGCCCTTACTTGGGTCTTTCAAATAAGAGCGAAAGCTCAATGTGTGTGAGAGTGTTTAAATTGAAAGACTTACTCACACGACATGAAATGAAACCCAAATAGTATAGGTCGGCCCTTACTTGGGTCTTTCAAATAAGAGCGAAAGCTCAATGTGTGTGAGAGTGTTTAAATTGAAAGACTTACTCACATGACATGAAATGAAACCCAAATAGTATAGGTCGGCCCTTACTTGGGTCTTTCAAATAAGAGCGAAAGCTCAATGTGTGTGAGAGTGTTTAAATTGAAAGACTTACTCACACGACATGAAATGAAACCCAAATAGTATAGGTCGGCCCTTACTTGGGTCTTTCAAATAAGAGCGAAAGCTCAATGTGTGTGAGAGTGTTTAAATTGAAAGACTTACTCACACGACATGAAATGAAACCCAAATAGTATAGGTCGGCCCTTACTTGGGTCTTTCAAATAAGAGCGAAAGCTCAATGTGTGTGAGAGTGTTCGAATTGAAAGACAACGCACCCAACTTAAGCAAAACCCTTCGGAAATGAAATATATACGTACACTTATATATTAGGGGCTGATTAGGCCCGTGTGTGTTCAAAATTGTGCACGACTAAGAGAGTGCACGTGTGTGGTTGTGCCAAGCCACGTTATTACAAGCGGGGGGAGACTATGCTCCGTTATTACAACCCCGTATCAAATTGAATTTCAAGCAAGCGTATGACTAAAGACCGAGTTTAGACACTTACGAGTAGCTGGTCCGTAGAGGTCTTGCTTGAGCGTGGCCTTGGCTTTGGGCTGCGAACGGGAGCTCCGCGAAGGTATGTGATCAAGGGTGCTGGCCGGCTGCAAATGGGGCGCGGGATGAACACCTCAAAGGGGGCCGGTGGCAAGTAGGCGACGCCTCCAAGTAGGGAGTTTAGAGTGGCTGGATGAGTGGGTCTTAGGGTCACTAGGGAAGTTAGGTACTTAGGGAAACTGGACCTAAAAGGTAAGCTAGTGGGAAGGCCAAATAGGACACCTAGGGGGGTCGGCCGAATGGGAGACGGTGGCTAAGTAGTGGCCAGCCACTCGGGTTATCCTAGGTTCGGCTAGGCTTAGATGGTGGCGGCAAAGGGGCTGAGCTGAGAGGAAGATGGGTGGCTAAGAGTGGAGAGGTGGTAGAGAGTGGCTTTGAGGGAGTTAGGGGGACTTACCGAATGGGGAGGAGTGGCGGATGGAGTGGGAGAGTGGCGGGCAGGTGGCTGTCGGCTGGTGGAGTTGGGGGAAGATGGTGGCGTCCGGCTGGGGGGCAGTGGTGGTGGACGGAAGAGGGAAGGAGCTGGAACTGCTGGGGAGTGGCCACGGCTGGGTGAGAGATGGGAGAAGGAGAGGGCCCGGCTGGGTGGTGGAGTGGTTCCCACTTGGAAAACCCGCCCACAATGAGGGGGGTTTAAATAGGGGATGGGTAGGTCGGTTAGGGCTGGGTTATGGGTAGTGGTTAGGTGGTTTAGGTAGGGTAGTATGTAGATAAGGTGGGCTGGATGGGGTTGGGCCAGATATTTTAAAACTAGGGGTTTGGGAAAATCATGGGCTAAGGGTGGTTTAGGGGTTTAGGGCTAGGTTAGGTGGTTGGGTTTTAGGGTGAGGTTTAGTGAGCTAGGTTAGGTGGTTTAGGCTAGGTTTAGGCTAGGATTAGGGAAATTAATCTAGGTTTAGGGAAGGATTAGGGGAGTGGGTTAGGTGATTAGGTTGGGATTAGGCTGGGATTAGGGAAGTGGGTTAGGTGATTAGGTTCAGATTAGGGGTGGATTAGGGGTTTAGGCTAGGTTTAGGCATTTTGGGTTAGGTTTAGGTGAAGGAGCTCCCTTAGCATGGCCCATAGACCTTGATCACCCCATGTTGGTGCAGCCCTAGGTTAGGTTTTAGCTAATTACAAGCTTAAACCCACTCAATTAGGCTAACCCACATGATTAACCCAAACTTGACACACAAGTCAAGCTTAATACAACACTCTTGATATTTTTCAACCCCACTCTCTCTCATGCCCATGATCCCACGTGAAACTCAAGTGGGCCCCACCTCCATTTATGAGAAGGTGATGTGGGCCATGGATATGGATATTGGATTGGATCTCTGGATCCAAATCCAAATCCAAGTCCACATATGGGTTTGGATTGGAATCTGGATATATATGGTCCAGATCCAATCCAAACTGAACTCTGACTCCTTCGAGCTGGGTTCGAAACGGACGATTCGTGCGGGGCCTGACAGCATCAGTACTCCGTCTGCGTTGGGTCTTCGCCAACATAGTCGTCCGCCTCCGTTTCTGCCTTCCGGAGATGACTTCAAATGCTATTTTGATAAGAACAGGGTCTTGGACGTTCGAGATCCTGGGGTGTGAATCAGATACAAGAGTTGCTGCGCCGGGCTCGACAGGTGCTCCGGTTCCGGGCTCTTCTTGGCTCTCCTGGTCCTGTCTTGATCGGGCCAAGCCACTTCGGGGTTTCAAAACATGTTTTAAAAGGGTTTTCAAAAGCTATATCATATGTTTTTGAAAGATAAAGTTTGAAACATATACACAGGGTTTGTTTGGAAGGCTCCTGGGTTTCCAAACTCAAAAATGGCCCTTTGGGGCTGCTTGTATAAAACCAGATTTGTTTAAGAAATTCGTGGGATTTCGGGGTGTTTACACCTTCCAAACAAACCCTGTGTATATGTTTTAAACTTTATCTTTCAAAAACATATGATATAGCTTTTGAAAACCCTTTTAAAACATGTTTTGAAACCCCGAAGTGGCTTGGCCCGATCAAGACAGGACCAGGAGAGCCAAGAAGAGCCCGGAACCGGAGCACCTGTCGAGCCCGGCGCAGCAACTTTTGTATCTGATTCACACCCCAGGATCTCGAACGTCCAAGACCCTGTTCTTACCAAAATATCATTTGAAGTCATCTCCGGAAGGCAGAAACGGAGGCGGACGACCATGTTGGCGAAGACCCAACGCAGACGGAGTACTGATGCTGTCAGGCCCCGCACGAATCGTCCGTTTCGAATCCAGCTCGAAGGAGTCAGAGTTCAGTTTGGATTGGATCTGGACCATATATATCCAGATTCCAATCCAAACCCATATGTGGACTTGGATTTGGATTTGGATCCAGAGATCCAATCCAATATCCATATCCATGGCCCACATCACCTTCTCATAAATGGAGGTGGGGCCCACTTGAAATTCACGTGGATATTGGGCATGAGAGAGAGTGGGGGTGAAAAATATCAAGAGTGTTGTATTAAGCTTGACTTGTGTGTCAAGTTTGGGTTAATCATGTGGGTTAGCCTAATTGAGTGGGTTTAAGCTTGTAATTAGCTAAAACCTAAACCTAGGGCTGCACCAACATGGGGTGATCAAGGTCTATGGGCCATGCTAAGGGAGCTCCTTCACCTAAACCTAGCCAAAGATGCCTAAACCTAGCCTAAACCCCTAATCCACCCCTAATCTGAACCTAATCACCTAACCCACTTCCCTAATCCCGGCCTAATCCCAACCTAATCACCTAACCCACTCCCCTAATCCTTCCCTAAACCTAGATTAATTTCCCTAATCCTAGCCTAAAGCTAGCCTAAACCACCTAACCTAGCTCACTAAACCTCACCCTAAAACCCAACCACCTAACCTAGCCCTAAACCCCTAAACCACCCTTAGCCCACGATTTTTCCAAACCCCTAGTTTTAAAATATCTGGCCCAACCCCATCCAGCCCACCTTATCTACATACTACCCTACCTAAACCACCTAACCACTACCCACAACCCAGCCCTAACCGACCTACCCATCCCCATTTAAACCCCCCTCATTGTGGGCGGGTTTTCCAAGTGGAAACCACTCTACCACCCAGCCGGGCCCTCTCCTTCTCCCATCTCTCACCCAGCCGCCACCTGCTCCACCAGCCGCCACCTGCTCCGCAACCTTCCCTCTTCCGTCCACCACCACTGCCCCCCAACCGGACGTCACCATCTTCCCCCAACTCCACCGGCCGACAGCCACCTGCCCGCCACTCTTCCACTCCACCCACCACTCCTCCCCATTCGGTAAGTATCCCAAACTCCCTCAAAGCCCCTCTCTACCACCTCTCCACTCTTAGCCACCCATCTTCCCCTCAGCTCAGCCTCTTTGCCGCCACCACCTAAGCCTAGCCGAACCTAGGATAACCCAAGTGGCTGGCCACTACTTAGCCACCATTTCCCATTCGGCGAACCCCCCTAGGTGTCCTCTTTGGCCTTCCCACTAGCTCACCTTTTAGGTCCAATTTCCCTAAGTACCTAACTTCCCTAGTGACCCTAAGACCCACTTATTCAGCCACTCTAAACTCCCTACTTGGAGGCACCACCTACTTGCCACCGGCCCCCTTCGAGTCGTCTATCCCGCGCCCCATTTGCATCCGGCCAGCACCCTTGAGCACATACCTTCGCGGAGCTCCCGTTTGCAGCCCAAAGCCAAGTCCACGCTCAAGCAAGACCTCTACGGACCAGCTACTCGTAAGTGTCTAAACTCGGTCTTTAGTCGTACACTTGCTTGAAATTCAATTTGATACGGGGTTGTAATAACGGAGCATAGTCTCCCCCCGCTTGTAATAACGTGGCTTGGCACAACCACACACGTGCACTCTCTTAGTCGTGCACGATTTTGAACACACACGGGCCTAATCAACCCCTAATATATAAGTGTATATATACTTTCATTTTCGAAGGGTTTTGTTTAAGTTGGGTGCGTTGTCTTTCAATTCAAGCACTCTCACACACATTGAGCTTTCGCTCTTATTTGAAAGACCCAAGTAAGGGCCGACCTATACTATTTGGGTTTCATTTCTTGTCGTGTGAGTGAGTCTTTCAATTCAAGCACTCTCACACACATTGAGCTTTCCCTCTTATTTGAAAGACCCAAGTAAGGGCCGACCTATACTATTTGGGTTTCATTTCATGTCGTGTGAGTAAGTCTTTCAATTCAAACACTCTCACACACGTTGAGCTTTCGCTCTTATTTGAAAGACCCAAGTAAGGGCCGACCTATACTATTTGGGTTTCATTTCTTGTCGTGTGAGTAAGTCTTTCAATTCAAGCACTTTCACACACATTGAGCCTTCGCTCTTACTCCCAAGACCTTAGTCAAGGCCATACTGCAATTTATATTTGGGTTTAATTTCATGTCGTGTGTGTAAGTCTTTCAATTCAAGCACGCACCCACATTGAGCCTTCGCTCTTATTTGCAAGACCCGAGTAAGGGCTCATATACATAAGATATATACATATCTCCCTTCGGTTATTTCCCTTCGGTCATTTCCCTTCGGCTATTTACTTTACAAGTCATTTCCCTTCGGCAATTTCCCTTCGGCATTGTCTTTTGAATTCGGGTTTTCCCTTTGGAGTAGCGTGAGTTTGCATTGCATCTACGCCATACCACGAGGTAGGACGCATATTGCATCGAAGCAAGCCCCGTACTCCTGCTCAAAATCGCCCCATGTAGTGGAGTGTTCATAACACACACCTAGGTGGCCCATAAAGGGATAAAAAGAAAGACTTAGGCACGTGCAAATCCACGTGATCTAAAACATGCAATCGCATCTTAAAGACCCGAAATAAGATACCTCGAAACCGTTTCGCAGACTTTCTCCCCAAAACTCGATTTTTTGCAAAAGCGTACAGACTGACCCTTGCGCATCGGTGCAACAAGGTCTGCGACGACAAGAGCTCACTTGCTCACAGTCGCCACGTTTAGAAGTCAGTGTTAAATATATCTTCGCTAGCTTAAGTAAGCTAGCTGGCACGCCCTATTTGTATACATAGGCCTTAGACGCACGATAAGATCCACTCCAAGCCACGAAAGAGGCGAAGAGGCGGGGATTTTCGCGCGTCTACAGAGATTGGCACGCCCGGTGGGACGTGAGCCTTTTCAAAAATCGAGTTTACTTGTAGAAGTCTTGCAAAAATTTTATAAAGGTGTCGTTTTAACTTGTTTTCTTTGCTTTTACTTAGGAAATTTTGAAAAAGCTTGAAAAGCATGTCAAAATCCAATCCAAGTGAAGTGTCGAGCCAAGGCTCATGCGCATCAAGTTCTCACTCTAGGAGGATTTTCAAAAACAAAATAAAACTAGATGAAATCGAGGACTTGAGAAGGGAATTTGAGGCCAAAATCGATGCTCTCAGCCAAGAGGCTGAAGTAGGCGATTCGTGTTCATCAAACGGTGAACAAAGGCCTAAAAAGAAAATTGAAAAACCTCGCAAGCAAAAAGAGGCCTCCGTAATGGAAGGCAACCAATACCACGAGTCCTTCACACAAAAGGACCGTAAAGCCCTACAGCAACTGCTGAAAGGGCAAAATAAAGAGAAAAGAAGCTACGCCCTGTCTGATTTCCTTCCTATGGATTACGAAACAGACAGTGACGATGAAATACCGAACTTCCATCGGTATGATGGCATGGGAGACCCTAGGTCTCACTTGCAGCTTTTCTCACGTTGAGCCCATAAGAAGAAAAAGGACTCGATGAAATGGGTGTATTGGTTCCCTCTATCCCTTAAAGGCACAGCTGCCAAATGGCTGGCTTCCTACGACTTAAGCCAGTTCGCTACTTTTGAAGAGTTAGCGAACTGCTTCATGCAAAGATTTGCACACAACGTGGAAGTCACGCCCACCCTGAATACTTTAAGGGATACAAAGCAAGGCATGAACGAAGACGTGCATGCCTTCATTATAAGATGGAGGTCTCTTTTAGGCCAAGTGCGAGAGCCTATATCCGAAGGATGCGCAGTAATGCTCATCCTGGATAATTTCAAAAGCGAGTTAAAAACCCTTCTCTCGCTCCATGAGATTTCAACTTTCCATAAGTTGATCAAAAAAGCCTCCCTTTTCGAAACCAACTTGCGAAAAGGGACATACGACCACTTATGGAAAGGAAGTGCCGTTCCCAAAACACGTGTGGAAAAGCCCATCGCATATGGGCTGCCCACGACGGACAAAGGGGCAAAACCCCATAAAATCGCCAATGTCCGGGTGGATCCAGGCATGGCGGGCACTTCTAAAAATTTTGAAAAAATAGAAAATAAGAGAGAACGCAACTTTTCAAAACCAATTGAAAAACGGGAGTACACTCCGCTGGGGCAACCTGTGTCGGAGGTCCTAGACCTCCTACTTGCCCAGGGCATGATCGAACTCCCTGAAATCCCCGAAGGAGTCACGTCCAAAGGGGGGTATTTAAACCGATTTTGCAAGTATCATCGGCTCAAAGGCCATGATACCAAACGGTGCTTCTCTCTTCTAAATAAAATTGAGAACTTGATAGCGGAGGGCCGGCTCCAGGTCACTGCGGAACCTGAGCCACCTCAAGCTATCTTCAAGGAACCCTTTCCCAAACACGCCAGTAGCAGTGGGAAAGGAAAGGAGGTATGTACCCTCACCATTTCCAAGGAACTAGCACAAAAGCCCGAACCTGGTCGACCTGCTTGTGCGCCCATCCTTGTATTATACAAGAGGCCCGCCCAAGTCGTCATTCGGGGACCACCAAAAATGGAAACCCCGACAAGACCAGTTTTGAAAATCCAAGGTTCTCCTCAGCTCATCCTTAGAGCCAAGTCTAGCGCAAACCCTAGGCTGGTCGTGGGGGAAGTCACTAGATCCGGGAGGATCTACCAACCCCCGCACCTTCAAGGTGCTCAAAAGGTGGTCAGTGTGCCTGGCCCCTCAAAAGCATGTATCCCTAGTGGTCTGCCGAAAGCAGATAAGGACAAAATCATCCTAAATCCTTATGATTTCGAAAACCACCTTTCAAAGATTCCTATTCACATGTCTATCCTAGAGCTTATCAAAACCTCGCCTAGGTATAGACTTGTCTTAGAGAAAATTCTAGAAAGGGCCAAGGTTGATTCGAACATAAGTCCGGAATCCTTGTCTGCCCAAGTGGCTTTATTAGGAGCAAAATCGCCCATCACCTTTTCGGAAGATGATGTAGATAGACCCTACGAAACCCATAACCAGGCCCTGCATATCGAGGTCGTTCTAAACAACCACTCTCTGGAAAGGTGCCTAGTCGATGGTGGAGGAGGGCTCAACATCCTTCCACTTCACGTGGCGTATAAAATTGGAGTCACCTTGACTTCAGTGAACCCAAGCCCCATCGTTATCACTGGATACGATGGGAATGCGTCTAGGCCTTTAGGATCCATCGAACTCCCAATGGAAACGGGAGGGATCGAACACACGGGGGTGTTCCATGTCTTGGAAAATTACCCCCATTATAACCTTTTGCTGGGAAGACCCTGGATACACAGTTTGTGCGCTGTGCCATCCACCTTCCACAGGTGTGTCAAGATCCCTTTTAGGGACCAGGTCGTAGTGATCCTAGGTGAGAGTCACCCACAGCTTCAGGGGATCATAAACTCCCCTTGTTTATCGAGCTCCCAGGCCCATGAGGCTAACCTGGGGCAAATTATGGTTGAGCCACCTCGGCTCGTGTTGAACAACGCTAGGAAGGTTGTATGTGTGAAGGGGCCGCCCAAAGCGGGCCCCCTCCCAATTCTAATCCTCCTAGGAAAGCCCAAGCGTTCCCTATTTCCAAAACCCCTGGACAAAAGGCCATACGAGCCTAATATGGACGATAGCATGTTCCAGGACCACGACTTGTATCCCATCTTTTCAAAAAACAAAAGGTCGTGGAACATGTTATTGAACATGGGCTACACGCCCTACAAGAGTCTGGGGGCACAAAACCAGGGTCTCCTAGAGCCCATCCTGCCTAGGGCTAACCCAAGCCGATATGGGATCGACTATACTCCCCAAATACCGCCGGAACCACCCCCTGTGACCACCTGGGTCAAGGGTGCCCCGGAGCCTGTCTTAGAAGAGACCTATGGTTTAGACCTCCTATTCCGAGTCTAACCCATAGTGTTTTCCCTTTGTAGGTATGACGGAAGATCCCTTTTTTTAAAAAAAATACCAAAAACATTTGAAAACTTAAAATAAAAAAAAATCGAAAAACAAGAAAAACCAAAAACAATGGAAAAGCAAAAACTCGAAAAAAGTGTGCTTTGTATAGTTCCCAAAGTTCTTGTTTTACAAAAACCCAAAAAAATCGAAAATTTGGAAAATACCAAAAAGATTTTGTACATAGCCGCTCCTGGTATGACTCTGGCGAAAGAAAAGGATTTCGAAAGAAACGTCGTCTGCATAGCCAGACCAAAAATTTCGAAATCACTTGAAAATCCAAGTACAAAACCAGGTTATTTTGAAAATCACGCATCAAGTTCCCTCGGGTCTATAGCCCACGAGAATGATCAAAGCCCAGAAGTGGATCCCCTTGAGGAAGATCCCACTTCTGAGCTCCCAGAATTTCATAGAATTCTCGATTTTGAAAGACCTTCCCAATCAGTAGGAGGAGATTTCGTAGAGGTGAACCTAGGGGATGATTCCAATCCCAAAACCATCAAAATAGGCGCATGCTTGCATGAAACTGAAAAGTTAGCATTCATTGCATTTCTACAAACCTATTTAGATGTGTTTGCATGGACGTATGAAGACATGCCGGGCATAGATCCCAGCATAGTCGAGCATCGTCTTCCCTTAGATGTAGGTGTAAAACCAATAAAGCAGAAGCTTAGGAAAATACACCCGAATGTACACACGCAAGTCAAAGAGGGTTTAGAAGATCTGCTAAAAGCCGGATTTATAAAACCCATTGCGTATTCTGATTGGTTGTCAAATATCGTTGTAGTTCGAAAAACCAATGGGAAAATTCGAATATGCATCGATTTCAGAAACTTGAATAAAGCCACTCCAAAGGATAATTATCCTTTACCAAACATAGATTTGATAGTCGATAGTACTGCAAATCATGAAATGTTTTCATTTATGGATGGCTATTCAGGCTATAATCAAATCAAACTAAGTCCACGAGATCAGGGTAAGACCGCCTTCACAACCCCATGGGGCACGTACTGCTATACAGTCATGCCCTTTGGTTTGAAAAATGCCGGCGCAACATACCAACGAGCCATGAACACGATCTTCCATGATCAAATTCACGAGCTTGTAGAAGTGTATGTAGATGATCTCTTGGCGAAATCCAAAACCCGATGCACCCATATCGAATGTTTACAAAAGATTTTCGAAAGGCTTAGGCTTTACAAAGTAAAGCTAAACCCTCAAAAATGTGTGTTCGGGGTAGAATCAGGAAAGCTTCTAGGCTTTATGGTGAGCCAAAGGGGAATAGAAGTCGACCCCTCTAAGTGTCGAGCCATCATAGACATGGCTCCACCCTCCAATCTCACCCAAGTCCGTAGCCTTCAAGGTCGATTACAATCTGTGCGCCGATTCATATCGAATCTGGCAACTAGATGCGAACCCTTCAACAAACTGTTGAGGAAGGGTACGAAATTCTTATGGGATGACGAATGCCGAAAGTCCTTCGAGAGACTAAAGGCATACTTGGTTAATCCCCTTGTTTTGAATCCTCCAAAACAAGGAAAACCGCTTTTATTATACATCTCCGTGCATGTAAACGCTTTAGGAGCCCTGTTGGCTCAATACGAGGATGACACCCATAAGGAGTATGCCATCTACTATATTTCGAAAACTCTCTTGGCTTATGAACGAAATTATCAAGCCATGGAGAAGACGTGCTTGGCCCTAGTCTGGGCCTGCCAGAAATTCAGACACTACTTCCTAGATCATGAGATCTGGATAGTGTCCAAGCTTGATCCAATCAAGCACTTATTCGAAAAACCCATTCTCACGGGTAGATTGGGCAAATGGCAACTCCTTCTAATGGAGTATGATCTGAAATACCATCACCAGATCTCCGTTAAGGGGCAAGCCCAAGCAGATTACGTGGCTGACTTCCCCTTGGAGGACGCATATCCCACTCTTGTCGAAATGCCTGATGAAGGCATATTGCAAAACCATTTTCAAAACCACATTTTGGCAAATTCTTTCGAAAACCAAGTGTGGAAGATGCACTTCGACGGGGCACGAAACCAACGAGGGGCTGGTGCCGGGATCATCCTAATCTCCCCTGAAAAGGGCGAGATTCCCATAGCAGTCCGCTTAGATTTCGAATGTTCCAACAACGTAGCTGAGTATGAAGCACTCATACAAGGCTTAAGGATTTCGAAAACTCTAGGGGCATCATGCATCGAGGTCTTTGGAGATTCGCTCCTTGTCATAAACCAGGTTTTAAAAATTTGGCAAGTACGTAATTAGAAACTGCTTCCATATCACGAGTTGGCCACTCGATTGGTCCAATCCTTCCAGTCGTGTAAGCTCACACACGTGGGAAGAGAGGACAATGGCATTGCCGATGCCCTCTCCTCCTTGGGTTCAGCCCTGAAGGTCGATCCCATTTCAGGGACCAGATCTTTGGAAATATGGCATGCGCCCCAGCCATCCACACACGACTTGAATATTTGCCAAAACAACCCAGAGTCTATTGAAAAACCCTGGTTCTATGACATAAAACAATTTTTAGAAAATGGGGGATTCACCGAGGATGCCACATCCAAAGATAGGGCATTCATTCGTAAGATTTCGACCCGATACACCATTCTGGGTGGGGTCTTATACAAAAAGAGTTTTACCGGCATTCTGCTTAGGTGTATCAACCTAGAGGAGGCTAGGATAGTGATGCACGAGTTCCACGACGGAGAATGTGGAGGTCATGTTAATGCCAACATGATGGCGATGAAAATACTTAGAGGGGGTTATTTTTGGTCTACCCTGAAAAAGGATTGTCACGATCATGTTAGGAAGTGTCATCCATGTCAAGTGCATGGGCACGCCATTCATATCCCTTCATCTGCATTGCATTCCGTGGTCAGCCCCTGGCCATTTACCATGTGGGCGTTTGACATTGTAGGCCCCATATTCCCAAAGGCCTCGAATGGGCATCGTTTTATTTTAGCAGCCACGGAGTATTTCTCCAAGTGGGTGGAAGCCATTTCCCTAACGAATGTAATGGGGCAACATGTGGTGGCTTTCATCCGGAGGAATATCTTGGCTCGATTTGGGGTTCCACGAGACCTTGTGTCTGATAATGGTACCCCATTCAAGAACGAGCGAATGGTTAAGTTGTGCAACACGTATGGCATAACTCACCACTTCTCCTCGCCCTACTACCCTCAAGGCAACGGCCAAGCCGAAGCCACAAACAAGACTCTCATTGGTGTCATTGAGAAGACCTTAGAGAAGGGTAGGAGGTGGCATGAGAAGCTGGATGAAGCCTTATGGGCTTATAGGACTTCCATCCGGACTCCCACAAATGCCACACCATTCGAATTGGTCTATGGCACAAACGCCATTCTGCCCATTCATACCCAACTGCATTCATTCCATACATCCATTGCACTCGACCTCCCCCTAGAGACGCTTCAGCATGCTAGGATGGCCGAACTAGATTTGCTAGATGAGAGGCGACTCCTTGCTATGGATCATGCTCGTGCATACCGGCAAAGGATAGCCCGACATTATAGCAAACACATGAGACCTCGCCACTTTGAAGTGGGAGATCTGGTCTTGAAAACCATCCACCATCGTGGCCCACACCCCCTAGGCAAGTGGCGCCCCAACTGGGATGGACCCTATGCTGTGCGAGCAACCACTACGAACAATTCGTATTGGTTGATCGATGTAGAAGGTAGGAATTTAGCAGATCCTATCAATATTCAATACTTAAAGAAGTATCATGTGTAGGATCTGGATTAAATTCCGGTCTTCGAAAATTTTAGGGGGATAGCTGCCCTGAGACGTGTGAATAAGGTGCAAAAGGCGAACTCGTGTGACCCTAAGTGAGAGAATTCACACTTGTGAAAGAGTGGAGTTTTCAAAATCGTGGTTGCATTTCAAAATCCTTCTTCTTACAAAGAAAGGCCTAGTTCAACATAGCAAGATACTTGCAAGTAGTACGTGCTATTTCTAAATAGGCTGATCTGGAATGGATCGAGTGTAGGCTTGGGATAAGTCCTCCCCTCTTCTCTTCTCCTTCCAAAAGGAAAACAAAGGCCCAAACCAAAAGGGAATTTCCCATTTAAAGTCTCTTTCCAAAAGAAAGAAACCAGACTTCAAAAAGAAAAATCGATTCTCTTATGAAAAAGAGGGATTAAAGAAAAAATACTCCCAAAGGGAGACCCTCTATGAAAAAAAGGAAAAAGAGGCCAAAAAGCTCAAAAAGAGCAGTTTTCCGCCTTCTATGCCTCAAACCACGGGACGCTTCAGAAGGGACCGTGGTATCTCTTTCCCATCCCTGGCTTATCCCAAGCTAAAGCATGGTTCATTTCGAGGAATCCTAAAGTAAAAATAGGATTTACGTACTTGAATTTCATCTTGTTTGAGAATTCGACGTTTCGAGTAAGACGTAGGAATTTGAAATGAAGCTTGTTTTCTTACAAAACCTCCGCTAAATAAGCAAGTGTTAAAGACTCAAACAAGGGCAAGCACGAAGAGCTCGAGATCCTTACGATCGAGGCTCAAGACAGTTGTCCCTTTTGTAAATAGCTTTTGTAAATAAGTTTTAAAAACCAAACATCGAACAGCATAGGGTTTTTGCTCACTTGGAGCAGTAGGCCTTGTAAGTCTCTAGAATTCGACCACACCTGGTCTTTGGGAGGTCGCCACTCTTGGCACCACACCCATGTCATCTGCATTCCACGCATGGTACTTGCATGAACATGATCCCATTTAGGACCAGATTCCATAAGTGAACCCTTTGGCATGATATCTCCTCCTACCAGAGTTTGTAAAATTGAGATTTTTGCTAAAATGGGACGATCCCATATTCTTCGTGGCTAGATCTAGGGAGACATTAAAAGGGGTGTTTGTCATCTTTGCCCTTATCCAAATCTATTTGGACAAGGCCAAAGAGGGGCATCTGTAAACACCCCAAAATCCCACGAATTTCTTAAACGAATCTGGTTTTATACAAGCAGCCCCAAAGGGCCATTTTTGAGTTTGGAAACCCAGGAGCCTTCCAAACAAACCCTGTGTATATGTTTTAAACTTTATCTTTCAAAAACATATGATATAGCTTTTGAAAACCCTTTTAAAACATGTTTTGAAACCCCGAAGTGGCTTGGCCCGATCAAGACAGGACCAGGAGAGCCAAGAAGAGCCCGGAACCGGAGCACCTGTCGAGCCCGGCGCAACAACTTTTGTATCTGATTCACACCCCAGGATCTCGAACGTCCAAGACCCTGTTCTTACCAAAATATCATTTGAAGTCATCTCCGGAAGGCAGAAACGGAGGCGGACGACCATGTTGGCGAAGACCCAACGCAGACGGAGTACTGATGCTGTCAGGCCCCGCACGAATCGTCCGTTTCGAATCCAGCTCGAAGGAGTCAGAGTTCAGTTTGGATTGGATCTGGACCATATATATCCAGATTCCAATCCAAACCCATATGTGGACTTGGATTTGGATTTGGATCCAGAGATCCAATCCAATATCCATATCCATGGCCCACATCACCTTCTCATAAATGGAGGTGGGGCCCACTTGAAATTCACGTGGGATATTGGGCATGAGAGAGAGTGGGGGTGAAAAATATCAAGAGTGTTGTATTAAGCTTGACTTGTGTGTCAAGTTTGGGTTAATCATGTGGGTTAGCCTAATTGAGTGGGTTTAAGCTTGTAATTAGCTAAAACCTAAACCTAGGGCTGCACCAACATGGGGTGATCAAGGTCTATGGGCCATGCTAAGGGAGCTCCTTCACCTAAACCTAGCCAAAGATGCCTAAACCTAGCCTAAACCCCTAATCCACCCCTAATCTGAACCTAATCACCTAACCCACTTCCCTAATCCCGGCCTAATCCCAACCTAATCACCTAACCCACTCCCCTAATCCTTCCCTAAACCTAGATTAATTTCCCTAATCCTAGCCTAAACCTAGCCTAAACCACCTAACCTAGCTCACTAAACCTCACCCTAAAACCCAACCACCTAACCTAGCCCTAAACCCCTAAACCACCCTTAGCCCACGATTTTTCCAAACCCCTAGTTTTAAAATATCTGGCCCAACCCCATCCAGCCCACCTTATCTACATACTACCCTACCTAAACCACCTAACCACTACCCACAACCCAGCCCTAACCGACCTACCCATCCCCTATTTAAACCCCCCTCATTGTGGGCGGGTTTTCCAAGTGGAAACCACTCTACCACCCAGCCGGGCCCTCTCCTTCTCCCATCTCTCACCCAGCCGCCACCTGCTCCACCAGCCGCCACCTGCTCCGCCACCTTCCCTCTTCCGTCCACCACCACTGCCCCCCAGCCGGACGTCACCATCTTCCCCCAACTCCACCGGCCGACAGCCACCTGCCCGCCACTCTTCCACTCCACCCACCACTCCTCCCCATTCGGTAAGTATCCCAAACTCCCTCAAAGCCCCTCTCTACCACCTCTCCACTCTTAGCCACCCATCTTCCCCTCAGCTCAGCCTCTTTGCCGCCACCACCTAAGCCTAGCCGAACCTAGGATAACCCAAGTGGCTGGCCACTACTTAGCCACCATTTCCCATTCGGCCAACCCCCCTAGGTGTCCTCTTTGGCCTTCCCACTAGCTCACCTTTTAGGTCCAATTTCCCTAAGTACCTAACTTCCCTAGTGACCCTAAGACCCACTTATTCAGCCACTCTAAACTCCCTACTTGGAGGCGCCACCTACTTGCCACCGGCCCCCTTCGAGTCGTCTATCCCGCGCCCCATTTGCAGCCGGCCAGCACCCTTGAGCACATACCTTCGCGGAGCTCCCGTTTGCAGCCCAAAGCCAAGCCCACGCTCAAGCAAGACCTCTACGGACCAGCTACTCGTAAGTGTCTAAACTCGGTCTTTAGTCGTACACTTGCTTGAAATTCAATTTGATACGGGGTTGTAATAACGGAGCATAGTCTCCCCCCGCTTGTAATAACGTGGCTTGGCACAACCACACACGTGCACTCTCTTAGTCGTGCACGATTTTGAACACACACGGGCCTAATCAGCCCCAAATATATAAGTGTATATATACTTTCATTTTCGAAGGGTTTTGTTTAAGTTGGGTGCGTTGTCTTTCAATTCAAGCACTCTCACACACATTGAGCTTTCGCTCTTATTTGAAAGACCCAAGTAAGGGCCGACCTATACTATTTGGGTTTCATTTCTTGTCGTGTGAGTGAGTCTTTCAATTCAAGCACTCTCACACACATTGAGCTTTCGCTCTTATTTGAAAGACCCAAGTAAGGGCCGACCTATACTATTTGGGTTTCATTTCATGTCGTGTGAGTAAGTCTTTCAATTCAAACACTCTCACACACATTGAGCTTTCGCTCTTATTTGAAAGACCCAAGTAAGGGCCGACCAATACTATTTGGGTTTCATTTCTTGTCGTGTGAGTAAGTCTTTCAATTCAAGCACTTTCACACACATTGAGCCTTCGCTCTTACTCCCAAGACCTTAGTCAAGGCCATACTGCAATTTATATTTGGGTTTAATTTCATGTCGTGTGTGTAAGTCTTTCAATTCAAGCACGCACCCACATTGAGCCTTCGCTCTTATTTGCAAGACCCGAGTAAGGGCTCATATACATAAGATATATACATATCTCCCTTCGGTTATTTCCCTTCGGTCATTTCCCTTCGGCTATTTACTTTACAAGTCATTTCCCTTCGGCAATTTCCCTTCGGCATTGTCTTTTGAATTCGGGTTTTCCCTTTGGAGTAGCATGAGTTTGCATTGCATCTACGCCATACCACGAGGTAGGACGCATATTGCATCGAAGCAAGCCCCGTACTCCCGCTCAAAATCGCCCCATGTAGTGGAGTGTTCATAACACACACCTAGGTGGCCCATAAAGGGATAAAAAGAAAGACTTAGGCACGTGCAAATCCACGTGATCTAAAACATGCAATCGCATCTTAAAGACCCGAAATAAGATACCTCGAAACCGTTTCGCAGACTTTCTCCCCAAAACTCGATTTTTTGCAAAAGCGTACAGACTGACCCTTGCGCATCGGTGCAAGAAGGTCTGCGACGACAAGAGCTCACTTGCTCACAGTCGCCACGTTTAGAAGTCAGTGTTAAATATATCTTCGCTAGCTTAAGTAAGCTAGCTGGCACGCCCTATTTGTATACATAGGCCTTAGACGCACGATAAGATCCACTCCAAGCCACGAAAGAGGCGAAGAGGCGGGGATTTTCGCGCGTCTACAGCTATGTCTTTTCAATTTGGGTTTTAAGGTTCAGCTATGTGCGTAGTCTTTCCATGTATACACGACACACACTTGCACAATTGAGCCTTTCCGCTCTTAAGATATAACCATATTTCCCTTTTGCAATTTCCCTTCGGCAATTTACATTTACAAGTCATTTCCCTTCGGCAATTTCCATTACAAGTCATTTCCCTTCGGCATTGTATTTTAAATTCGGGGTTTCCCTTTGGAGTTGCGTGAGTTTGCATTGCATATACGCCATACCATGAGTTAGGACGCATATTGCATCAAAGCAAACCCCATACTCCCGCTCAAAGTCACCACATTTTAGTGGAGTGGTCATAACACACACCTAGGTGGCCCGAAAAGGGATAAAAAGAAAGACTTAGGCACGTGCAAATCCATGTGAAATAAAATCTGAAAGCCATACAAAACAACTCGAATCAAACACCTCAAACCACTTTCATAAGTTCTTATACTCAAAAACTCGATTTTTAAAAGCGTACAGACTGACCCTTGCGCATCGATGCAAGAAGGTCTGCGACGACAAGAGCTTGCTTGCTCACAATCGCCACGTTAGGAGTCAGGTTTTAAAATATATCTTCGCTAGCTTAAGTAAGCTAGCTGGCATGCCTTGTTTGTTTAAATAGGACTTAGGCACACGAAAAGGTTCGCTTCAGGCCTAAGAACCAGGAGTGGGAATTTTCTGCGTCTACACTGTCGAGGCCAAAATGGTGCATGAGGCGCTTGAGCAAGTGCTCGGGTGTCTTTGGGTGCGAGTGTGTAATTGAAATGACAAACTCACACGACTTAATGTAACAACCCAACTGAATGTAAATACATATATATGATAAGAGCGAAGGCTCAATGCACTCGTGTGTGGAGTGTGTAAATTGAAGACAACTCATGCAGCTCTTACTAGAGTCTGGGAGTAAGAGTGAAGGCTCAATCGTGCATATGGGTGCTTGGTATACGAGTTAAGAGATAAAGCTCAAGTGCTCGTGTGTGCTTCGTGTATCAAGCATCCTTATTACAACCCGGGGGGAGACAAGGCTCCGTTAATACAACCCCGTATCCAAATTGAATAGAATGTGGGACATATGTAAATACCGAATTTGAAACACTTACAAGTGATTCGGATGTTTGTCCACTCCAATCTACATGGGCTTGTGCAAGCTTTATAACCATGGATGGGCCTCCCTTGAAGCTTAAGACGTGAAGTGGCTGGCCAGAGCCTTTGAGCTTGGCGGGGTTTGGCTTGAGAGGTGAAGGTTCATGGGTTTTGGTGGAGCTATGGCAAGGTGGTAGGTCACGGCTCTAAAGGTTGGCACGGGTCTTAGTGGGGCTTTGGGGGGTTGCGGCCAAGGCAAGGGAAACGGCTCAACAGGTTCGCAGACCCTAAGTGGGGGCAGACCCTAGGGCTGGCTAAGGTCGGTCCTAGGTGGAAGTTGGTTGGAAGGTGGCAAGCAGCCACTTGGCGCTAAGGCGTGGAAGGGAATAAGGGCGTCGGCGCTCAGGCGCTGGGCAGGGGGCACTAGACGCGCAGGGGGTGCCGCAATGGCGCACGGAGGGCGCGGGTGTCGTATGGAAGGCACGAGTGATGCATGGAAGGTGCGGCTGGCGCGGCAAGTCCGACAAGGGCACGCAGGGGCACGTATGGCTGGCCGGGGTATGCTTGGGGTCCAGCTTAGGCGTTTTAGGGATAATTGGAGTCGGCCGGGTTAGGTTAGGTCTAATGAGGGTTAGGGGTGTTGTGGGGTGTTTAAGTGAGATGGATTAGGGTAGGTCTAAGGCGGTTTAGAGGTATTAAGAAAAAGGGTTTAGGGGGTAAGTTGGGCTTACCTTAGGGTCGGTTGGGGTGTACTCAAGCTCCATACTAGCTGTAGACACAAAAAATTCTCACTTCCGGTTCTTAGGCCCGAAGTGAACCTTTTCGTGGTGTCTAAGTCGTTTTTATGAAAAGGGCATGCCAGCTAGCTTACTCAAGCTAGCGAAGTAAGTTTTTGAAAATCTGACTCTTTTGGGGCGACTGTGAGCAAGTGAGCTCTTTTCGTCACAAACCTTCTTGCACCGATGTGCAAGGGTCAGTCTATACGCTTAGCAAAGTCGTTTTTAAACAAGTAACCTCTTTGAAAATACACGAAGTGTTTGGGTTTTGTTTGTATGATTGCAAATTTTATTTCACGTGGGATTTGCACGTGCCTATGTCTTTCAATTTTATGCTATTTTTAGGCCAACTAGGTTTGTGTGCAAGTGACCTAAGTTGGACGATTTTTGCACGGGAGTATGAGGTTCGCTTTGATACAATATGCGTCCTAGCTCGTGGTATGGCGAATATGCAATGCAAACTCACACAACTCCAAGGGAAAACCCGAAATTGAAAGACAATGCTTAAGGGAAATTGCGTAATATAAATTGCAAAAGGGAAATTGCAAAAGGGAAATATGGCTATATCTTAAGAGTGGAAAGGCTCAATTGTGTAAGTGTGTGTCGTGTATATATGGAAAGACTACTCACACAGCTGAACCTTAAAACCCAAATCTTAAAGACATAGCGGAAGGGAAATACAACTGTATATATATATGAGCCCGAAGGTCGCCAACGTGTGCGTGGGTGTTGTGTGTATATGCAAAGACAACTCACATGACTTTAATGTAAAACCCAAAATAGAATTGCAATATGGCCCTTATTAGGGTGTTGGGAGTAAGAGCGAAAGCTCAATGTGTGTGAGTGTAGAATTGAAAGACCACGCACACAACTTGAATGAAAACCCCAAATTAAATTGCAATATGGCCCTTATTAGGGTCTTGGGAGTAAGAACGAAAGCTCAATGTGTGTGAGTGTGGAATTGAAAGACAACACCCACGACTTAAATGAAAACCTACGCAGCTGAACTTATATAAACACAATTATATCTTAGGGGTTGTCAAGGCCCGTGTGTGTGCAAAAAGGTGTGCAGCTAAGAGCGGAAAGGCTCAAGTGCACGTGGGTGCTTGTGTGTCAAACCACATTATTACATCTTGGGGGGAGACTACACTCCATTATTACAACCCCATGTCAAAATTTAATTGAATTATAAAGCAAGTTTATATATGGACCGAGTTTAGGCACTTGCATGTTCAACTTGCGTGGATTTGGCCTTAATGAGTCGCCTTGGGCAGCCAAGGGAGAGTCCCTTGGGTAGATGGTCGCGGCAGGTAGGGGTGCTGGCTGGGTGGTGGAATGTCCAGGTGTTGGCCGAGTGGAAGGAGGTGGCAAGTGCAGCAGGTGGATGGGCTGGGTTTGGGTGGTGCTCGGCTGGGAAGAAGAGGGTGAAGAGAGGAGTTCTGGGAGGTGGTACTAACCGGGAAGGTAGCGCTACTGGTGGTGTTAGAGTGGTTGGCTGGAAGAGGATGGAAGGAGTGGTAGCTGGGAAGGAGGCGGCAGGTGGATGAAAGGTAGCCGGGTGGATGGAAGGTGGCCGGGTGGAGCTCCTCGCCGAAGGTGGAGGGAAGGGCAGGTGGTGTTCGATTGGGAGTAAAAGGGGTGAAGAGTGGTGCTCGCCGGGTCCCAAGAGCCTAGAGAGAGAGGGAACCCACATGAAGGAGGGGGTTTATATAGGCTGGGATTGAGAGCTAGGTCAGTTGGTGAGCTGTGGGCTAGATATTTTCATTAGGTGGGCTGGGACATGGTTTGGGGTAGGTCGGTTAGGTGGGCTGGGACATAGTGGTTAGGGACTTAGTTAGGTTAGTTTAGGCTTAGTTGGTTAGGGTCTCGGTGGTCTAGCTAGGTGAGGTCAGCTAGGTGAGGTTGGGGCGATTTTGGGTGAGAAGGGTTAGGTTTGGGTAGGGTTTAGGGGAAATGGCTAGGTGAGGTTTAGGAACCACCCCTTGGTGCCGGTCCATTGCTTCAGTTGCAGCCATGTCCAAGTTGGTGCAGCCCTAGGTCAAGTGTAGGTGCATACAAGCTTGGACCCACACTCTTGGCTAAACCCACAAGGCTAACCCTCTTGACCAAAAGTCAAGCCTACCAACTTTCTCACTCATATTTTATGGCCCCCTTTCTCTCTCTACCCAAGGCATTTCACGTGAAATATTGTGGGCCCCTCACCCCATTTATGGGGAGGTGAAGTGGGCCATGGATACAGATATTGGATTTGGATCTTGGGATCCAAATACATGTTGGGTTTGGATCTGGATATATATGGTCCAGATCTGACCCAAATCTGATTTTTTTATTCCTTCATGGCATTTCAAAACGGACGGTTTGTGCGGGGCCTGACTTCATCAATACCCCGTCTTGCGTTGGGTCTTCGCCAACATTGTCGTCCGATCTTCTTCTCACCTTCAAGAGTTCATTTTGACCATTTTTATGATATTTGGGGCTTAGATGTCTGAAAATTTGGGGCTGCTTTTGACATGAGAGTTGATATGCCGGGCTTGAAGTATGCTTCGGGTCTGGGCTCTCCTTTTGCCTTTTTGATATACTTTTGTCAGGCAAGGGGCCTTTTGGGGCTTCAAAACACCTTTTAAAGTCTAAAAGGCTATATGTATATACAGGTTTGGAATATGTACAGGGTTGTCTGGAAGGCTCTTGGGTTTCCAAACTCAAAATAGCCCTTTGCGGTTGCTTTTGTGAAACCAGGTATATTTGAGAAAATCGTGGGATTTCGGGGTGTTTACACTAGCCACTCTACGTGAAGGTGGTGCAACCCACACTAATCTCTCACTAACCCACAATTAAACCCTAAACAAATGAAGAAAGCACTAAGCACTCACCTTAATACCCTCTCTCTCCTCCAAGCTCCTCCCTTGAATTTACGTGAACCCTTGAATGGAGACCCCCTCACCTTTATTTATATGCAAGTGAAGTGGGTCTTGGATATGGGTCTTGGGTTTGGATCGTGGAATCCATGTCTGATCCAAATACTATTTGGATCTGGATCTTAGATATCGAATATTTTGAGATCCATATCTGATCCAAATCTGATATTTTTATGGATATGGATCTGGATATTTTGGTTCAGATTCGATCCAATCCAAACACTATTTGGATCCAATCCAAATCCAAACACTATTTGGATTCGGCCCAAACCCAAACACTATTCACTATTTGGATTTGGATCTGGATATTTATGGTCCAAATCCAATCCAAATTTTCTCTGGATGGTCCTTCTTGGCTTCTCGAGGCGGACGATCTGTGCTGGCCCTAGCTTCATCAGTGCTCCGTCTGGTGTTGGGTTTCCCCAATCTTTGTCGTTTGGACTCCTTTTCGCCTTTTTAGACTCTATTTCTGCTCATTTCTGACTTTTCTGGTTCAATATTCTTGATGCTTGAACGAGGATGGTCGATCTGGCTATTTGGTGCTCTTGGTTTGCAACCTGCTTCGTGCCTGGGCCTTCCTTTCGCCTTTTGAACCTACCATAGACCAACTCAAAGGGCATGGCATTGGTGGGAGTTAGGATGGAAGTCCTATAAGCCCATAAGGCTTCATCCAGCTTCTCATGCCACATCCTACCCTTCTCTAAAGTCTTCTCAATAATACTAATGAGAGTCTTATTTGTGGCTTTGGCTTGGCTGTTGCCTTGAGGATAGTAAGGCGATGAGAAGTGGTGAGTTATGCCATAGGTGTTGCACAACTTGACCATCCTCTCGTTTTTGAAGGGGGTGCCATTGTCGGACACTAGGTCCTTTGGAACCCCAAATCGAGCCAAGATATTCTTCCTAATGAAAGCCACCACATGTTGCCCCTGGACATTGGTCAGGGAGGTGGCTTCGACCCATTTGGAAAAGTATTCAGTGGCTGCTAATATGAACCTATGCCCATTTGAAGCATGTGGAAATATTGGTCCTATGATGTCAAACGCCCACATGGTAAATGGCCAGGGGAGAATGCAATGAAGATGAAGGGATATGAATGGCATGCCCATGCACTTGACATGGATGACACTTCCTAACATGATCGTGGCAATCCTTTTTTAGAGTGGACCAAAAATAACCCGCTCTAAGTATTTTCATTGCCATCATATTGGCATTAACATGACCTCCACATTCTCCATCGTGGAATTCATGCATTATAATCCTAGCCTCCTCAAGGTCGACACACCTTAGTAAGATGCCAGTAAAACTCTTTTTGTACAAAACCCCACCCAAAATCGCATATTGGGTAGAAATTTTTCGGATGAATGCCTTATCCTTGGATGTACCATTTTTAACAAATCCCCCATTTTCTAAAAAGCACTTTATGTCATAAAACCAAGGTTTTTCATCAGAATCTGGGTTGTTTTGGCAAATTTCCAAATCGTGTGTGGGGTGGAGTGGGTGCATGCCATTATCCTCTCTTCCTACGTGTGTGAGTGTGCACGATTGGAAGGATTCGACCAATCGGGTGGCCAACTCGTGATATGGAAGAAGCTTTTCGTTTCTAACTTGCCAGATTTTTAAAACTTGGTTTATAACGAGTAATGAATCTCCAAAGACCTCAATGCATAATGCCCCTAGAGTTTTCGAAATTTCTAAGCCTTGTATGAGTGCTTCATACTCGACTATGTTGTTGGAACACTCGAAATCTAGGCGAATTGCTATGGGGATTTCACCCTTTTCAAGGGATACGAGGATGACCCCTGCGCCAACCCCTCTTTGGTTTCGAGCCCCATCGAAGTGCATCTTCCACACTTGGTTTTCAAATGAGTTTGCCAAAATGTGGTTTTGAAATTGGTTTAGCAATATGCCTTCATCAGGCATTTCCTCGAGTGTGGGATATGCATCCTCTAAGGGGAACTTAGCCACATAGTCTGCTAGGGCTTGCCCCTTAATGGAGATCTGGTGATGGTATTTCAAGTCATACTCCATTAGGAGGAGTTGCCATTTACCCATCCTACCCATGAGGATGGGTTTTTCGAACAAGTGCTTGATTGGATCAAGCTTGGAAATTTTTTGGCAGGCCCATACCAAGGCCAAGCACGTCTTCTCCATGGCTTGGTAATTTCTTTCATAAGCCAAGAGTGTTTTTGAAATGTAATATATGGCATACTCTTTATGGGTATCATCCTCGTATTGAGCTAACAATGAACCCAAAGCATTCACATGCATAGAAATGTAAAGCAGAAGAGGCTTTCCTTGCTTTGGAGGGTTTAAAATAGGGGGATTAACTAAGTATGCTTTTAATCTTTCAAAAGATTTTTGGCAATCGTCATCCCATGAAAATTTCGTCCCTTTTCTTAAACGTTTGTTGAAGGGTTCGCATCTAGTTGCAAGGTTTGAGATAAACCTACGAATGGATTGGAGGCGACCTTGGAGGCTACGAATTTGTGTGAGATTGGAGGGTGGAGTCATGTCTATGATGGCTCTACACTTAGAGGGGTCGACTTCAATGCCCCTTTGGCTCACCATAAATCCTAAAAGCTTCCCGGATTCTACTCCGAACACGCACTTTTGAGGGTTTAGCTTTACTTTGTAAAGCCTAAGCCTTTCGAAAATCTTTTACAAACATTCGAGATGAGTGCATCGAGTTTTTGACTTAGCCAAGAGATCATCGACATATACCTCTACGAGCTCATGAATCTGATCGTGAAAGATCGTAGTCATAGCTCTTTGGTAGGTGGTGCCGACATTTTTCAAACCAAAGGGCATGAATGTATAGCAGTACGTGCCCCATGGGGTTGTGAAAGCAGCTTTAGCCTGATCTCGTGGGGCTAATTTGATTTGGTTATACCCTGAATAGCCATCCATGAACGAAAACATTTCATGATTTGCAGTACTATCGACTATCAAATCAATGTTGGGTAAAGGAAAGTTATCCTTTGGAGTGGCCTTGTTCAGGTTTCTAAAGTCGATGCATATTCAAATTTTCCCACTGGTTTTTCGAACAACAACAATGTTTGACAACCAATCAGAGTACACAATGGGTTTTATAAATTCGGCTTTTAATAGATCGTCTAAACCCTCCTTGACTTGTGAGTGTATGTTCGGATGTATCTTCCTAAGCTTTTGCTTTATGGGTTTTACATCCGAATCTAAGGGAAGACGATGCTCTACAACTCTCGGGTCTATACCCGGCATGTCTTCATACATCCATGCAAGCACATCAATATAGGTTTTCAAAAATACAATGAATGATGATCCGTCATGCTGATGCAAACATGCGCCTATCTTAATGTGTTTGGGCTTTGAATCACTCCCTAGGTTTATCTCTATGAAATCTCCTCCTATTGAATTCGAAGGTTTTTCAAAATCGAGAATTTTATGAAATTCTGGGAGCTCAGAAGTGGGATCTTCCTCAAGGGGATCCACCTTCGGGCTTTGATCATTCTCGAGGTTAAACACTAGGGAATTTGAGCTTGGTGCATGGGTTTTGAAAATACCTGGTTTTTGACTTGGGATTTCTATTGGTTTCAAAATTTTTGCTCTTGTTATGAAGACAACTTTTCTTTCGAAATCCTTGGCTTTTTAAAAGCTTTTACTAGGAGCAGCTACATACAGGGTTTTGTTTTTGATATTTTCTAATTTTTCAATTTTTTTGGGTTTTTGTAAAAGCAGAACTTTAGGAACCATACAAACAACTCTTTTTTTGAGTTTTTCATCTCTTTCAAATGCTTTTGGTTTTTGGGGTTTTTCAATTTTTTGAATTTCGAGTTTTTCCAATTTTTTTGTGTTTTTGGTTGAGGGATCTTCCATCATACCTGTAGACACCGAAAATTTTCACTTACGGGTTCTTAGGCCTGAAGTGAACCTTTTCGCAATCTACTTCGCTTTATGGGCGTGCCAGCTAGTTTACTTTAACTAGCAAAGTATATTTTGAAAACAATCTGACTTTTGAAAGGCGATTGTAGGCAAGCGGGATTTTTACGTCGAACCTTCTTGCACCGATGCGCAAGGGTCAGTCTGTACGCTTAGAGACTTCGTTTTGAAACAAGTTTAACTCAAAATATATTTTGAATGAAGAAGTGTTTTAAAACCTTTTGAAAACCATGCATTTGGGCGATTTTGACTTTGTAAGGGTTGGACGACCCTAAGTCTTGCACGATTTGATTCGGGTTTGTACGATTCTCAGATTTTAGATCACGTGGATTTGCACGTGCCTAAGTCTTTCTTTTTATCCCTTTATGGGCCACCTAGGTGTGTGTTATGAACACTCCACTACATGGGGCGAATTTGAGCGGGAGTACGGGGCTTGCTTCGATGCAATATGCGTCCTACCTCGTGGTATGGCGTAGATGCAATGCAAACTCACGCTACTCCAAAGGGAAAACCCGAAATGAAAAGACAATGCCGAAGGGAAATTGCCGAAGGGAAATGACTTGTAAAGTAAATAGCCGAAGGGAAATGACTTGTAAAGTAAATAGCGGAAGGGGAAATATGGCTATATCTTAAGAGCGGAAAGGCTCAATTGTGTAAGTGTGTGTCGTGTATATATTGAAAGACAACGCACACGACTTGAACCTTAAAACCCGAATCTTAAAGACGTAGCCGAAAGAAATATTTTATATAGAGTATATGTAGGGGCCCTTACTTGGGTCTTGTAAGTAAGAGCGAAGGCTCAATGTGTGTGCGTGCTTGAATTGAAAGACTTACACACACGACATGAAATGAAACCCAAATATAAATTGCAGTATGCCTTGACTAAGGTCTTGGGAGTAAGAGCGAAAGCTCAATGTGTGTGAGTGTAGAATTGAAGTACTACGCACACGACATAAATGAAACCCAAATATAACTGCAATAAGGCCTTTACTAAGGTCTTGGGAGTAAGAGCGAAGGCTCAATGTGTGTGCGTGTGGAAAATGGAACGACAACACACACGACTTAATTAAAAACCCCCTTGACTTAAAATATATAAATATAACTATATATTAAGGGCTGGTTAGGCCCGTGTGTGTGCAAAAAGTGTACGACTAAGAGCGGAAAGGCTCAAGTGCGCGTGTGTGTGGGTGTGTCAAACCACGTTATTACAATCGGGGGGAGACGAAGCTCCTTTACTACAACCCCGTATCAAAATTTAATTGAATATAAAGCAAGTTAATGTAATAGACCAAGTTTAGACACTTACAAATAGCTGGTCCATGTTCAACTTGCTTGCACGTGGGCTCACGGTTCACCTTGGGCAGCCAAGAGGGGGTTATCCTAGGGGGCTTTGAGGGAGGTTCTATGGGGCACGATTAGGGTCTTAGGGGAACTAAGGTTCGGCCAAGATGGGGGCTGTGTAGGGTCTGTCCTAGGGTACAGGTCACGGCCAGGGTGCAGGTTAGGTCGGCAGGAAGGTGGTCAAGTCGGCAGGCAGGCGTCGGGCGCAGCAATCGGGCGCCTGGCGCTGGGCGCTGGGCGCTGGCGGGCGTCTGGCGCTGGGCGCTGGGGCGCAGGGCGTGCAGGCGATAGAGGGGGCGCGCGGCAGGAAGCAGGATGGCGTCAGGGCGCGGGATAGCGTCAGGGCGCGCGGACAGCGTCAGGGTGCGCACGGCAGGCGCGGTCCGGTTAGGTTTAGGTTGGTTCAAGTCTAGGGTTAGGTTTGGTCGAACCTAGGTTGGGTTAGGGCTAGGTTTAGTTAGGGTTAGGTTCAGTTGGGGTTAGGTAGGTTCGAACCTAGGCTAGGTTGGGGTTAGGTTTAGAGGGGTGTAGAGAGAATGGCTAGGTTAGGTTAGGCTTACCTCTTGGAGCCGGTCCTTCTTGGCTTGAGCCCACGTCTCCACGGTTGCAGCCACTTGGTCCAGCCCACCTTGGTTGCAGCCCCTTGGTCTAGACCCACTTAGCCCACATGGCTTGAACCCACCTCACCCAATGAGCCCACATGGCTAGGTCTATCACTCCCTCTCTCTCCTCCCAAATATTTGCATGAACCCTTTACATGGACCCCCTCACCTCTATTTATAGAGATTTGAGGTGGGTCTTGGATTTGGGTTTGGGTTTGGGGTTTGGATCCATACCCAAATCCAAACACTATTTGGATCTGGATATTGGATCTCGGATATTTTGAGATCTGTATCCGATCCAAACCCAATATTTTTATGGATACGGATCTGGATATTTTGATCCAGATCTGATCCAATCCAAACACTATTTGGATCCAATCCAAATCCAAACACTATTTGGATCGACCCAAACACTATTTGGATTGGCCCAAATCCAAACACTATTCATTACATGGATTTGGATCTGGATATATATGGTCCAGATCCAAATCAAAATTTCTTCGGACAGTCCTTCTTGGCTTCTTGAGGCGAACGATCTGTGCGGGCACTGGCTTCATCAGCGCTCCGTCTGGTGCTGGGTTTTCCCCAACTTTGTCGTTCGGACTCCGTTTCGCCGTTCTGGACTCCGTTGAGCTTTTCATCAAATGGGCTCTGCTTTCTTTTGTTTTTTTATCAGGGAGTGGCTTCTGAAGCTCTGGGCTTGAATCCTCTTCGGGCCTAGGGTCTTCTTTTGCCTTCTGTACCTGTTTTCACATTTCAAAACAGGTCGTCGTTTTGGCTCAAATGAGCTTTTTGGTGTTTCGAGAGTTTTTGAAAAATAGAAGATTTGGGGTGTTTACAGATGCCCCTCTTTGGCATTATCCAAATGTATTTGGATAATGGCAAGAAGAAACACCCCATTTTGGTTTTTCCCTCAAATTTTCTCGAGAATACACCATTTATTTCGCAAAAACCCTGTTTTCTTTTTCCACAGGTGGGGATTTTTAGCAAAAAGGGGGCTTTTCCTAGCTATTTCCCTATATGTATGATCATGCACGAACGACTCTTTGAATGCATGCATGAGAAAAATTTTATTTTTGGTTTTTGAGCCCGAAGAGAGCCTTTTGAGGCTGGTTGCTCCGAGCAGGTTTTTACCCATGTCTTTTTGACATTCGTGGGTTTTTCGAAAATTTCTTTTTGAAAAGGAACTCCTTTTAACTTGTATCGAAAAGGACTTCCATTTTTCATACTTCCCTTCATTCGGGTTTCAATACCTGCTACTCAGTAGAGGTTTTTGGGTAGGAAAAACTTGGAAAACATTTCAAAGTTCCATTTCCTACAAAACAGAGTCGAGTTCTCAAACAAAATGAAATCCAAATAAGCCGATTTTATTCGTACTTTAGGATTTTCGCAAATTTGAATCTTTTTCCTCGGGGATAAGCCGTAGGGATATGGGAAAGAGATACCACGGTCCCTTCTGAAGCGTCCCGTGGTTTTAGGCAAAGAATCGGAAAATCGCTCTTTGGAGCTTTGGCTTTTTGTTTCTTTTTCATAGAGGGTCTCCCTTTGGGAGTATTTTTTCATTAATCCCTCTTTTCTTTAAAGGAGAGCAGCTCTTTGGAGGAGTTTTTGTATTCCCTGTTTATGAAGGGAAGACCTCTTTGGGAGGAGTGTTTTTATATCTCCTTTTGAACGAGAAGACCTCTTTCGGAGGAGTTTTTGTATTCCCTGTTTATGAAGGGAAGACCACTTTCGGAGGAGTTTTTGTATTCTCGATTTTTTTTCTTTCTTTTGAAAATAGCCAATTTTCCTTTTTGGAGAGAAAGTAGGATGGGGGAGGGCTTATCCCTTTGGTTACTCGATTCAAACGAGATCGTCCTATTTCTTAATAGCATCTGCTATTCGAAAATATTTTGATATTTTGAACAAGGCTTAATCTTGTAAGCCAGGGTTCTTTGAAATATAGCCAATTCATTTTTGGAAGACTCTACTTTTCGAAAAGTATAGATTCCTCCATTCGGGGTTATACAATCTACTTCGATCCTTCTTTCAAGAAGTTTCAAAGGAGTTCGATTTTTCAAAATCTTTTTGAAAAAGAATTCAGCATAAACCCTTTTGAATATTCGGGCATTTTCGGGGTTTTGCTAATTTCTATCCACAATATCAACAAATTTCTAATTTTTGTTGCCCTTTCGAAGACATGGGGACATTTCTACTCGAGTTTGCCACCCTTTTGGGCTTTCTTCGGGGTGATATGATGCATGCTATGCACTCCATGTGATTTAAAATGGAAATACATGTTTTTATGCAATGATGAACACATGAAATGTATCTCACAAATCATGAAGGAGATGCGTTCACTTATCCATGGAAAGTGTCTAGGGGCTGTGTTTAAAAATGCCCCTAGCTTGATGGGAATTTCGCATGGCCATATGGTGAAGGGCCATGGTTTTTCAAAGGGATTTTGGATGGACAATGGTATGTTCATGTCCATGCACTTCCATGGTTTTTCTAACATGATCATGATACTTTTTGCTCAAGGATGGGAAACATAACCAGCCCTAAGTGATCGTCATGGCCATCAGGTTTTAGTTTTGACATGGTCTCCATATTTCATCGTGAGATTCATGTTCTTTATCCTAACACAATCAAGGTTTTTATATAAACCAGAAGTTGAAGAAAATCTTTCTTTTCAAAGCCATGAAAGGTTTTTGTGAAATGTGTAACCCTTTTTCAAGATTTTCCTTTTTTTTTAAAAATTTGCCTCGAAGGTGTTGGTTTTGATTTGTATGGAGACATGCCTATGAAGGCTCGATACTTAGGGGGTCGACTCTTATTGCCCCTTTGATTTTGCAAAACCCTGAATTCGATTTCTAGAATGATGTCTAGACTCGATGCATATGAATGATTTCAAAGTGTAATGCATGATGCTTATGCACACACTATGGGTTAACTTATTTCTAAAAATCCCCAATTTTCCATAAGTTAAGGATTTTTGCGAAGTTCAGGAAGCTTGGAGGTGTTTATTCCTCCTTGCTTTGGTGATTCTCGAGCTTTTCATTTTTGAAAAAGCTCTAGGCAAAAGGGTAGATAGGACCAGCTTTTTGCACACTTGGTTTCAGGGAGTATATACAATTTTCGAAAGCATTTTTACAATTTTTCGAAAATGGGCTTTGTACACGGCCAAAGGCTTTTGGAAATAAATTTCTTTTTGTAATTTTCGTTTTTCCAAATGTTTTTGAGATTTTGAGAGTTTTCAACTTTTTTTGTCTTTTTCAAAAGTAGGGATCTTCCATTAAACCTTCAAAGAAAACATTCATGAATCAGACTCTAATCAGATAGGTCTAAGACATGGGTTTCGGTTTTAGAGGTTCTACAAGGCACCCTTGACCCAGATGGTCTTAGGTGGCGGCTCTGGTGGTATGGGTGGGCTGTAGCCCAGTCCATATCGTTCCCTATTGGTTTTAGGTAGGACAGGCTCAAGCCTACCTTGGTTTCGGGTTCCCAGGCCCGCGTAGGGTTTATATCCCATATTCAGAATCATGTTCCAAGACTTTTTGTTTTTTGAAAAGTTTTGGTATAAATCATGGTCTTGGAACATGGAATCGTCCATGTTGGGGATATATACCCTTTTGGATATCGGGAGTTTGGATTCCGGGGTGATGGAAGACTTGGGCTTCCATACAAACCTGGTTTGGGAGACTTTGCCCTCAAGGAAAGCCAAGTTTGGTTCCTTGAGGAGTTTTGGACATAGCAGGGTTATGGAAAACTTATGGTTCCATACCCTATTTTGGGAAAGATTTACTTCAAGGGGAGCCATGCAAGGTCCCTTGAAGTTTTTGACTTGGTCCCTAGGTTCAACTCGTGGTGCCCCTAGGGATTGATTTTTTTGTTTCAAAGCCATAGCCTTGGCTCCAGGGCACAGGACTAGGCTCGAAGAAGTGGGTTTTTCTATGGTAGGGTTATGAGCTCCTAAGATGTCGATGCATGCATTAGGGGTCTCCATGTCTACCATTTTCGAAACTTCTTTTTGTTTTTGAAATTCCTTTGAATGGTGCGCGATAGTTGGCGCACCTTGAAAATCCTCAAGTTTTGGCACAGTTTGTGGGTTTGTGTGTGCAAAGGGGTTATCCAATGCATCTGATGACCCTACATGAAGAAGAGAGTCTTGAGAAGGATGGGTTTCAGGCATACCTCTTTGTGGCTTGTCTACCTTTTCAGGGTGAGAGCAAGCCGATTTCCCGGGTAACTCTGTTTTGAGCCCCCGGGGTTTAACGAGGCGTTTCCTTTCGAAACCTTCCTGTTTTTCACTCTCGTTCCTTTGTAGGGTGTGGACTTCATGTCCCACTGTATGTGTGTGTCTAGACTTAGGACTTTTACTTGAAGTTTTCGAAATTCCAAAATTTTGTTTTTCAATTTTTTGGTCTTTTTCCAAATTTTCAAGATTTTTTTGGTTTTTTGAAATAGAAAAATCTTTTTTTGGTTTTTCTATGGATTTTGAAAAGCTTGAAGTTGTAGGAGTGGACGACTTATCCCTTTGCCGGGATTTGTCTCTAATCTCCAATCCTTCATTGAGTTTGAGATCGGTTTTCAATTCACGATCTATATGTGCCCTAGAAGAGCTGCTATGTGTTCGATGGGCTTTAAGCTCCTTGCTTAAAGCATCCATCTTTTGAAATATTTTTTCAATCTCATCGAGCTCTCTTTGGGCTTTATCTGATTTGAAAACCTCTTTTAGTTTACTCAACGAAGATTTTTGTAGCTTTCTATCCATTTTCATGCAATTTTACTAAGTATGCACGATTTTTGAAAAAAACACTTTTTTTCGAAAATTTGAGTATAACTCGTTTGTTTGAAGTCTGCTTAAGTCCCAGGTCCCACCGGGCGTGCCAAATTTGTAGACACCGAAAATTTTCACTTACGGGTTCTTAGGCCTGAAGTGAACCTTTTCGCAATCTACTTCGCTTTATGGGCGTGCCAGCTAGTTTACTTTAACTAGCAAAGTATATTTTGAAAACAATCTGACTTTTGAAAGGCGATTGTAGGCAAGCGGGATTTTTACGTCGAACCTTCTTGCACCGATGCGCAAGGGTCAGTCTGTACGCTTAGAGACTTCGTTTTGAAACAAGTTTAACTCAAAATATATTTTGAATGAAGAAGTGTTTTAAAACCTTTTGAAAACCATGCATTTGGGCGATTTTGACTTTGTAAGGGTTGGACGACCCTAAGTCTTGCACGATTTGATTCGGGTTTGTACGATTCTCAGATTTTAGATCACGTGGATTTGCACGTGCCTAAGTCTTTCTTTTTATCCCTTTATGGGCCACCTAGGTGTGTGTTATGAACACTCCACTACATGGGGCGAATTTGAGCGGGAGTACGGGGCTTGCTTCGATGCAATATGCGTCCTACCTCGTGGTATGGCGTAGATGCAATGCAAACTCACGCTACTCCAAAGGGAAAACCCGAAATGAAAAGACAATGCCGAAGGGAAATTGCCGAAGGGAAATGACTTGTAAAGTAAATAGCCGAAGGGAAATGACTTGTAAAGTAAATAGCGGAAGGGGAAATATGGCTATATCTTAAGAGCGGAAAGGCTCAATTGTGTAAGTGTGTGTCGTGTATATATTGAAAGACAACGCACACGACTTGAACCTTAAAACCCGAATCTTAAAGACGTAGCCGAAAGAAATATTTTATATAGAGTATATGTAGGGGCCCTTACTTGGGTCTTGTAAGTAAGAGCGAAGGCTCAATGTGTGTGCGTGCTTGAATTGAAAGACTTACACACACGACATGAAATGAAACCCAAATATAAATTGCAGTATGCCTTGACTAAGGTCTTGGGAGTAAGAGCGAAAGCTCAATGTGTGTGAGTGTAGAATTGAAGTACTACGCACACGACATAAATGAAACCCAAATATAACTGCAATAAGGCCTTTACTAAGGTCTTGGGAGTAAGAGCGAAGGCTCAATGTGTGTGCGTGTGGAAAATGGAACGACAACACACACGACTTAATTAAAAACCCCCTTGACTTAAAATATATAAATATAACTATATATTAAGGGCTGGTTAGGCCCGTGTGTGTGCAAAAAGTGTACGACTAAGAGCGGAAAGGCTCAAGTGCGCGTGTGTGTGGGTGTGTCAAACCACGTTATTACAATCGGGGGGAGACGAAGCTCCTTTACTACAACCCCGTATCAAAATTTAATTGAATATAAAGCAAGTTAATGTAATAGACCAAGTTTAGACACTTACAAATAGCTGGTCCATGTTCAACTTGCTTGCACGTGGGCTCACGGTTCACCTTGGGCAGCCAAGAGGGGGTTATCCTAGGGGGCTTTGAGGGAGGTTCTATGGGGCACGATTAGGGTCTTAGGGGAACTAAGGTTCGGCCAAGATGGGGGCTGTGTAGGGTCTGTCCTAGGGTACAGGTCACGGCCAGGGTGCAGGTTAGGTCGGCAGGAAGGTGGTCAAGTCGGCAGGCAAGCGTCGGGCGCAGCAATCGGGCGCCTGGCGCTGGGCGCTGGGCGCTGGCGGGCGTCTGGCGCTGGGCGCTGGCGGGCGTCTGGCGCTGGGGCGCAGGGCGTGCAGGTGATAGAGGGGGCGCGCGGCAGGAAGCAGGATGGCGTCAGGGCGCGGGATAGCGTCAGGGCGCGCGGACAGCGTCAGGGTGCGCACGGCAGGCGCGGTCCGGTTAGGTTTAGGTTGGTTCAAGTCTAGGGTTAGGTTTGGTCGAACCTAGGTTGGGTTAGGGCTAGGTTTAGTTAGGGTTAGGTTCAGTTGGGGTTAGGTAGGTTCGAACCTAGGCTAGGTTGGGGTTAGGTTTAGAGGGGTGTAGAGAGAATGGCTAGGTTAGGTTAGGCTTACCTCTTGGAGCCGGTCCTTCTTGGCTTGAGCCCACGTCTCCACGGTTGCAGCCACTTGGTCCAGCCCACCTTGGTTGCAGCCCCTTGGTCTAGACCCACTTAGCCCACATGGCTTGAACCCACCTCACCCAATGAGCCCACATGGCTAGGTCTATCACTCCCTCTCTCTCCTCCCAAATATTTGCATGAACCCTTTACATGGACCCCCTCACCTCTATTTATAGAGATTTGAGGTGGGTCTTGGATTTGGGTTTGGGTTTGGGGTTTGGATCCATACCCAAATCCAAACACTATTTGGATCTGGATATTGGATCTCGGATATTTTGAGATCTGTATCCGATCCAAACCCAATATTTTTATGGATACGGATCTGGATATTTTGATCCAGATCTGATCCAATCCAAACACTATTTGGATCCAATCCAAATCCAAACACTATTTGGATCGACCCAAACACTATTTGGATTGGCCCAAATCCAAACACTATTCATTACATGGATTTGGATCTGGATATATATGGTCCAGATCCAAATCAAAATTTCTTCGGACAGTCCTTCTTGGCTTCTTGAGGCGAACGATCTGTGCGGGCACTGGCTTCATCAGCACTCCGTCTGGTGCTGGGTTTTCCCCAACTTTGTCGTTCGGACTCCGTTTCGCCGTTCTGGACTCCGTTGAGCTTTTCATCAAATGGGCTCTGCTTTCTTTTGTTTTTTTATCAGGGAGTGGCTTCTGAAGCTCTGGGCTTGAATCCTCTTCGGGCCTAGGGTCTTCTTTTGCCTTCTGTACCTGTTTTCACATTTCAAAACAGGTCGTCGTTTTGGCTCAAATGAGCTTTTTGGTGTTTCGAGAGTTTTTGAAAAATAGAAGATTTGGGGTGTTTACAATACCTACAAAGGAAAACGCAATGAGTTAGACTCTAAACAAGAGGTCTAAATCGTAGGTTTTTGTTTGGGTAGGCTCCAGGGCACTCTTGACCCAGGTGGTCACAGGTGGGGGCTCTGGTGGTATTTTGGGAGTATAGCCGATCCCATATCGGCTTGGGTTGACTCTAAGCAGTATGGGCTCTATGAGACCCTGGTTTTGTGCCCCTAGACTCTTGTATGGCATATACCCCATGTTCCATAACATGTTCCATGATTTTTTGTTTTTGGAAAAGTTTTCATATAAGTCATGGTCTTGGAACTTGCTATCATCCATGTTATGCAAATACGGCTTTTTGTCTAGGAGTTTTTGAAATATGTGACTCTTAGCTTTTCTTGGGATGGTTAGTGTTTTGAGTGGGCTAGCCTTGGGTTGCCCCTTGATGTACACGACCTTCCTAGGTATTTGGAGTGTGAGCTTTGGTGGATTCACCAAGGTCTGCCCCAGTTTGGCCTCGTAGGCCTGGGAACTCGATAAGCATGAGAAATTCTGGATTCCTTGAAGCTGTGGGTGACTCTCACCTAGAATTACCACTATTTGATCGTCGAAAGGGATTTTGACACACCTATGGAAGGTGGATGGCACTACACGCAGGCTGTGTATCCAAGGCCTTCCCAACAATAGGTTGTAGTGGGGGTGGATGTCCAAGACATGAAACAACCCCATGTGAGCTATCCCTCCAGTTTCCATGGGTAATTCTATGGATCCCAAGGGTTTTGATGCATTCCCATCATATCCAGTGATTACGATGGGGCTTGGGTTCACGGAGGTCAAGGTGACTCCGATTTGGTACGCCACATAGAGCGGAAGGATGTTGAGCCCTCCTCCCCCATCAACTAGGCACCTATCCAGAGAGTGGTGATTCAATACCACCTCGATATGTAGGGCTTGGTTGTAGGCTTCATAGGGTCTTTCTACATCGTCTTCTGAGAACATGATGGGCATTTTTGCACCTATAGACACCACTTGGGTCGATAGGGACTCCGGGGTTCTGTTTGAGCTAATCTTGGCTCTTTCTAGAATTTTCTCTAAAACCAGTCTATGCCTAGGTGAGGTTTGTATCAGGTCTAGGATGGACATGTTAATAGGAATCTTTGAAAGATGATTTTCAAAATCATACAAGGTTAAAACAACTTTTCCTTTGTTCGCTTTTGGCGAGACTCTAGGGATACATGCTTTCGAGGGGCCAGGTATACTGACCACCTTTTTAGCATTTTGTAGATGTGGGGGTTGATAGATCCTTCCGGACCTAGTCCCCTCCCCCATGATCAACCTAGGGCTCATGCCTATCGTGGCTCTATTCATGTGCTTTGGAGCACCTTGAATTTTTAAAACAGTTTTAACCAGGGACGAAACTCTAGGTGGTCTCCGGATCACTACTTGGGCGAGTTTCCTATGAAGGATGAGAGTAGATGCACAAGTATCAAAACTAGAATGACATGCATGCGCTAGACTCTTCGAAAATATGAGAGCACATACCTCTTTGCCCTTCCCACTGGTACTTGCGTGTTTGGGGAAGGGTTCTTTAAAGATAGCTTGGGCAGGCTCTGGTTCCTTAGTGACCTGGAGCTGGCCCTCTGCTATCAAGTTCTCAATCTTATTAAGTAGGGAGAAACATTGCTTTGTATCATGGCCTTTGAGCCGATGATACTTTTAGAATCGGTTTAAAAATCTCCCTTTGGAAGTGATTCCCTCAGGAATTTCAGGGAGTTCGATCATTCCTTGGGTAAGTAGGAGGTCTAGGACCTCCGACACAGGTTGCCCTTGCGGAGTATACTCCCATTTTTCAAAGGGTTTTTGTAAATTTTTCTCCCTTTTATTTTCAAATTTTTCAAAATTTTTAGAAGTGCTTGCCGGGCTTGTATCCACCCGAACATTGGCGACTTTGTAGGGTTTTGCCCCTTTGTCCATGGTGGGTAGCCCATAAGTGTCAGGTTTATCCAAGCGAGTTTTTGAAACCACATTCCCTTTCCATAAGTGGTCGTAAATCCCTTTCTTCAAATTCGTTTCAAAAAGAGATGCTTTTTTAATCAACTTATGGAAAGTTGAGATTTCGTGAAGGGAGAGAAGGGTTTTGAACTCATTTTTAAAATTATCCAAGATGAGCATTACTGCGCACCCTTCGGATATGGGTTCATGAAATCGACAATAAAGGAATGGACATCTTCGTTCATACCTTGTGTAAACACCCCAAAATCCCACGATTTTTCTCAAACACCTGCTTTTGCAAAAGCAGCCCCAAAGGGCTATTTTGATTCTGGAAACCTAGGAGCCTTCCAAGCAAATCCTGTACATATGTTTAAACTATATATGTTTTAAAATATGTATGATATAGTTTTAAAACCTTTTAAAAAGATGTTTTGAAACCCCACAAAGCAACTTGGCCTGACGAAAGCAAGACTAGAAGAGCGAAAGAGAGCCCGAAACCAGAGCACATGTCGAGCCCGGCACATCAACTCTCGTATTAGATTCATCCCCAGAATCTCGAACATCCAAGCCCCTGTTATCAACAAATCATTCGTAATGATCTCCGAAAGGTAAAAACAGGAGCGGACGACAATGTTGGCAAAGACCCAATGCAAGACGGAGTACTGATGCTGTCAGGCCCCGCACAAACCGTTCATTTCGAACATACCATGAAGGAGCTAGAAATCAGATTTGGATCGGATCTGGACCATATATATCCAGATCCAATCCAATATCCACATCCATGGCCCACATCACCTTCTCATAAATGAAGGTGGGGCTCACAAGAAATTCACGTGGAAATCTTGGGTATGAGAGAGAATGGGGAGGATAAGATATGAGTAAAATGTGTTAAGCTTGACTTGTGTGTCAAGTTTTGGGTTAATCATGTGGGTTAGCCTAATGAGTGTGGGTTTAAGCTTGTATGCACCTACACCTAACCTAGGGCTGCACCAACTCGATGCAACTAGGTCCATGGGTAATGCAAAGGGATGCTCCTAACCCTAATCATAAGTCTAATCCCCTTTACCTAGCCATTTCCCCCTAATCCCGACCTAATCCTAGCCTAATCACCTAACCTACTTCCCTAATCCTTCCCTAATCCCAACCTATTCACCTAACCCACTTCCCTAATCCTCCCCTAAACCTAGCCTAATTCCCCTAATCCCGACCTAATCCTAGCCCAAACACCTAACCCACCTCACTAAACCTCACCCTAAGCCCAACCGACCTAGCTAAGCCCTAAACCACTAAACTAGCCCACCTAAATCCCTAGCACACCATATCCCTAAAACCACCTAAGACAAATATCTGGCCCACCTAAATACCCAACCCACCATATCCCCTAACCACCACCACCATACCCCTAAACCAGCTCCCCCAATAACAGTCCAACCGACCCCACTAAAAACCTATAAACCCCCCCCCCTAGTGGGCAGTTTTTTCATGCTTTCTTGGGAAATTCAGCCTTTCCTCTCCTCTCTCATCCATTTCTCTCTTCTCTCACCTGCTCCACCTTGGAACCCGGCCAGTTCCACTCCACGCCACCTCCATCTCCCAGCCAACTCCACTCCACGCCATCGGCTGCACCTGCCACCTTCCACTCGGCTGCTCCCTTGACACCCGCCACCTTCACCCTTCGGCCAGCCTTCCACTCCGGTTAGTACCCCATCACAACACCACCCTCTCTTCACTCCCCCTCCACTCTTAGCCACCACACCCCACCCTTCCTTAGCCTAGCCTCCACTTCATCCAGCCGGCCACCACCTGCCACCTTCCACCATTCGGCCCATCTACCCGACAGCCCCCATCACCCGGCTCCACCACCCGCTACCTTACCTCTCCCTCAGACAGCCCCTAGCTAATCACCCTCAGCCTTACCTCTCCTTAAGACTTCCCCCACACCTTAGTGACACACCTTAGCTCCCCTTTCCTTCCCTAAGCACCCCTAACTACCCCAGCCAAGGCAGCAACCCAGCCAGCACCACTCGGCTAGTGCCAAGACGCCATCACCGGTGCCCTTGCCATCCGGCCAGCACCCTCCTTTGCCATGCCCTTCCAAGGAGCTCCCTCTTGCAGCCCAAGGCGACTCACCAACCCAAGCGCAAGCAAGTCACGCCTGGACCAGCTATACGTAAGTGCCTAACTCGGTCCTTGTTTATAGACTTGCTTAAGCTTAATTAAATTTGATACGGGGTCGTAATAATGGAGCGTTGTCTCCCCTCGCTTATAATAATGTGGTTTGGCACACCAACACACACGTGCACTTGAGCCTATTCCGCTCTTAGCTACACATGATTTTGACACACACATGGGCCTAATCAACCCTTAAGATATAGATATACTTATATGATTTAAGTTGCGTGGGGTTTTGTTTAAGTTGTGTGTGTTGTCTTTTAATTTTCACACTCACACACATTGAGCTTTCGCTCTTATTTTCAAGACCCGAGTAAGGGCCTATTAGAATTTCGTTTTGGGTGTTTTACTTCATGTCGTGTGCGTAGTACTTCAATTCTACACTCACACACATTGAGCTTTCGCTCTTACCCCCAAGACCTTAGTCAAGGCCTATTGCAATTATATTTGGGTTTAATTTCATGTCGTGTGCATAGTACTTCAATTCTACACTCACACACATTGAGCTTTTGTTCGTACTCCCAAGACCTTAGTTAAGGCCATATTGCAATTATATTTGGGTTTCATTTAAGTCGTGCGAGTTGTCTTTCAATATACACACAACACCCACGCACACGTTGGCAACCTTCGGGCCCATATATATTATAAGTATTTCCCTTTCGGCTATATCTTTAAGATTTGGGTTTTAGGGTTCAGAACTGTGCGTAGTCTTTACATATATACACGGCACACACTTGCACAATTGAGCCTTTCCGCTCTTAAGATATAGCCATATTTCCCATTTTGCAATTTCCCTTTTGCAATTTACATTAAGTCATTTCCCTTTCGCATTGTCTTTCAATTCGGGTTTTCCCTTTGGAGTTGTGTGAGTTTGCATTGCATATACACCATACCACGAGTTAGGATGCATATTGCATGAAAGCAAACCCCACACTCCCGCTCAAAGTCACCCCACTTATGTCACGTGTGCATACACACGCCTAGTTGGCCCGAAAAGGGATGAAAAGAAAGACATAGGCACGTGAAAATCCACGTGAAATAAAACTTGAAAACCATACTGTAAACACCCCAAAATCCCACGAATTCCTTAAAACAAACTTGGTTTTGTAAAAGCAGCCCCAAAGGGCCATTTTTGAGTCTGGAAACCCAGGAGCCTTCCAGACAACCCTTTATATATGTTTTAAACTTTGTCTTTCAAAAACATATGATATGGCTTTTAAAAAAACCATTTAAAACATGTTTTGAAACCCCGAAGTGGCTTGGCCCGATCAAGACAGGACCAGGAGAGCTAAGAAGAGCCCGGAACCGGAGCACATGTCGAGCCCGGCACAGCAACTCTTGTATCTGATTCACACCCCTAGGATCTCGAACGTCCAAGACCCTGTTCTTATCAAAATAGCATTTGAAGTCATCTCCGGAAGGCAGAAACGGAGGCGGACGACTATGTTGGCGAAGGCCCAACGCAGACGGAGTATTGATGCTGTCAGACCCCGCATGAATCGTCCGTTTCGAACCCAGCTCGAAGGAGTCAGAGTTCAGTTTGGATTGGATCTGGACCATATATATCCAGATTCCAATCCAAACCCATGTGTGGACTTGGATTTGGATTTGGATCCAGAGATCCAATCCAATATCCATATCCATGGCCCACATCACCTTCTCATAAATGGAGGTGGGGCCCACTTGAAATTCACGTGGGATATTGGGCATGAGAGAGAGTGGGGATGGAAAATATCAAGAGTGTTGTATTAAGCTTGACTTGTGTGTCAAGTTTGGGTTTAATCATGTGGGTTAGCCTAATTGAGTGGGTTTAAGCTTGTAATTAGCTAAAACCTAACCTAGGGCTGCACCAACATGGGGTGATCAAGGTCTATGGGCCATGCTAAGGGAGCTCCTTCACCTAAACCTAACCCAAAATGACTAATCCTAGCCTAAACCCCTAATCCACCCCTAATCCCAACCTAATCACCTAACCCACTTCCCTAATCCCGGCATAATCCCAACCTAATCACCTAACCCACTTCCCTAATCCTTCCCTAAACCTAGACTAATTTCCCTAATCCTAGCCTAAACCTAGCCTAATCACCTAACCTAGCTCACTAAACCTCACCCTAAAACCCAACCACCTAACCTAGCCCTAAACCCCTAAACCACCCTTAGCCCACAATCTACCCAAACCCCTAGTTTTAAAATATTTGGCCCAACCCTTTCCAGCCCACCTTATCTACATACCACCCTACCTAAACCACCTAACCACTACCCTCAGCCCAGCCCTAACCGACCTACCCATCCCCTATTTAAACCCCTCCCCTTTGGGGGCGGGTTTTCAAGCTAGAGGGCCCTCACCTCAGCCCAGCCGACTCCACTCTCCACCTGTCCGCCTGCTCCACTCTCCACTCACTCTCCACCGGCACCACCTGCACCGCCACCTTCCCTCTTCCACTCTCCATCATCTCACCCAGCCGGATGCCACCACCTTCATCCAACCGAACCAGCTAAGAGTCCCATCCACTCCCGACTTCCCACTTCATCCGCCACCTCTCCCCATTCGGTAAGTACCCTAACCCTATCAAAGCCCTTCTCTATCACCTCTCCACTCCTAGCCACCCACCCTATCATCATCTCACCCCTTTTCCACCACCCTTTTCACTTAGTCGAACCTAGCATAACCTAAACTACCGGCCACTACCTAGCCATCATATCCCATTCGGCCTTCCCCTAGGTGTCCCATTCGGCCTTCCCACAAACTCCCCTTTAGGTCCAGTTTCCCTAAACACTCAACTCCCCTAGTGACCCTAAAAAAAAAACCACTTGTTCAGCCCCTTTGACCCCCCACCTCGAGGCGACATCCACTTGCAATCGGCCACCTTTGAGGCGCCTATCCCGCGCCCCACTTGCAGCCGGCCAGCACCTTTGGTCACCTATCCTCGCGGAGCTCCCGTTTGCAGCCCAAGGCCAAGCCCACGCTCAAGCAAGACCTCTACGGACCAGCTACTCGTAAGTGTCTAAACTCGGTCTTTAGTTGTACACTTGCTTGAGATTCAATTTGATACGGGGTTGTAATAACGGAGCATAGTCTCCCCCCGCTTGTAATAACGTGGCTTGGCACAACCACACACGTGCACTCTCTTAGTCGTGCACGATTTTGAACACACACGGGCCTAATCAGCCCCTAATACAAAAGTGTATATATATACTTTCATTTTCGAAGGGTTTTGTTTAAGTTGGGTGCGTTGTCTTTCAATTCAAGCACTCACACACATTGAGCTTTCGCTCTTAGTTGAAAGACCCAAGTAAGGGCCGACCTATACTATTTGGGTTTCATTTCATGTCGTGTGAGTAAGTCTTTCAATTCAAGCACTCTCACACACATTGAGCTTTCGCTCTTATTTGAAAGACCCAAGTAAGGGCCGACCTATACTATTTGGGTTTCATTTCATGTCGTGTGAGTAAGTCTTTCAATTCAAGCACTTTCACACACATTGAGCCTTCGCTCTTACTCCCAAGACCTTAGTAAAGGCCTTACTGCAATTTATATTTGGGTTTAATTTCATGTCGTGTGTGTAGTACTTCAATTCAAGCACTCTCACACACATTGAGCCTTCGCTCTTACTCCCAAGACCTTAGTCAAGGCCATACTGCAATTTATATTTGGGTTTAATTTCATGTCGTGTGTGTAAGTCTTTCAATTCAAGCACGCACCCACATTGAGCCTTCGCTCTTATTCGCAAGACCCGAGTAAGGGCTCATATACATAATCTATATACATATCTCCCTTCGGTTATTTCCCTTCAGTCATTTCCCTTCAGTATTGTCTTTACATTTCGGGTTTTCCCTTTGGAGTAGCGTGAGTTTGCATTGCATCTACGCCATACCACGAGGTAGGACGCATATTGCATCGAAGCAAGCCCCGCTCGAATTCGCCAATGTAGTGGAGTGTTCATAACACACAAACTAGGTGGCCCGAAAAGGGATAAAAGAAAAGACTTAGGCACGTGCAAATCCACGTGATCTAAAACATGCAATCGCATCTTAAAGACCCGAAATAGATACCTCAAACCGCTTCGTAGACTTTCTCTCCAAAAACTCGATTTTTGCAAAGCGTACAGACTGACCCTTGCGCATCGGTGCAAGAAGGTCTGCAACGACAAGAGCTTACTTGCTCACAATCGCCACGCTTAGAAGTCAGTGTTAAAAATATCTTCGCTAGCTTAAGTAAGCTAGCTCGCACGCCCTATTTGTATACATAGGCCTTAGACACACGAGAAGATCCACTCCAAGCCCTGAAAAGGACGAAGAGGCGGGGATTTTCGCGCGTCTACACATACAAAAACAGCCCAAATCAAACACCTTAAACATTTTCCTAGGTTATCATGTCTAGAAACTCGATTTTCTAAGCGTACAGACCGACCCTTGCACATCGGTGCAAGAAGGTCTACGACGAAAAGAGCTTACTTGCTCACAGTCACCATGTTAGGAGTCAGATTTCAAAATATCTCTTCGCTAGCTTAAGCAAGCTAGCTGGCACGCCCTTTTGCTTAAATAAGACTTATACACACAAAAGGATTCACTTCAGGCCTAAGAACCAGAAGCGGGGATTTTCTAGCGTCTACAAGATTTGGCACGCCCGGGGGGATGTGAGTCTTTTGAAAATCGAGTCATATTAGAAACCTTGCGAAAATTTTTCCAAAGGTGTCATCATTTTAACTCTTTTTGTACTTCATGTGTAGGATTTTAAAAGCTTGAAAGCATGTCGAAATCAAACCCAAGTGAAGTGTCGAGCCAAGGCTCATGCGCATCAAGTTCTCACTCTAGGAGGGTTTTGAAAAATAAAATCAAACTAGAAGAGATAGAAGATTTGAGAAGGGAATTCGAGGCCAAAATCGATGCTCTTAGCCAAGAGGCTGAAGCAGGCGATTCATGTTCATCAAATGGTGAACAAAAGGCCAAGAAAAGACCTGAAAAACCTCGCAAACATAAAGAGGCCTCCGTAATGGAAGGCAACCAATACCACGAGTCCCTCACATAAAAGGACCGTAAAGCCCTACAACAACTGCTAAGAGGGCAAAGTAAAGAGAAAAGGAGTTACGCCCTGTCTGCTTTCCTACCTATGGATTATGAAACAGACAGTGACGATGAAATACCAAACTTCCATCGGTACGATGGCATGGGAGACCCTAGGTCTCACTTGCAACTTTTCTCACGTCGAGCCCATAAGAAGAAAAAGGACTCGACGAAATGGGTGTATTGGTTCCCTTTATTCCTTAAAGGCACAGCTGCCAAATGGCTGGCTTCCTACGATCTAAGCCAGTTCGCTACTTTTGAAGAGTTAGCAAACTGCTTTATGCAAAGATTTGCACATAACGTAGAAGTCACGCTGACTTTAAACATTTTAAGGGATACAAAGCAAGGCATGAATGAAGACGTACTTGCCTTCATTATTCGATGGAGGTCCCTTTTAGGGCAAGTGCGAGAGCCAATATCCGAAGGATGCGAAGTCATGCTCATCTTGGATAATTTTAAAAACGAGCTAAAGACCCTTCTCTCGCTTCACGAAATCTCAACTTTCCATAAGTTGATCAAAAAAGCATCCCTTTTCGAAACCAATTTGAAGAAAGGGATATACGATCACTTATGGAAAGGAAGTATCATTTCAAAAACTCGCTTGGAGAAGCCCATCAACTATGGGCCATCCACTGCGGACAAAGGGGCAAAGCCCCATAAAATTGCCAATGTCCGGGTGGATCCAAGTCGGTCGACAACTTCAAAAAATTTTAAAAAATTAGAAAACAAAAGGGTGAGAAACTTCCAAAAACCTATTGAAAAACAGGAGTACACTCCGCTGGGGCAACCTGTGTCGGAGGTCCTAGACCTCCTACTTGCCCAGGGCATGATTGAACTCCCCGAAATCCCCGAGGGTGTCACTTCCAAAGGGGGATATTTAAACCACTTCTGTAAGTATCATCGGCTCAAAGGCCATGATACAAAGCGTTGTTTCTCCCTTTTAAACAAAATCAAGAACTTGATAGCGGAGGGCCGGCTCCAGTCACTGCGGAACCCGAGCCAGCTCAAGCTATCTTTAAAGAACCCTTTCCCAATCATGCCAGTAGCAGTGGGAAAGGAAAAGAGGTATGTACCCTCACCTTTTCGAAAGATCTAGCGCATCCATCTAAGTCTGGTCGATCCACTTGTGCGTCTACTCTTGTACTTTACAAGAAACCCGCCCAAGTAATCATCCGGGGATCACCAAGAGCTAAATCCCCGGCTAAACCAGTTTTAAAGATTCAAGGTGCTCCAAAACTCACGGTTAGAGCCATATTAGGTGCGAACCCTAGGTTGGTCATGGGGGAAGTAACAAGATCCGAAAGGATCTATCAACCCCCGCACCTACAAAGTGCTAAAAAGGTGGTTAGTGTGCTTGACCCCTCAAAAGCATGTATTCCTAGAGTTCTGCCGAAAGCAGACAATGGGAAAATCATTTTAAACCCTTATGATTTCAAAAACCATCTTTCAAAGATTCCTATCCACATGTCCATCCTAGAGCTAATACAAACTTCACCTAGGCATAGACTCATGCTAGAGAAAATTCTAGAAAGAGCTAAGGTTAGTTCGAACATAACCCCTGAATCCCTGTCTGACCAAGTGGCGTCAATAGGAGCAAAATCGCCCATCACTTTCTCGGAAGATGATGTAGATAGACCCTACGAATCCCATAACCAGGCCCTACATATCGAGGTCGTTTTGAATAACTACTCTCTGGACAGGTGCCTAGTCGATGGGGGAGGAGGGCTCAACATCCTTCCACTTCATGTGGCGTATCAAATCGGAGTCACCTTGACTTCTGTGAATCCAAGTCCCATCATTATCATTGGATACGATGGGAATGCATCTTGACCCTTAGGATCGATCGAACTTCCTATGGAAACGGGAGGGATTACACACACGGGGGTGTTCCATGTCTTGGACATCCACCCCCATTATAACCTGTTGTTGGGAAGGCCCTGGATACACAGCTTGTGCGCTGTGCCATCCACCTTCCACAGGTGTGTGAAGATCCCTTTCAGGGACCAAGTCGTGGTGATCCTAGGTGAGAGTCACCTTCAGCTTCAGGGGATCATAAACTCCCCTTGTTTGTCGAGTTCCTAGGCCCATGAGGCTAACCTGGGGCAGACCAGGGTTGAGCCGCCAAGTCTCATGTTAAACAATCCTAGGAAGGTCGTATACGTCAGGGGACCGCCCAAAGCTGGCCCCCTCCCAATTCTAACCCTTCTAGGAAGACCCAAACATCCCTTATTTCCAAAACCCCTGGACAAGAAGCCATACGTGCATGATATGAACGACAACAAGTTTCAGGACCACGATTTGTATTCGAACTTTTCAAAAAACAAAAAATCGTGGAACATGATGTTGAACATGGGCTATACGCCCTATAAAAGTCTAGGGGCACAGAACCAGGGTCTCCTAGAACCAATCCTTCCTAGGGCTAACCCAAGCCGATATGGGATCGACTATACTCCCAAAATACCACCATAGCCTCCCCCTGTGACCACCTGGGTCAAGGGTGCCCTTGAGCCTACCCTAGAAGAAACCTACGATTTAGACCTCTTATTCTGAGTCTAACCCATAGTGTTTTTCCTTTGTAGGTATGATGGAAGATCCCTTTTATAAAAATATAAAAACATTTGAAAAACTCAAAATCAAAAAAATGGAAAAATTGCAAAAACCAAAAACATTGGAAAACCAAAAACTCGAAAATAGAGTAGTTTGTATAGTTCCTAAAGTTCTTGTTTTGCAAAAACACAAAAAAATAAAAAATCTACAAAATGCCAAAAAGATTTTGTACATAGCTGCTCCTGGTAGGACTTTGGAAAAAGAAAAGGATTTCGAAAGGAACGTCGTCTGCATAGCCAGACCAAAAATTTCGAAATCAATTAAAAATCCAAGTGTAAAACTAGGTCTTTTGAAAACTCACGCATCAAATTCCCTCAGGTCTATAACCCACGAGAATGATCGAAACCCAGAAGTGGATCCCCTTGAGGAAGATCCCACTTCTGAGCTCCCAGAATTTCATAAAATTCTCGATTTTGAAAGACCTTCCAATTCAGTAGGAGGAGATTTCATAGAAGTGAACCTAGGGAGAGATTCCAATCCCAAACTCATCAAGATAGGCGCATGTTTGGATGAGCATGAAAGATCAGCATTCATTGCATTTCTACAAACCTACTTAGATGTGTTTGCATGGACGTATGAAGACATGCCGGGCATAGATCCCAGCATTGTCGAACATCGTCTTCCCTTAGATGCGGATGTAAAACCCATAAAGTAGAAGCTTAGGAAAATACATCCGAATGTGCACGCACAAGTTAAAGAGGGTTTAGAAGATCTGCTAAAAGCCAGATTTATAAAACCCATTGCACGCACAAGTTAATGGGAAAATTCGAATATGCATCGATTTCAAAAACCTGAATAAAGCCACTCCAAAGGATAATTATCCTTTACCAAACATCGATTTGATAGTCGATAGTACTGCAAATCACGAGATGTTTTCGTTTATGGATGGCTATTCAGGGTATAATCAAATTAAATCAAGTCCACGAGATCAGGGTAAGACCGCATTCACAACCCCATGAGGCACGTACTGCTATACAGTCATGCCCTTTGGATTGAAAAATGCCGGCGCGACATACCAGAGAGCCATAACCACGATCTTCCATGATCAGATTCATGAGCTCGTAGAAGTGTATGTAGATGATCTCTTGGCAAAATCCAAAACCCGATGCACTCATATTGAATGTTTGCAAAAGATTTTTGAAAGGCTTAGACTTTGCAAAGTAAAGCTAAACCCTCAAAAATGTGTATTCGGAGTAGAGTCTGTAAAGCTTCTAGGCTTTATGGTGAGCCAAAGGGGTATAGAAGTTGACCCCTCTAAGTGTCGAGCCATCATAGACATGACTCCACCCTCCAATCTCACACAAATTCGTAGCCTCCATGGTCGATTACTGTCCATTCGCCGGTTTATATCAAACCTAGCGACTAGATGCGAACCCTTCAACAAACTATTGAGGAAGGGCACAAAATTTTCATGGGATGACGATTGCCAAAAGTCCTTCGAAAGACTAAAGGCATACTTGGTTAATTCCCCTGTTTTGAATCCTCCAAAGCAAGGAAAACCTCTTTTGCTTTTGTAAACACCCCGAATTTTCTAAAAATCAAAAACTCTCAAAAACACAAAAAGCTCGTTTGAGCTAAAATGACAACCTGTTTTAAAATGTGAAAACAGGTACAAAAGGCAAAAGGAGAGCCCCGGCAAGAAGAGAAATCAAGCACGGAGTCTCAAAAGCCACCCCCTGTTCAAAAACGGAAGAAAAAAGAGGCCGTTTGGAGAAAAGCCCGATAGAAGGGTAAAAATGTAATTTGGGTCAAAGAAAAAGCACAAAGCAAGCTCCAAAATGCAAAAAGAAGCCCAGTACCTGAGGAAGTCGACAGAAGTCTGAGACACGTCCCATCAGAATGAAGAACGGAATTCGTGCGGTAATCTGAGTTCGATATCAACAGAAACCGGCCAAAAACCAAAACGGCGGACCGAAACGGACGTCAAAAAAGTCCTGAAAAGGAGAACACTGGTTGGAAGAAAGACTTGGGGAAGACCCAGGCCAAAGTTGGGTCTCCGATGAATCGAAGCCCGCTCGAAACCGACGGTGAAAAGCACCAGAAAGGACCAGAAAATCAAGGAGCAGAAGAAAAAGTTTGGAGTGGATCTGGACCCAAAATATCCAGATCCAGATCCAAATTGTGTTTGGATTGGATCTGGATCTCAAAAATCTAAGATCCGAGATCCAAACCCAAATAAATATTTGGACAGGATCTAGATCTCAAAATATCCGAGATCCATGATCCAGATCCAAATAGGGTTTGGATTGGATCCGGATAGCCAGACCCAAGATCCAAGACCCAAGATCCAATTAAAACCTCTATAAATAGAGGTGCTGGGCTTGAAAATTGTTGGGACGTGAGGCTCAAAGGGGGGAGGCCTTTCACGTGAAAGCTTGGTGGGTGGAGAGAGAAAGAGAGAGAGAGGGAAGCAAGTCAAGAATAGTGGCTTGACTTTCCCCTTTTGAAATTTGTTTACGTGAAACCTTGTTGGCCAAGGAACTTGAGGAAGCTGCACCAACCAAGGAACGTCCCCTACAAACTGGCTGGGAGCATGGTGTGGTGGAGCTTGGCGGCTTGAGCGGCGGCTTGGAGCGGTGTTGCAACCAAGGTAGGTCCCCTAAGCCCTAACCTAACCCCTCTTCCCTAACCTCTCTAGACCACCCATCCTAGCCAAACCTACCCCTAAAACCATCACCAAACCAGCCAAGTGCTGGCCGTTTTTCACCAAGTCTCCTACCTAAGACCACCACCTAAACTCTACCCTAAACACCACCCTAAACAACCTCCCTAAACCACCTAAAGTTCGGCCAAGTGCTGGCCGAACTTTCCTTTGAAAATACCTAGCTCGAGCCACCTTGGCTCGAGCCTTTTTCCTAAGACCCATGGCTTGCAAGGCAGGCCGTGTCCCACACTTTCTACCTAAATTTTTGGCCTGCCTTGAGGCAGGCCATCTACCCTAAAAACCACCCAGCCACCGGCTGGGTTTTTCCTCCCCCACCCACCTAAAACAGCCCAGCCAAAGGTGGCCGGGCTTCCTTACTCCTTTGCCATAACCCAGCCTACCTTAGGCAGGCCATCTTTCCCTAAGCACACAGCCAAGTGCTGGCCATGTACCAGTCCTAAGCTCACCTTGGCCGTGGTCCCTTACCAAAGACCCAAGACAACCCCTAAGCTAACCTTGGCCCTCGCCTAGAACCCAGCCCAAACTCTATCCTAAAACCCCCCTACTCGAGCCACCTTGGCTCGAGTTTCACAAGATCTAAACCAAATCCCATCACTCGAGCCACCTTGGCTCAAGTCATGCCTAATACCAAGTCTATCCTATACCAAACCCAAGGCCAAAGGCTGGCCGGATTGACTCTACCCTAAACCAAGTTCACTCGAGCCACCTTGGGCTCGAGTCACATAAGCAAAACCTAAGGCCGAGTGTTGGCCGAACCCTAGAGCAAGTCACTCCTACTCGAGCCACCTTGGCTCGAGTTTCACAAGACCAAAACCAAGGCCAAATGCTGGCCTAATCCTAAGTCAAAAACCACACCTAAACCCAAGGCCAAGTGTTGGCCGAATCCCACACAAAAACCTAATCACTCGAGCCAAGGTGGCTCGAGTCTTACCTTGCCCAAACCGGCCCCAAGTAGCCCCAAACCCATTGTAGCTTGCAGCTCCCGGAACTCCAAGTCTCTCCAAGCTCTCAAGCTCTCCGGCTTCGCTCCCACGTGCCCTGGACTCCATAAGAAGAAGGTGGATTTGCCCCTTGTACGATCCTAACTCAAAAGGCTGGAAAGTGTAAGTTGATTTCGATATATATCAAATCCCTTTCCATTCAATTCAATTCATCATATGGGGTTGTAATAATGGAGCTTGTCTCCCCCCGGATGTAATATATGTGCTTGATGCAAAACACACACACGTACACTTGAGCCTTTCCGCTCTTATCTCGTACACAAGCACCACGTACACAATTGAGCCTTTTCGCTCTTATCATATACATACGTATTTCAATTCAGTTGGGTTGTTACATTAAGTCGTGTGAGTTTGTCTTTCAATTACACACTTGCACCCAAGAAACACCCGAGCGATTGCTCAAACACCTCACGCACATTTTGGCCTCAAAAGCCACTAAGATATAGCCATATCTATATATTTTTTGCTTCGTGAGTTTTCTCGGTTCAATTGTGTACGCATTTCAATTCCGGGTTTTAAATTAAGTCGTGTGTGTTGTCTTTCAATTTATACACATACACACACACCATAATTGAGCCTTTTCGCTCTTACATATATCTATATCTCCCTTCTACTGCGTTTTAAGGTTCAGTTGCGTGTGTTGCATTTCAATTTATATACAACACCCACGTACACATTGAGCCTTTCTGCTCTTAAGATATAGATATATTTAAATTTTTGCAATTTACATTCAAGTCGTATGAGTTGCATTCAATTTGGGTTTTCCCTTCTGCTAAGTCTTTAAATTTCGGGTTTTACATTCAAGTTGTGTGAGTTGCATTGCATACTCGCCACACTCGAGCTAGAGTGCATACTTGCATCGAACAAACCCGAACAAAATGTGCAAACACGCCTAAGTGGTTGAAACTGAAAGACTTAGGGTCCCCCAAGCCCAGTAAAAGCAAAAACTCGCCAAGTGCACGATTTCCAAAGTTTTTCAAACACCTGATCATTCAAAAATCTATTTTTTGTAACTTGTTCAAACGAAGTCTCTAAGCGTACAGACTGACCCTTGCGCGTTGGTGCAAGAAGGTCTGCGACGAAAAGATCCCGCTTGCCTACAATCGCCTTTCAAAAGTCAGATATTTCAAAACTACTTCGCTAGTTTGAGTAAGCTAGCTGGCACACCCTAAAAGCGAACGTAGATTGCAAAAAGATTCGCTCCAGGTCTAAGAAACCCAGAGTCGAAGATTTTCCATGCCTATAGCTTTACATTTTCGTGCATGCGAATGCTTTGGGAGCTCTATTAGCTCAATACGAGTATGACACCCATAAGGAGTATGCCATCTATTATATTTCAAAAACTCTCTTGGCTTACGAACGGAATTATCAAGCCATGGAGAAGACGTGCTTGGCCCTAGTCTGGGCCTGCCAGAAGTTCAAACACTATTTTCTAGATCATGAGATCTGGATAGTGTCCAAGCTTGATCCAATCAAGCACTTGTTCGAAAAACCCATTCTCACAGGTAGATTGGGCAAATGGCAACTCCTTCTAATGGAGTATGACCTAAAATATCATCACCAAATCTCCATCAAGGGGCAAGCCCTCGCAGACTATGTGACTGAGTTCCCCCTAGAGGACGCCTATCCCACATTTGATGAAATGCCCGACGAAGGCATATTGCAAAACCATTTTCAAAACCACATTTTCGCAAACACTTTCGAAAACCAAGTGTGGAAGATGCACTTTGATGGGGCACGAAACCAACAAGGGGCTGGTGTTGGGGTCATCCTCATCTCTCCTGAAAAGGGCGAGATTCCCATAGCAATCCACCTAGATTTCGAATGTTCCAACAACATAGCTGAGTATGAAGCACTCATACAAGGCTTAAGGATTTCGAAAACTCTAGGGGCATCATGCATCGAGGTCTTTGGAGATTCGCTCCTTGTCATAAACCAGGTTTTGAAAATTTGACAAGTACGTAACGAAAAACTACTTCCATATCAAGAGTTGGCCACTCGATTGGTTGAGTCCTTCCAATCGTGTAAACTCACACATGTAGGAAGAGAGGACAATGGCATTGCTGATGCCCTCTCCTCTTTGGGTTCAGCCCTAAAGGTCGATCCCATTTCAGGGACCCGATCTTTAGAAATATGGCATGCGCCCAACCCATCCACACACGATTTGGATATTTGCCAAAATAACCCAGATTTTGCTGAAAAACCTTGGTTTTACGACATCAAGCATTTTTTAGAAAATGAGGGATTCACCGAGGATGCCACATCTAAAGATAAGGCATTCATCCGTAAAATTTCGACCCGATACACCATTCTCGGTGGGGTTCTATACAAAAAAAGCTTTACCGACATCCTACTTAGATGTGTCGATTTAGAGGAGGCTAGGATAGTTATGCATGAGTTCCACGATGGAGAGTGTGGAGGTCATGTTAATGCCAACATGATGGCAATGAAAATACTTAGAGCGGGCTATTTTTTATCCACCCTGAAAAAGGATTGCCACGATCATGTTAGAAAGTGTCATCCATGTCAAGTGCATGGGCACGCCATTCATATCCCCTCATCATCATTGCATTCTGTGGTCAGCCCCTAGCCATTTACCATGTGGGCGTTTGATATCGTAGGCCCGATCTTTCCAAAGGCATCGAATGGGCATAGATTCATTTTAGCAGCCACTGAGTATTTCTCCAAGTTGGTGGAAGCCATCTCCCTGACCAACGTACAGGGGCAACATGTGGTGGCTTTCATTAGGAGGAATATCTTGACTCGATTTGGGGTTCCACGACACCTTGTGTCCGATAATGACACCCCATTCAAAAATGAGCGGATGGTTAATTTGTGCAACACGTATGGCATAACTCACCACTTCTACTCACCCTACTACCCTCAAGGCAATGGCCAAGCCAAAGCCATGAATAAGACTCTCATTATTATAAATGAGAAGACTTTAGAGAAGGGTAGGATGTGACATGAGAAGCTGGATGAAGCCTTATGGGCTTATGGACTTCCATCTGGACTCCCACGAATGCTACACCATTCGAATTGGTCTATGGCACAAACGCCATTCTTCCCATTCATATACAACTACATTCATTCCATGCATCCATTGCACTTGACCTCCCTCTAGAGATGCTTCAGCATGCTAGGATGGCCGAACTAGATTTGCTAGATGAGAGGCGACTCCTTGCTATAGATCATGCTCATGCATACCGACAAAGGATAGCCCGACATTATGGCAAACACATGAGACCTCACCACTTTGAAGTAGGGGATCTGGCTTTGAAAATCATCCACTATCGTGGCCCACATCCGCTTGGAAAGTGGCACCCCAAGTGGGATGGACCCTATGTTGTATGTGCAACCACCACGAACAACTCGTATTGGTTGATCGATGTAGAAGGTAGGAATTTAGCAGATCCTATCAATATTCAATACTTAAAGAAGTATTATGTATAGGATTTGGGTTAAATTCTAATTTTCAAAAACCCTTAGGGATAGCTGCTTTGAGACTTCGAAAGTAAGGTTCAAAGGCGAATGGTGTGAACCTGAGTGAGAGAATTCACACTTGTGAAAAAGTGGAGTCTTCCAAACACGTGGTTACATTTCAAAATCCTTCTTCTTACAAAGAAAGGCCTAGTTCAATATAGCAAGATACTTGCAATTAGTACGTGCTATTTCTAAATAGGCTGATCTGGAATCGATCGAGTGTGACCTTGGGATAAGTCCTCTCCTCTTCTCTTCTCCTTCCAAAAGGAAAACGTGGCCCAAATAAAGAGAATTTCCCATTCAAAGTCTCTTTCCAAAAGAAAGAAACCAAAATCCAAAAGAAAAATCGATTCTCTTGTGAAAAAAGAGGGATTAAAGAAAAAATACTCCCAAAGGGAGACCCTCTATGAAAAAAAGGAAAAAGAGACCAAAAAGCTCAAAAAGAGCAGTTTTCTGCCTTCTATGCCTTAAACCATGGGACGCTTCATAAGGGACCGTGGTATCTCTTTCCCATCCCTGGCTTATCCCAAGCTAGAACATGGTTCATTTCAAGGAATCCTAAAGTAAAAATAGGATTTGCTTACTTGAATTTCATTTTGTTTGAGAATTCGACGTTTCGAGTAAGACGTAGGAATTTGAAATATAGCTTGTTTTCTTATAAAACCTCCGCTAGATAAGCTAGTGTCAAGACTCAAGCAAGGGAAAACACGAAGAGCTCGAGATCCTTAGGATTGAGGCTCAAGACAGTTTTCCCTTTTGTAAATAGATTTTGAAATCGAACATCGAACAACAGAGGGTCTGCTCACTTGGAGCAGCAGGCCTTCGTAAGTCTCAAGAGTTCGACCATATCTGGTCTCTGGGAGGTCGCCACTCTTGGCACCCCACCCATGTCATGCATCTGCATTTCCACGCATGGCACTTGCATAAACATGATCCCATTTTAGGACCAGATGCCATACATAATCCCTTTGGCGTGATATCTCCTCCTACCAGGGTTTTAAAAGCAAGATTTTGTAAAAGATTAGGACAATCCCATATTTTTCGTGGATAGATCTAGGGAGACATTGAAAGGGGTGTTTGTCGTCTTTGCCATTTAGCAAATCAATTTGGATAATGACTTGGCGTGATGAAAGCAGGACCAGAAGAGCAAAAGAGAGCCCAGAACTGGAGCACATGTCGACCCCGGCACATCAACTCTCGTATTAGATTCATCCCTAGAATCTGCGAACATCCAAGCTCCTGTTATCAACAAATCATTCGTAATGATCTCCGGAAGGTAAAAACAGGAGCGGACAACAATGTTGGCGAAGACCCAATGCAAGACGGAGTACTGATGCTGTTAGGCCCGCACAAACCGTTCGTTTCGAACATACCATGAAGGAGTCAGAAATCAGATTTGGATCAGATCTGGACCATATATATCCAGATCCAATCCAATATCCACATCCATGGTCCATATCACCTTCTCATAAATGGAGGTGGGGCCCACAAGAAATTCACGTGGAAATCTTGGGTATGAGAGAGAATGGGGAGGATAAGATATGAGTAAAATGTGTTAAGCTTGACTTGTGTGTCAAGTTTTGGGTTAATCATGTGGGTTAGCCTAATAAGTGTGGGTTTAAGCTTGTATGCACCTACACCTAACCTAGGGCTGCACCAACTTGATGCAACTAGGTCCATGGGTAATGCAAAGGGATGCTCCTAACCCTAATCATAAGCCTAATCCCCTTTACCTAGCCGTTTCCCCCTAATCCCGACCTAATCCTAGCCTAATCACCTAACCTACTTCCCTAATCCTTCCCTAATCCCAACCTATTCACCTAACCTACTTCCCTAATCCTCCCCTAAACCTAGCCTAATTCCCCTAATCCCGACCTAATCCTAGCCCAAACACCTAACCCACCTCACTAAACCTCACCCTAAGCCCAACCCACCTAGCTAAAGCCCTAAACCACTAAACCAGCCCACCTAAATCCCTAGCACACCATATCCCTAAAACCACCTAAGACAAATATCTGGCCCACCTAAATACCCAGCCCACCATATCCCCTAACCACCACCACCATACCCCTAAACCAGCTCCCCCAATACCAGCCCAACCGACCCCACTAAAAACCTATAAACCCCCCCCCCCCCCCTAGTGGGCGGGTTTTTCATGCTTTCTTGGGCAATTCAGCCCTTCCTCTCCTCTCTCATCCATTTCTCTCTTCTCTCACCTGCTCCACCTTGGAACCCGGCCAGCTCCACTCCACGCCACCTCCATCCCCCAGCCAACTCCACTCCACGCCATCGGCTGCACCTGCCACCTTCCATTCGGCTGCTCCCTTGACACCCGCCACCTTCACCCTCCAGCCAGCCTTCCACTCCGGTTAGTACCCCATCACAGCACCACCCTCTCTTCACTCCCCCTCCACTCTTAGCCACCACACCCCACCCTTCCTTAGCCTAGCCTCCACTTCATCCAGCCGGCCACCACCTACCACCTTCCACCATTCGGCCCATCTACCCAACAGCCCCCATCACCCGGCTCCACCACCCGCCACCTTACCTCTCCCTCAGACAGCCCCTAGCTAATCACCCTCAGCCTTACCTCTCCTTAAGACTTCCCCCACACCTTAGTGATACACCTTAGCTCCCTTTTCCTTCCCTAAGCACCCCTAACTACCCCAGCCAAGGCAGCAACCCAACCAACACCACTCGGCTAGCGCCAAGACGCCATCACCCGCGCCCTTGCCATCCGGCCAGCACCCTCCTTTGTCGTGCCCTTCCAAGGAGCTCCCTCTTGCAGCCCAAGGTGACTCACCAACCCAAGCGCAAGCAAGTCATGCCTGGACCAGCTATACGTAAGTGCCTAACTCGGTCCTTGCTTAAGCTTAATTAAATTTGATACGGGGTTGTAATAATGGAGCGTTGTCTCCCCTCGCTTGTAATAATGTGGCTTGGCACACCCACACACACGTGCACTTGAGCCTATTCCGCTCTTAGCTGCACACGATTTTGACACACACATGGGCCTAATCAGCCCTTAAGATATAGATATACTTATATAATTTAAGTTGCATGGGGTTTTGTTTAAGTTGTGTGTGTTGTCTTTTAATTTTCACACTCACACACACATTGAGCTTTCGCTCTTATTTTCAAGACCCGAGTAAGGGCCTATTACAATTTCGTTTTGGGTGTTTTACTTCATGTCGTATGCGTAGTACTTCAATTCTACACTCACACACATTGAGCTTTCGCTGTTACTCCCAAGACCTTAGTCAAGGCCTATTGCAATTATATTTGGGTTTAATTTCATGTCGTGTGCGTAGTACCTCAATTCTACACTCACACACATTGAGTTTTCGCTCTTACTCCCAAGACCTTAGTTAAGGCCATATTGCAATTATATTTGGGTTTCATTTAAGTCATGTGAATTGTCTTTCAATATACACACAACACCCATGCACACGTTGGTGACCTTCGGGCCCATATATATTATAAGTATTTCCCTTTCGACTATGTCTTTAAGATTTGGGTTTTAAGGTTCAGCAGTGTGCGTAGTCTTTACATATATACACGGCACACACTTGCACAATTGAGCCTTTCCGCTCTTAAGATATAGCCATATTTCCCTTTTTGCAATTTCCCTTTTGCAATTTACATTAAGTCATTTCCCTTTCGCATTGTCTTTCAATTCGGGTTTTCCCTTTGGAGTTGCGTGAGTTTGCATTGCATATACGCCATACCACGAGTTAGGATGCATATTGCATCAAAGCAAACCCCACACTCCCGCTCAAAGTCGCCCCACTTAGGTCACGTGTGCATACACACGCCTAGTTGGCCCGAAAAGGGATAAAAAGAAAGACATAGGCATGTGCAAATCCACGTGAAATAAAACTTGAAAACCATACAAAAATAGCCCAAATCAAACACCTTAAACATTTTCCTAGGTTATCATGTCTAAAAACTCGATTTTCTAAGCGTACAGACTGACCCTTGCGCATCGGTGCAAGAAGGTCTGCGACGAAAAGAGCTTGCTTGCTCACAGTCGCCACGTTAGGAGTCAGATTTCAAAATATCTCTTCGCTAGCTTAAGCAAGCTAGCTGGCACGCCCTTTTGCTAAAATAGGACTTAGACACACGAAAGGATTCACTTCAGGCCTAAGAACCAGAAGCGGGGATTTTCTAGCGTCTACACCTTGCTTCGCATCCCTCAATGTGTTTAAAGTGGGCGTGACTTCTACGTTATGCGAGAATCTCTGCATAAAGCAGTTTGCTAACTCTTCAAAAGTAGCAAACGGACTAAGATCGTAGGAAGCTAGCCATTTGGAAGTTGTGCCTTTGAGGGATAAAGGAAACTAATACACCCATTTCATCGAGTCCTTTTTCTTATGGGCTCGATGAGAGAAAAGTTGCAAGTGAGACCTAGGGTCTCCCGTGCCATCCATCCACACATGATTTGGATATTTGCCTTATCTTTAGAAATATGGCATGCGCCCAACCCATCCACACACGATTTGGATATTTGCCAAAATAACCCAGATTTTGCTGAAAAACCTTGGTTTTACGACATCAAGCATTTTTTAGAAAATGGGGGATTCGCCGAGGATGCCACATCTAAAGATAAGGCATTCATCCGTAAAATTTCGACCCGATACACCATTCTGGGTGGGGTTCTATACAAAAAAAGCTTTACCGACATCCTACTTAGATGTGTCGATTTAGAGGAGGCTAGGATAGTTATGCATGAGTTCCAAGATGGAGAGTGTGGAGGTCATGTTAATGCCAACATGATGGCAATGAAAATACTTAAAGGGGGCTATTTTTGGTCCACCCTGAAAAAGGATTGTCACGATCATGTTAGGAAGTGTCATCCATGTCAAGTGCATGGGCACGCCATTCATATCAAGTGCATGGGCACACCATTCGATGAAAGAAATATGGCATGCGCCCAACCCATCCACACACGATTTGGATATTTGCCAAAATAACCCAGATTTTGTTGAAAAACCTTGGTTTTACGACATCAAGCATTTTTTAGAAAATGGGGGATTCGCTGAGGATGCCACATCTAAAGATAAGGCATTCATCCCTAAAATTTCAACCCGATACACCATTCTGGGTGGGGTTCTATATAAGAAAAGTTTTACCGGCATCCTACTTAGGTGTATCGATCTAGATGAGGCTAGGATAGTGATGCAATAGTTCCACGATGGAGAATGTGGAGGTCATGTTAATGCCAACATGATGGCAATGAAAATACTTAGAGGGGGCAATTTTTGGTCCACCCTGAAAAAGGATTGTCACGATCATGTTAGGAAGTGTCATCCATGTCAAGTGCATGGGCACGCCATTCATATCAAGTGCATGGGCATGCCATTCGATGAAAGAAATATGGCATGCGCCCAACCCATCCACACACGATTTGGATATTTGCCAAAATAACCCAGATTTTGTTGAAAAACCTTGGTTTTACGACATCAAGCATCTTTTAGAAAATGGGGGATTCACCGAGGATACCACATCTAAAGATAAGTCATTCATCCGTAAAATTTCAACCTGATACACCATTCTGGGTAGGGTTCTATATAAGAAAAGTTTTACCGGCATCCTACTTAGGTGTATCGATCTAGTCACGATCATGTTAGGAAGTGTCATCCATGTCAAGTGCATGGGCACGCCATTCATATCAAGTGCATGGGCACGCCATTCGATGAAAGAAATATGGCATGCGCCCCACCCATCCACACACGACTTGGATATTTGCCAAAACAACCCAGAGTCTGTTGAAAAACCCTGGTTTTATGACATAAAACAATTTTTGGAAAATGGGGGATTCACCAAGGATGCCACATCCAAAGATAAGGCATTCATTCGTAAGATTTCGACCCGATACACCATTCTGGGTGGGGTTTTATACAAAAAAAGTTTTACCGGCATTTTGCTTAGGTGTATCGACCTAGAGGAGGCTAGGATAGTGATGCATGAGTTCCACGATGGAGAATGTGGAGGCCATGTTAATGCCAACATGATGGCAATGAAAATACTTAGAGGGGGCTATTTTTGGTCCACCCTGAAAAAGGATTGTCACGATCATGTTAGGAAGTGTCATCCATGTCAAGTGCATGGGCACGCCATTCATATCCCCTCATCTGCATTGCATTCTGTGGTCGGCCCCTGGCCATTCACCATGTGGGCGTTTGACATCGTAGGCCCTATATTTTCAAAAGCCTCGAATGGGCATCGATTCATTTTAGCAGCCACTGAGTATTTCTCCAAGTGGGTGGAAGCCATTTCCCTAACCAACGTGCTGGGAGTCCATGTGGTGGCTTTCATTAGGAGGAATATCCTGGCTCGATTAGGGGTTCCACGAGACCTTGTGTCTGATAATGGCACCTCATTTAAGAACGAGCAGATGGTTAAGTTGTGCAACACGTATGGCATAACTCACCACTTCTCTTCGCCCTACTACCCTCAAGGCAATGGCCAAGCCGAAGCCACAAACAAGACTCTCATTACTATAATTGAGAAAACCTTAGAGAAGGGTAGGACGTGGCACGAGAAGCTGGATGAAGCCATATGGGCTTATAGAACTTCCATCCGGACTCCCACGAATGCCACACCATTCGAATTGGTCTATGGCACAAATGCCATTCTTCCCATTCATACTCAATTGCATTCATTCCATACATCGATAGCACTCGACCTCCCCCTAGAGACGCTTCAGCATGCTAGGATGGCCGAACTAGATTTGCTAGATGAGAGGCGACTCCTTGCCATGGATCATGCTCGTGCATACCGGCAAAGGATAGCCCGACACTATGGCAAACACATGAGACCTCGCCACTTTGAAGTGGGAGATTTGGTTTTAAAAATCATCCACTATCGTGGCCCACATCCCCTTGGAAAGTGGCGCCCCAAGTGGGATGGACCCTATGTTGTACGTGCAACCACCATGAACAACTCGTATTGGTTGATCAATGTAGAAGGTACGTGCAACCACTAGTATTATGTGTAGGATTTGGGTTAAATTCCAATTTTCGAAAATTTGAGGGATAGTTGCCCTGAGACTTGAAAATAAGGTACGAAGGCAAATCGTGTGACCTTGAGTGAGAGAATTCGCACTTGTGAAAGAGTGGAGTCTTCCAAAATCAAGGTTACATTTCAAAATCCTTCTTCTTACAAAGAAAGGCCTAGTTCAATATAGCAATATACTTGCAAGTAGTACGTGCTATTTCTAAATAGGCTAATCTGGAATCGATCGAGTGTGACCTTGGGATAAGTCCTCCCCTCTTCTCTTCTCCTTCCAAAAGGAAAACGTGGCCAAAATAAAGGGAATTTCCCATTCAAAGTCTCTTTCCAAAAGAAAGAAACCAAAATCCAAAAGAAAAATCGATTCTCTTGTGAAAAAAGAGGGATTAAAGAAAAAATACTCCCAAAGGGAGACCCTCTATGAAAAAAAGGAAAAAGAGACCAAAAAGCTCAAAAAGAGCAGTTTTCCGCCTTCTATGCCTTAAACCATGGGACGCTTCATAAGGGACCGTGGTATCTCTTTCCCATCCCTGGCTTATCCCAAGCTAGAACATGGTTCATTTCAAGGAATCCTAAAGTAAAAATAGGATTTGCTTACTTGAATTTCATTTTGTTTGAGAATTCGACGTTTCGAGTAAGACGTAGGAATTTGAAATATAGCTTGTTTTCTTATAAAACCTCCGCTAGATAAGCTAGTGTCAAGACTCAAGCAAGGGAAAACACGAAGAGCTCGAGATCCTTAGGATTGAGGCTCAAGACAGTTTTCCCTTTTGTAAATAGTTTTTGTAAATAGATTTTGAAAAGTCGAACATCAAACAGCATAGGATCTGCCTTGTAAGTCTCAAGAGTTCGACCATATCTGGTCTCTGGGAGGTCGCCACTCTTGGCACCACACCCATGTCATGCATCTACATTCCACGCATAGCATTTGCAAAAACATGATCCCATTTTAGGACCAGATTCCATACATATCCCTTTGTCGTGATATCTCCTCCTACCAGGGTTTTAAAACTGAGATTTTGATAAAGATTAGGATGATCCCATATTTTCGTGGATAGATCTAAGGAGACACTGAAAGGGGTGTTTGTCATCTTTGCCATTATCCAAATCGATTTGGACAATGCCAAAGAGGGGCATCTGTAAACACCCTGAAATCCCACAAACTTCTCAAATAAAACCTGGTTTTGTAAAAGCAGCCCCAAAGGGCTATTTTGAGTCTGGAAACCCAGGAGCCTTCCAAGCAACCCTGTACATATGTTTAAACTATATATGTTTTAAAATATGTATAATATACTTTAAAAAACCTTTTAAAAATACATTTTGAAACCCCACGAAGCTGCTTGGCCTGATGAAAGCAGGGCCAGAAGAGCTAAACAAAGCCCGAAACCAGGGCACATGTCGAGCCCGACACAACAACTCTTGTGTCAGATCCACCCCCAAGATCTCGAACATCCAAGTCCCTGTTATCAGCAAAAATCCTTTGAAATCATCTCCGGAAGGTAAAAAGAGACGCGAACGACCATGTTGGCGAAGACCCAACGTAGACGGAGTACTGATGCTGTCAGACCCCGCAAAAATCGTTCGTTTTGAGCACATCCTGAAGGAGTCAGAATTCAGTTTGGATTGGATCTGGACTAAATATATCCAGATCCCAATCCAAACATACGTGTGGGTTTGGATTTGGATTTGGATCCAGAGATCCAATCCAATATCCACATCCATGGCCCACATCACCTTCTCATAAATGGAGGTGGGGCCCACTTGAAATTCACGTGGGATTATGGGCATGAGAGAGAATGGGGAGGATAAGCATGAGGGGAATTGTATTAAGCTTGACTTGTGTGTCAAGTTTGGGGTTCATCATGTGGGTTAGCTTAATTAGTGTGGGTTTAAGCTTGTATGAGCCAAAACCTAACCTAGGGCTGCACCAACATGATGCAATGAAGTCTATGGGTTATGCAAAGGGAGCTTCCTAACCCAATGCTAAGCCAAAACCCCTAATCCTAGCCCTTTACCCTAATCCCAGCCTAATCCTAGCCTAATCACCTAACCCACTTCCCTAATCCCGGCCTAATCCCAACCTAATCACCTAACCCACCTCCCGAATCCTTCCCTAAACCTAGCCTAATTCCCTTAATCCTAACCTAATCCTAGCCTAATTACCTAACCCACCTCACTAAACCTCACCCCAAAACTGTAGACGCACGAAAAAAATCCCCGCCTCTCGCCTTTTCAGGGCTCGGAGCGGATCCTCTCGTGCGTCTAAGGCCTTATTTATGCAAACAGGGCGTGCCAGCTAGCTTACCTAAGCTAGCGAAGATATATTTAACACTGACTTCTAAACGTGGCGACTGTGAGCAAGTGAGCTCTTGTCGTCGCAGACCTTCTTGCACCGATGCGCAAGGGTCAGTCTGTACGCTTTGCAAAAATTGAGTTTTTGGGATAGAAAGCCTACGAAGCGGTTCGAGGTGTCTAATTCGGGTCTTTTAAATGCGATTGCATGTTTTAGATCACGTGGATTTGCACGTGCCTAAGTCTTTTCTTTTATCCCTTTTCGGGCCACCTAGTTTGTGTGTTATGAACACTCCACTACATGGGCGAATTCGAGCGGGGCTTGCTTTGATGCAATATGCGTCCTACCTCGTGGTATGGCGTAGATGCAATGCAAACTCACGCTACTCCAAAGGGAAAACCCGAAATGTAAAGACAATACTGAAGGGAAATAACCGAAGGGAAATGACTTGAAATATAAATGCCGAAGGGAGATATGTATATAGAGTATGTATATGAGCCCTTAATCGGGTCTTGCAAATAAGAGCGAAGGCTCAATGTGGGTGCGTGCTTGAATTGAAAGACTTACACACACGACATGAAATTAAACCCAAATATAAATTGCAGTATGGCCTTGACTAAGGTCTTGGGAGTAAGAGCGAAAGCTCAATGTGTGTGAGTGCTTGAATTGAAGTACTACACACACGACATAAATGAAACCCAAATATAACTGCAATAAGGCCTTTACTAAGGTCTTGGGAGTAAGAGCGAAGGCTCAATGTGTGTGAGAGTGCTTGAATTGAAAGACTTACACACACGACATGAAATTAAACCCAAATAGTATAGGTCGGCCCTTACTTGGGTCTTTCAAATAAGAGTGAAGGCTCAATGTGGGTGAGAGTGCTTGAATTGAAAGACTTACACACACGACATGAAATGAAACCCAAATAGTATAGGTCGGCCCTTACTTGGGTCTTTCAAATAAGAGCGAAAGCTCAATGTGTGTGAGTGCTTGAATTGAAAGACAACGCACCCAACTTAAGCAAAACCCTTCAAAAATGAAAGTATATGTATATACTTATGTATTAGGGGCTGATTAGGCCTGTGTGTGTTCAAAATCGTGCACAACTAAGAGAGTGCACGTGTGTGGGTGTGCCAAGCCACGTTATTACAAGCGGGGGGAGACTATGCTCCGTTATTACAACCCCGTATCGAATTGAATCTCAAGCAAGTATACAACTAAAGACCGAGTTAGGCACTTACTAGTAGCTGGTCCGTAGACGCCTTGCTTGAGTGTGGGCTTGGCATTCGCCTTGGGCTGCAAAAGGGAGCTCCGCGAGGTTGAGCGACAAAAGGGTGCTGGCCGGGTGCTTTGAAGGTGGCCAGCTGCGAGCAAGGGTGTCGCCTTGATGTGGGGGATAAAAGGGGCTAGGTAAGGTCACTAGGAGAGGGTATAGTGTTAGGGAGTATGGCACTAAGGGAAGTTTAAGGGAAGATCGAATGGAGCACCTAGGGGAAAGGAGGTGGCTGGCCGAATGGAAGGGACAGTCGGTTGGAGTGGCCGACTAGGGGAATGTGGTGGTGGCGGGCTGCTAGGATGGCTGTGGGTGGAGTATGGGAAGGAAGATAGCTGGGTGATGGGGCTAGGTGGTAATGGGTGTAGTGGGTGTAAGGGAGTGCTATGGGCAAGTCTTAGGAAGTCGGATAGGGTGGCCGGGTGTAGCTAGGGTGGTTAGGTAGTGGCGGGTAGGTAGGATGCTATGGGTTCGGCTGAGTGGGGTTGGTGGCAGCAAGTGGAAGGGCTGGTGTTAGTGGGGATATGGGACTGGATTGGTTGGTTGAGAATGGAGAGGGAGTGAGGAGGGAGTAAGGTGGAAGGTAGGGCACTTACCGAGTGAAGAGAAGGTGGCGCTCGGCTGGAAGGGAGTTGGGCAGGTGGTGATGTTCGGCCGGGAGGTGGTGGTGTAGGTGGCAGTGCAAGTGGTGGTGGGATGGAGAGCAGCTGGTGGTGCAGGCGGAGCAGGTGGAGCAGGTGGGGAAGTGGAGGACCCGGCCAGGAAATGGATGGGCTTTGGGGAAGGCGGTTCTAGATAGGAAAACCCACCCCCAATGGGGGGGGGTTTATATAGGGATGGGTAGGTCGGTTAGGGCTGGGTTTGGGGTAGTGGTTAGGTGGTTTAGGTAGGGTGGTATGAAGATAAGGTGGGTTGGAAAGGGTAACGCCAGATATTTTAAATACAAGTGGTTTGGGTAGGTTGTGGGCTAGGGGTGGTTTAGGGGTTTAGGGTTTTGGTTAGGTGGGTTGGTTCTAGGGTGAGGTTTAGTGACCTAGGTTAGGTGATTAGGCTAGGTTTAGGGAAATTAACCTAGGTTTAGGGAAGGATTAGGGAAGTGGGTTAGGTGATTAGGCTCAGATTAGGGGTGGATTAGGGTGGAAGGCTAGGATTAGGTATTTTGGATTAGGTTTAGGTGAAGGAGCTCCCTTTGCATGGCCCATAGACCTTAACCACTTCATGTTGGTGCAACCCTAGGTTAGGTTTTGGCTAATTACAAGCTTAAACCCACTCAATTAGGCTAACCCACATGATTAACCCCAAACTTGACACACAAGTCAAGCTTAATTACAACACTCTTGATCTTATCCACCCCCACTCTCTCTCATGCCCATGATCCCACGTGAAATTCAAGTGGGCCCCACCTCCATTTATGCGAAGGTGATGTGGGCCATGGATATGGATATTGGATTGGATCTCTGGATCCAAATCCAAATCCAAGTCCACATATGGGTTTGGATTGGGATCTGGATATATATGGTCTAGATCCAATCCAAACTGAACTCTGACTCCTTTGAGCTGTGTTCGAAACGGACGATTTGTGCGGGGCCTGACAGCATCAGTGCTCCGTCTATGTTGGGTCTTCGCCAACATGATCGTTCGCCTCCGTTTCTGCCTTCCGGAGATGACTTCAAATGACATTTTGATAATAATAGGGTCTTGGACGTTCGAGATCCTGGGGGTATAGATTTGATACGAGAGTTGCTGTGCCGGGCTCGACATGTGCTCCAGTTTCGGGCTCTTTTTGACTTCGCTGGTCCTGTCTTGATTAGGCCAAGCTGCTTTGGGGTTTCAAAAATGTGTTTTAAAAGGTTTTCAAAAGCCATATTATATATTTTTGAAATATGAAGTTTAAAACATATATACAGGGTTGCCTGGAAGGCTCCTGGGTTTCCAGACTCAAAATGGCCCTTTGGGGCTGCTTGTAAAAAACCAGGTTTGTTTAAGAAATTCGTGGGATTTCCGGGTGTTTACAGATGCCCCTCTTTCGCCTTGTCCAAATCGATTTCGATAAGGGCAAAGATGACAAACACCCCTTTCAATGTTGTGGACGCGCGAAAATCCCCGCCTCTTCGCCTCTTTCGTGGCTTGGAGTGGATCTTATCGTGCGTCTAAGGCCTATGTATACAAATAGGGCGTGCCAGCTAGCTTACTTAAGCTAGCGAAGATATATTTAACACTGACTTCTAAACGTGGCGACTGTGAGCAAGTGAGCTCTTGTCGTCGCAGACCTTCTTGCACCGATGCGCAAGGGTCAGTCTGTACGCTTTTGCAAAAATCGAGTTTTGGGGAGAAAGTCTACGAGACGGTTCGAGGTGTCTATTTCGGGTCTTTAAGATGCGATTGCATGTTTTAGATCACGTGGATTTGCACGTGCCTAAGTCTTTTCTTTTATCCCTTTTTGGGTCGCCTAGTTTGTGTGTTATGAACACTCAAATACATGGGCGAATTCGAGCGGGGTTGCTTTGATACAATATGCGTCCTACCTTGTGGTATGGCGTAGATGCAATGCAAACTCACGCTACTCCAAAGGGAAAACCCAAAATGTAAAGACAATACTGAAGGGAAATAACAGAAGGGAAATAACCGAAGGGAAATAACCGAAGGGAAATAACCGAAGGGAGATATGTATATATCTTATGTATATGAGCCCTTACTCGGGTCTTGCAAATAAGAGCGAAGGCTCAATGTGGGTGCGTGCTTGAATTGAAAGACTTACACACACGACATGAATTTAAACCCAAATATAAATTGCAGTATGGCCTTGACTAAGGTCTTGGGAATAAGAGCGAAGGCTCAATGTGTGTGAGAGTGCTTGAATTGAAAGACTACCCACACGACATAAATGAAACCCAAATATAACTGCAATAAGGCCTTTACTAAGGTCTTGGGAGTAAGAGCGAAGGCTCAATGTGTGTGAGAGTGCTTGAATTGAAAGACTACCCACACGACAAGAAATGAAACCCAAATAGTATAGGTCGGCCCTTACTTGGGTCTTTCAAATAAGAGCGAAAGCTCAATGTGTGTGAGAGTGCTTGAATTGAAAGACTTACTCACACGACAAGAAATGAAACCCAAATAGTATAGGTCGGCCCTTACTTGGGTCTTTCAAATAAGAGCGAAAGCTCAATGTGTGTGAGAGTGCTTGAATTGAAAGACTTACTCACACGACAAGAAATGAAACCCAAATAGTATAGGTCGGCCCTTACTTGGGTCTTTCAAATAAGAGCGAAAGCTCAATGTGTGTGAGAGTGCTTGAATTGAAAGACAACGCACCCAACTTAAACAAAACCCTTCGAAAATGAAAGTATATATATACTTATATATTAGGGGCTGATTAGGCCCGTGTGTGTTCAAAATTGTGCACGACTAAGAGAGTGCACGTGTGTGGTTGTGCCAAGCCACGTTATTACAAGCGGGGGGAGACTATGCTCCGTTATTACAACCCCGTATCAAATTGAATTTCAAGCAAGTGTACGACTAAAGACCGAGCTTAGACACTTACGAGTAGCTGGTCCGTAGAGGTCTTGCTTGAGCGTGGCCTTGGCCTTGGGCTGCAAACGGGAGCTCCGCGAAGGTAGGTGATCAAGGGTGCTGGCCGGCTGCAAGTGGGGCGCGGATAGACGCCTCGAAGGGGGCCGGTGGCAAGTGGTGGCGCCTCTAAGTAGGGAGTTTAGAGTGGCTGAATAAGTGGGTATTAGGGTCACTAGGGACGTTGGGTACTTAGGGAAACTGGACCTAAAAGGTGAGCTAGTGGGAAGGCCAAATAGGACACCTAGGGGGGTTGGCCGAATGGGAGATGGTGGCTAAGTAGTGGCCAGCAACTTGGGTTATACTAGGTTCAGCTAGGTTTAGGTGGTGGCGGCAAAGGGGCTGAGCTGAAGGGAGGATGGGTGGCTAAGAGTGGAGAGGTGGTAGAGAAGGGGGCTAGGTAAGGTGGAGGGTACTTACCGAATGGGGAGAAGTGGCGGATGAAGTGGGAAAGTGGCGGGCAGGTGGCTGTCGGCTGAGTTCGGTTGGGGGAAGATGATGGCGTCCGGCTGAGGGGTGGTGGTGGTGGATGGAAGAGGGAAGGTGGCGGAGCAGGTGGCGGCTGGTGGAGCAGCTGGAGCAGGCCAAGGTGGGGAGTTGTCCCGGCTGGGTGAGAGAAGGGAGATGGAGAGGGCCCGACTGGGTGAGGTAGAGTGGTTCCCACTTGGAAAACCCGCCCACAAGGAGGGGGGTTTAAATAGGGGATGGGTAGGTCGGTTAGGGCTGGGCTGTGGGTAGTGGTTAGGTGGTTTAGGTAGGGTGGTATGTAGATAAGGTGGGCTGGAGGGGGTTGTGGGCCAGATATTTTAAAACTAGGGGTTTGGGTAAATCGTGGGCTAAGGGTGGTTTAGGGGTTTAGGGTTAGGTTAGGTGGTTGGGTTTTAGGGTGAGGTTTAGTGAGCTAGGTTAGGTGATTAGGCTAGGTTTAGGCTAGGATTAGGGAAATTAATCTAGGTTTAGGGAAGGATTAGGGAAGTGGGTTAGGTGATTAGGTTGGGATTAGGCCGGGATTAGGGAAGTGGGTTAGGTGATTAGGTTCAGATTAGGGGTGGATTAGGGGTTTAGGCTAGGTTTAGGCATTTTGGGCTAGGTTTAGGTGAAGGAGCTCCCTTAGCATGGCCCATAGACCTTGATCACCCCATGTTGGTGCAGCCCTAGGTTAGGTTTTAGCTAATTACAAGCTTAAACCCACTCAATTAGGCTAACCCACATGATTAACCCAAACTTGACACACAAGTCAAGCTTAATACAACACTCTTGATATTTTTCAACCCCACTCTCTCTCATGCCCATGATCCCACGTGAAAATCAAGTGGGCCCCACCTCCCTTTATGAGAAGGTGATGTGGGCCATGGATATGGATATTGGATTGGATCTCTGGATCCAAATCCAAATCCAAGTCCACATGTGGGTTTGAATTGGGATCTGGATATATATGGTCCAGATCCAATCCAAACTGAATTCTGACTCCTTCGAGCTGGGTTCGAAACGGACGATTTGTGCGGGGCCTGACAGCATCAGTACTCCGTCTGCGTTGGGTCTTCGCCAACATAGTCGTCCGCCTCCGTTTCTGCCTTCCGGAGATGACTTCAAATGCTATTTTAATAAGAACAGGGTCTTGGACGTTCGAGATCCTGGGGTGTGAATCAGATACAAGAGTTGTTGCGCCGGGCTCGACAGGTGCTCCGGTTCCGGGCTCTTCTTGGCTCTCCTGGTCCTGTCTTGATCGGGCCAAGCCACTTTGGGGTTTCAAAACATGTTTTAAAAGGGTTTTCAAAAGCTATATCATATGTTTTTGAAAGATAAAGTTTAAAACATATATACAGGGTTGTTTGGAAGGCTCCTGGGTTTCCAAACTCAAAATGGCCCTTGGGGGCTGCTTGTATAAAACCAGATTTGTTTAAGAAATTCGTGGGATTTCGGGGTGTTTACAAATGTCTCCCTAGATCTATCCACGAAGAACATGGGATCGTCCCAATTTTTAGCAAAAATCTCAATTTACAAACTCTGGTAGGAGGAGATATCACGCCAAAGGGTTTTATATGGAATCTGGTCCTAAATGGGATCATGTTCATGCAAGTACCATGCGTAGAATGCAAATGACATGGGTGTGGTGCCAAGAGTGGCGACCTCCCAAAGACCAGATGTGGTCGAATTCTAGAGACTTACAAGGCCTACTGCTCCAAGTGAGCAAATCCTATGTTGTTCGATGTTCGGTTTTCAAAACTTATTTACAAAAATTATTTACAAAAGGGACAACTGTCTTGAGCCTCGATCCTAAGGATCTTGAGCTCTTCGTTCTTGCCCTTGTTTGAGTCTTAACACTCGCTTATCTAGCAGAGATTTTATACGAAAACAAGGCATATTTCAAATTCCTACGCCTTACTCGAAACGTCGAATTCTCAAACAAGATGAAATTCAAGTAAGTAAATCCTATTTTTACTTTAGGATTCCTCGAAATGAACCATACTTTAGCTTGGGATAAGCTAGGGATGGGAAAGAGATACCACGGTCCCTTTTGAAGCGTCCCGTGGTTTGAGGCACAGAAGGCGGAAAACTGCTCTTTTTGAGCTTTTTGGCCTCTTTTTCCTTTTTTTTATCGAGGGTCACCCTTTGGGAGTATTTTTTCTTTAATCCCTCTTTTTTATAAGAGAATCGATTTTTCTTTTAAATTCTGGTTTCTTTCTTTCGGAAAGAGACTTTGAATGGGAAATTCCCCTTTGTTTTGGGCCTTTGTTTTCCTTTTGGAAGGAGAAGAGAAGAGGGGAGGACTTATCCTAAGCCTACACTCGATTCATTCCAGATCAGCCTATTTAGAAATAGCACGTACTACTTGCAAGTATCTTGCTATATTGAACTTGGCCTTTCTTTGTAAGAAGAAGGATTTTGAAATGTAACCACGATTTTGAAGACTCCACTCTTTCACAAGTGCGAATTCTCTCACTCAGGGACACACGACTTTGCCTTTGCGCCTTATTCACATGTCTCAGGGCAGCTATCCCTAAAGATTTTCGAAAAATGGAACTTAATCCAGATGCTACACATGATACTTCTTTAAGTATTGAACATTGATAGGATCTGCTAAATTCCTACCTTCTACATCGATCAACCAATACGAATTGTTCGTAGTGGTTGCTCGTACAACATAGGGTCCATCCCAGTTGGGGCGCCACTTGCCTAGGGGGTGTGGGCCACGATGGTGGATGGTTTTTAAGACCAGATCTCCCACTTCAAAGTCGCGAGGTCCCATGTGTTTGCTATAATGTCGGGCTATCCTTTGCCGGTATGCACGAGCATGATCCATGGCAAGGAGTCGCCTCTCATCTAGCAAATCTAGTTCGGCCATCCTAGAATGCAGTTGAGTATGAATGGGAAGAATGGCGTTTGTGCCATAGACCAATTCGAATGGTGTGGCATTCGTGGGAGTCCGGATGGAAGTCCTATAAGCCCATAAGGCTTCATCCAGCTTCTCGTGCCACGTCCTACCCTTCTCTAAGGTTTTCTCAATAATACTAATGAGAGTCTTGTTTGTGGCTTCGGCTTAGCCGTTGCCTTGAGGGTAGTAGGGCGAGGAGAAGTGGTGAGTTATGCCATACGTGTTGCACAACTTAACCATCCGCTCGTTCTTGAATGGGGTACCATTATCAGACACAAGGTCTCGTGGAACCCCAAATCGAGCCAAGATATTCCTCCGGATGAAAGCCACCACATGTTGCCCCATTACATTGGTTAGGGAAATGGCTTCCACCCACTTGGAGAAATACTCCGTGGTTGCTAAAATCAATCGATGCCCATTCGAGGCCTTTGGAAATATTGGACCTACGATGTCAAACGCTCACATGGTAAATGGCCAGGGGCTCACCACAGAATGCAATGCAGATGATGGGATATGAATGGCGTGCCCATGCACTTGACATGGATGACACTTCCTAACATGATCGTGACAATCCTTTTTCAGGGTGGACCAAAAATAGCCCCCTCTAAGTATTTTCATTGCCATCATGTTGGCATTAACATGGCCTCCACATTCTCCATCGTGGAACTCATGCATCACTATCCTAGCATCCTCTAGGTCGATACACCTAAGCAAAATGCCGGTAAAACTTTTTTTGTATAAAACCCCACCCAGAATGGTGTATCGGGTCGAAATCTTACGAATGAATGCCTTATCTTTGGATGTGGCATCCTTGGTGAATCCCCCATTTTCTAAAAATTGTTTTATGTCATAAAACCAGGGTTTTTCAACAGACTCTGGGTTGTTTTGGCAAATATCCAAGTCGTGTGTGGATGGGTGGGGCGCATGCCATATTTCCAAAGATCTGGTCCCTGAAATGGGATCGACCTTCAGGGCTGAACCCAAGGAGGAGAGGACATCGGCGATGCCATTGTCCTCTCTTCCTATGTGTGTGAGTTTACACGATTGGAAGGACTGGACCAATCGAGTGGCCAACTCGTGATATGGAAGTAGTTTCTCATTACGTACTTGCCAAAATTTTAAAACCTGGTTGATGACAAGGAGCGAATCTCCAAAGATCTCGATGCATGATGCCCCTAGAGTTTTCGAAATCCTTAAGCCTTGTATGAGTGCTTCATACTCAGCTATGTTGTTGGAACATTCGAAATCTAAGCGGACTGCTATGGGAATCTCGCCCTTTTCAGGGGAGATTAGGATGACCCCGGCACCAGCCCCTCGTTGGTTTCGTGCCCCATCGAAGTGCATCTTCCACACTTGGTTTTCGAAAGAGTTTGCCAAAATGTGGTTTTGAAAATGGTTTTGCAATATGCCTTCATCAGGCATTTCGACAAGAGTGGGATATGTGTCCTCTAAGGGGAATTCAGCCACGTAATCTGCTAGGGCTTACCCCTTAATGGAGATCTGGTGATGGTATTTCAGATCATACTCCATTAGAAGGAGTTGCCATTTGCCCAATCTACCCGTGAGAATGGGTTTTTCGAACAAGTGCTTGATTGGATCAAGCTTGGACACTATCCAGATCTCATGATCTAGGAAATAGTGTCTGAATTTCTGGCAGGCCCAGACTAGGGCCAAGCACGTTTTCTCCATGGCTTGATAATTTCATTCATAAGCCAAGAGAGTTTTTGAAATATAGTAGATGGCATACTCCTTATGGGTGTCATCCTCGTATTGAGCCAACAGGGCTCGTAAAGCATTTGCATGCACGGAGATGTAGAGTAAGAGCGGTTTTCCTTGCTTCGGAGGATTCAAAACGGGGGGATTAACCAAGTATGCCTTTAGTCTCTCGAAGGACTTCTGGCATTTGTCATCCCATAGGAATTTCGTGCCCTTCCTCAACAGTTTGTTGAAGGGTTCACATCTAGTTGCCAGATTCGATATGAATCGGCGAACGGATTGTAATCGACCCGAGAGGCTACGAATTTGGGTGAGATTGGAGGGTGGAGCCATGTCTATGATGGCTCGACACTTAGAGGGGTCGACTTCTATTCCCCTTTGGCTTACCATAAAGCCTAGAAGCTTTCCTGATTCTACCCCGACACACATTTTTGAGGGTTTAGCTTTACTTGGTAAAGCCTAAGCCTTTCGAAAATCTTTTGTAAACATTCGATATGAGTGCATCGGGTTTTGGATTTTGCCAAGAGATCATCTACATACACTTCTACAAGCTCATGAATTTGATCATGGAAGATCATGGTCATGGCTCGTTGGTATGTTGCGCCGACATTTTTCAAACCAAAGGGCATGACTGTATAGCAGTACGTGCCCCATGGGGTTGTGAAGGCGGTCTTACCTTGATCTCGTGGGCTTAGTTTGATTTGATTATAGCCTGAATAGCCATCCATGAATGAAAACATTTCATGATTTGCAGTACTATCGACTATCAAATCTATGTTTGGTAAAGGATAATTATCCTTAGGAGTGGCTTTATTCAGGTTTCTGAAATCGATGCATATTCGAATTTTCCCATTGGTTTTTCGAACCACAACGATATTTGACAACCAATCAGAATACGCAATGGGTTTTATAAATCCGGCTTTTAGCAGATCTTCTAAACCCTCTTTGACTTGCGTGTGTACATTCGGGTGTATTTTCCTAAGCTTCTACTTTATGGGTTTTATACCTGCATCTAAGGGAAGACGATGTTCGACAATGCTAGGATCTATGCCCGGCATGTCTTCATACGTCCATGCAAACACATCTAAATAGGTTCGCAGAAATGCAATGAATGCTAACCTTTCGATTTCATGCAAGCATGCGCCTATTTTGATGGTTTTGGGATTGGAATCATCCCCTAGGTTCACCTCTATGAAATCTCCTCCTACTGATTGGGAAGGTTTTTCAAAATCGAGAATTCTATGAAATTCTGGGAGCTCAGAAGTGGGATCTTCCTCAAGGGGATCCACTTCTGGGCTTTGATCATTCTCGTGGGCCATAGACCCGAGGGAATTTGATGCGTGGTTTTCAAAATGACCTGGTTTTGTACTTGGATTTTCAAGTGATTTCGAAATTTTTGGTCTGGCTATGCAGACGACGTTTCTTTCGAAATCCTTTTCTTTTGCCAAAGTCCTACCAAGAGCAGCTATGTACAAAATCTTTTTGGTATTTTCCAAATTTTTGATTTTTTTGGGTTTTTGTAAAACAATAACTTTGGGAACTATACAAAGCACTCTTTTTTTGAGTTTTTGTTTTTCCATTGTTTTTGGTTTTTCTTGTTTTTCGATTTTTTTGATTTTGAGCTTTTCAAATGTTTTTGTTTTTTTAGAAAAGGGATCTTCCGTCATACCTACAAAGGGAAAACACTACGGGTTAGACTCGGAATAGGAGATCTAAATCGTAGGTCTCTTCTAAGGCAGGTTCCGGGGCACCCTTGACCCAGGTGGTCACAGGGGGTGGCTCCGGCGGTATTCGGGGAGTATAGCCGATCCCATATCGGCTTGGGTTGGCCCTAGGAAGGATGGGCTCTAGGAGACCCTGGTTCTGTGCCCTTAGACTCTTGTAGGGCGTGTAGCCCATGTTCAACAATATGTTCCGCGACTTTTTGTTTTTCGAAAAAGTTGGATACAAGTCGTGGTCCTAGAACATGCTATCGTCCATATTATGCTCGTATGGCCTCTTGTCCAGGGGCTTTGGAAATAGGGAACGCTTGGGTTTTCCTAGAAGGATTAAAGTCGGAAGGGGGCCTGCTTTGGGCGGCCCCTTCACACATACAACCTTCCTAGGGTTGTTTAACACGAGCCGAGATGGCTCCACCATAATTTGCCCCAGGTTAGCCTCATGGGCCTGGGAGCTTGATAAACAAGGGGAGTTTATGATCCCCTGAAGCTGTGGGTGACTCTCACCTAGGATCACTACGACTTGGTCCCTAAAAGGGATCTTGACACACCTGTGGAAGGTGGATGGCACAGCGCACAAACTGTGTATCCAGGGCCTTCCCAGCAACAGGTTATAATGGGGGTGGATGTCCAAGACGTGGAACACCCCCATGTGTTCGATCCCTCCCGTTTCCATTGGGAGTTCGATGGATCCTAAAGGTCTAGACGCATTCCCATCGTATCTAGTGATAACGATGGGGCTTGGGTTCACTGAAGTCAAGGTGACTCCGATTTTGTATGCCACATGAAGTGGAAGGATGTTGAGCCCTCCTCCACCATCGACTAGGCACCTGTCTAGAGAGTGGTTGTTTAGAACCACCTCGATATGCAGGGCCTGGTTATGGGTTTCGTAGGGTCTATCTACATCATCTTCCGAAAAAGTGATGGGCAATTTTGCTCCTAATAAAGCCACTTGGGCAGACAAGGATTCCAGACTTATGTTCGAATCAACCTTGGCCCTTTCTAGAATTTTCTCTAATACAAGTCTATGCCTAGGCGAAGTTTTTATAAGCTCTAGGATAGACATGTGAATAGGAATCTTTAAAAGGTGGTTTTCGAAGTCATAAGGATTTAGGATGACTTTGTCCTTATTTGCTTTTGGCAGAACACTAGGGATACATGCTTTTGAGGGGCCAGGCACACTGACTACCTTTTGAGCACCTTGAAGGTGTGGGGGTTGATAGATTCTCCCGGATCTAGTGACTTCCCCCACGACCAGCCTAGGGTTCGCGCTAAATTTGGCTCTAAGGATGAGCTGAGGAGAACCTTGGATTTTTAAAACTGGTTTTACCTGGGTTTCCACTTTTGGTGGTCCCCGAATGACGACTTGGGCGGGCTTCTTGTATAGTACAAGGATGGGCGCACAAGTAGGTCGACCAGGTTCTGGTTTTTGCGCTAGTTCCCTGGAAATGGTGAGGGTACATACCTCCTTTCCTTTCCCACTACCACTGGCGTGTTTGGGAAAGGGTTCCTTGAAGATAGCTTGAGGTGGCTCAGGTTCCGCAGTGACCTGGAGCCGGCCTTCTGCTATCAAGTTCTCAATTTTATTTAAGAGGGAGAAGCAGCGTTTGGTATCATGGCCTTTGAGCCGATGATACTTACAAAATCGATTTAAATACCCCCCTTTGGAAGTGATTCCTTCGGGGATTTCAGGGAGTTCTATCATGCCCTGGGCAAGTAGGAGGTCTAGGACCTCCGACACAGGTTGCCCCAGCGGAGTATACTCCCGTTTTTCAACCGGTTTTTGAAAATTTCGCTCCCTCTTATTTTCTATTTTTTCAAAATTTTTGGAAGGGCCCGCCACGCCTGGATCCACCCAGACATTGGCAATTTTATGGGGCTTTTCCCCTTTGTCCGTCGTGGGCAGTCCATATGCGATGGGCTTTTCCAAGCGGGTTTTTGGAACGGCACTTCCTTTCCACAAGTGATCGTATGTCCCTTTTCGCAAGTTGGTTTCAAAAAGGGAGGCCTTTTTGATCAACTTATGGAAAGTTGAAATCTCATGCAGCGAGAGAAGGGTTTTTAACTCGCTTTTAAAGTTATCCAGGATGAGCATTACTGCGCATCCTTCGGATATGGGCTCTCACACTTACCCCAAAAGCGACCTCCATCTTATAATGAAGGCATGTACGTCTTCGTTCATGCCTTGCTTTGTATCCCTTAAGGTATTCAGAGTCGGCGTGACTTCTATGTTGTGTGCAAATCTTTGCATGAAGCAGTTCACTAACTCTTCAAAAGTAGCGAACTGGCTTAAGTCGTAGGAAGCCAGCCATTTGGCAGTTGTGCCTTTAAGGGATAAAGGGAACCAATACACCCATTTCATTGAGTCCTTTTTCTTCTTATGGGCTCGACGTGAGAAAAGCAGCAAATGAGACCTAGGGTCTCCCATGCCATCATACCGATGGAAGTTCGGTATTTCATCATCACTGTCTGTTTCGTAATCCATAGGAAGGAAATCAGACAGGGCGTAGGTTCTTTTCTCTTTATTCTGCCCTTTCAGCAACTGCTGTAGGGCTTTACGGTCCTTTTGTGTGAAGGACTCGTGGTATTGGTTGCCTTCCATTACGGAGGCCTCTTTGTGCTTGTGAGGTTTTTTAGATTTCTTTTTAGGCCTTTGTTCACCATTTGAGGAACATGAATCGCCTACTTCAGCCTCTTGGCTGAGAGCATCGATTTTGGCCTCAAACTCCCATCTCAAGTCCTCGATTTCATCTAGTTTTATTTTGTTTTTGAAAATCCTCCTAGAGTGAGAACTTGATGCGCATGAGCCTTGGCTCGACACTTCACTTGGATTGGATTTTGACATGCTTTTCAAGCTTTTTCAAAATGTCCTAAGTACAAGCAAAGAAAACAAGTTAAAAAAAATGACACCTTTTAAAAATTTTTGCAAGACTTCTACTTGAAACTCGATTTTTGAAAGGCTCACGTCCCACCGGGCGTGGCAATCTCTGTAGACGCGTGAAAAAAATCCCCGCCTCTCGCCTTTTCAGGGCTCGGAGCGGATCCTCTCGTGCATCTAAGGCCTTATTTATGCAAACAGGGCGTGCCAGCTAGCTTACCTAAGCTAGCGAAGATATATTTAACACTGACTTCTAAACGTGGCGACTGTGAGCAAGTGAGCTCTTGTCGTCGCAGACCTTCTTGCACCGATGCGTAAGGGTCAGTCTGTACGCTTTGCAAAAATCGAGTTTTTGGGATAGAAAGCCTACGAAGCGGTTCGAGGTGTCTAATTCAAGTCTTTTAAATGCGATTGCATGTTTTAGATCACGTGGATTTGCACGTGCCTAAGTCTTTTCTTTTATCCCTTTTCGGGCCACCTAGTTTGTGTGTTATGAACACTCCACTACATGGGCGAATTTGAGCGGGGCTTGCTTTGATGCAATATGCGTCCTACCTCATGGTATGGCGTAGATGCAATGCAAACTCACGCTACTCCAAAGGGAAAACCCGAATGTAAAGACAATACTGAAGGGAAATAACCGAAGGGAAATGACTTGAAATATAAATGCCGAAGGGAGATATGTATATAGAGTATGTATATGAGCCCTTACTTGGGTCTTGCAAATAAGAGCGAAGGCTCAATGTGGGTGCGTGCTTGAATTGAAAGACTTACACACACAACATGAAATTAAACCCAAATATAAATTGCAGTATGGCCTTGACTAAGGTCTTGGGAGTAAGAGCGAAAGCTCAATGTGTGTGAGTGCTTGAATTGAAGTACTACGCACACGACATAAATGAAACCCAAATATAACTGCAATAAGGCCTTTACTAAGGTCTTGGGAGTAAGAGCGAAGGCTCAATGTGTGTGAGAGTGCTTGAATTGAAAGACTTACACACACGACATGAAATTAAACCCAAATAGTATAGGTCACGACATGAAATTAAACCCAAATAGTATAGGTCGGCCCTTACTTGGGTCTTTCAAATAAGAGCGAAAGCTCAATGTCTGTGAGTGCTTGAATTGAAAGACAACGCACCCAACTTAAGCAAAACCCTTCAAAAATGAAAGCATATGTATATACTTATGTATTAGGGGCTGATTAGGCCCGTGTGTGTTCAAAATCGTGCACAACTAACAGAGTGCACGTGTGTGGGTGTGCCAAGCCATGTTATTACAAGCGGGGGGAGACTATGCTCCATTATTACAACCCCATATCGAATTGAATCTCAAGCAAGTATACAACTAAAGACCGAGTTAGGCACTTACTAGTAGCTGGTCCGTAGACGCCTTGCTTGAGCGTGGGCTTGGCCTTCGCCTTGGGCTGTGTAGACGCGCGAAAATCCCCGCCTCTTCGTCCCTTCCGGGGGCTTGGAGTGGATCTTCTCGTGTGTCTAAGGCCTATGTATACAAATAGGGCATGCCAGCTAGCTTACTTTAAGCTAGCGAAGATATTTTTTATCACTGACTTCTAAACGTGGCGACTGTGAGCAAGTAAGCTCTTGTCGTCGCAGACCTTCTTGCACCGATGCGCAAGGGTCAGTCTGTACGCTTTTGCAAAAATCGAGTTTTGGAGAGAAAATCTACGAAGCGGTTCGAGTTGTCTATTTCGAGCCTTTAAGATGCGATTGCATATTTTAGATCACGTGGATTTGCACGTGCCTAAGTCTTTTCTTTTATCCCTTTTCGGGCCACCTAGTTTGTGTGTTATGAACACTCCACTACATGGGCGAATTCGAGCGGGGCTTGCTTTGATGCAATATGCGTCCTACCTCGTGGTATGGCGTAGATGCAATGCAAACTCACGCTACTCCAAAGGGAAAACCCGAAATGTAAAGACAATACTGAAGGGAAATAACCGAAGGGAAATAACCGAAGGGAAATAACTGAAGGGAGATATGTATATATTTTATGTATATGAGCCCTTACTCGGGTCTTTGCAAATAAGAGCGAAGGCTCAATGTGGGTGCGTGCTTGAATTGAAAGACCTACACACACGACATGAAATTAAACCCAAATATAAATTGCAGTATGGCCTTGACTAAGGTCTTGGGAGTAAGAGCAAAGGCTCAATGTGTGTGAGAGTGCTTGAATTGAAAGACTACCCACACGACATAAATGAAACCCAAATATAACTACAATAAGGCCTTTACTAAGGTCTTGGGAGTAAGAGCGAAGGCTCAATGTGTGTGAAAGTGCTTGAATTGAAAGACTTACTCACACGACATGAAATGAAACCCAAATAGTATAGGTCGGCCCTTACTTGGGTCTTTCAAATAAGAGCGAAAGCTCAATGTGTGTGAGAGTGCTTGAATTGAAAGACTTACTCACACGACAAGAAATAAAACCCAAATAGTATAGGTCAGCCCTTACTTGGGTCTTTCAAATAAGAGCGAAAGCTCAATGTGTGTGAGAGTGCTTGAATTGAAAGACTTACTCACACGACAAGAAATAAAACCCAAATAGTATAGGTCGGCCCTTACTTGGGTCTTTCAAATAAGAGCGAAAGCTCAATGTGTGTGAGAGTGCTTGAATTGAAAGACAACGCACCCAACTTAAACAAAACCCTTCGAAAATGAAATATATATGTACACTTATATATTAGGGGCTGATTAGGCCCGTGTGTGTTCAAAATCGTGCACGACTAAGAGAGTGCACGTGTGTGGTTGTGCCAAGCCACGTTATTACAAGCGGGGGGAGACTATGCTCCGTTATTACAACCCCGTATCAAATTGAATTTCAAACAAGTGTACGACTAAAGACCGAGTTTAGACACTTACGAGTAGCTGGTCCGTAGAGGTCTTGCTTGAGCGTGGGCTTGGCCTTGGGCTGCAAGTGGGAGCTCCGCGAAGGTAGGTGATCAAGGGTGCTGGCCGGCTGCAAGTGGGGCGCGGGATAGACGCCTCGAAGGGGGCCGGTGGCAGGTAGATGGCGCCTCCAAGTAGGGGGTTTAAAGTGGCTGAAGAAGTGGGTATTAGGATCACTAGGGGAGTCGGGTACTTAGGGAAACTGGACCTAAAAGGTGAGCTGGTGGGAAGGCCGAATGGGACACCTAGGGGAAAACCAAATGGGAAAGGATGGTTAGGTGGTGGCCGGCAGCTTGGGCTATGCTAGGTTCGGCTAGATGAAAGTGGTGGTGGCAAAAGGGCTGAGATGAAGGTAGGATGGGTGGCTAAGAGTGGAGAGGTGGTAGAGAGGGGCTTTGAGGGAGTTTGGGGTACTTACCGAATGGGGAGAGGTGGCGGATGAAGTGGGAAGGTGGCGGGCAGGTGACTGCTGGCTGGTTCGGTTGGGTGGAGGTGGTGGCGTCCGGCTGAGGGATGGTGGTGGTGGATGGAAGAGGGAAGGTGGCGGTGCAGGTGGTGGCTGGTGGAGCAGGTGGAGCTGGTGGGGAGTGGTCCCGGCTGGGTGAGAGATGGGAGAAGGAGAGGGCCCGGCTGGGTGGAAGGGTGGTTCCCACTTGGAAAACCCGCCCACAAGGAGGGGGGTTTAAATAGGGGATGGGTAGGTCGGTTAGGGCTGGGCTGTGGGTAGTGGTTAGGTGGTTTAGGTAGGGTGGTATGTAGATAAGGTGGGCTGGAAAAGGTTGGGCCAGATATTTTAAAACTAGGGGTTTGGGTAAATCGTGGGCTAAGGGTGGTTTAGGGGTTTAGGGCTAGGTTAGGTGGTTGGGTTTTAGGGTGAGGTTTAGTGAGCTAGGTTAGGTGATTAGGCTAGGTTTAGGCTAGGATTAGGGAAATTAATCTAGGTTTAGGGAAGGATTAGGGAAGTGGGTTAGGTGATTAGGTTGGGATTAGGCCGGGATTAGGGAAGTGGGTTAGGTGATTAGGTTCAGATTAGGGGTGGATTAGGGGTTTAGGCTAGGATTAGGCATTTTGGGCTAGGTTTAGATGAAGGAGCTCCCTTAGCATGGCCCATAGACCTTGATCACCCCATGTTGGTGCAGCCCTAGGTTAGGTTTTAGCTAATTACAAGCTTAAACCCACTCAATTAGGCTAACCCACAAGATTAAACCCAAACTTGACACACAAGTCAAGCTTAATACAACACTCTTGATATTTTTCACCCCCACTCTCTCTCATGCCCAATATCCCACGTGAAACTCAAGTGGGCCCCACCTCCATTTATGAGAAGGTGATGTGGGCCATGGATATGGATATTGGATTGGATCTCTGGATCCAAATCCAAATCCAAGTCCACATATGGGTTTGGATTGGGATCTGGATATATATGGTCCAGATCCAATCCAAACTGAACTCTGACTCCTTCGAGCTGGGTTCGAAACGGACGATTCGTGCGGGGCCTGACAGCATCAGTACTCCGTCTGCGTTGGGTCTTCGCCAACATGGTCGTCCGCCTCCGTTTCTGCCTTCCGGAGATGACTTCAAATGATATTTTGGTAAGAACAGGGTCTTGGACGTTCAAGATCCTGGGGTGTGAATCAGATACAAGAGTTGCTGTGCCGGGCTTGACATGTGCTCCGGTTCCGGGCTCTTCTAGGCTCTCCTGATCTTGTCTTGATCAGGCCAAGCCACTTCGGGGTTTCAAAACATGTTTTAAAAGGGTTTTCAAAAAGCCATATTATATGTTTTTGAAAGATAGAGTTTAAAACATATGTACCGGGTTGTTTGGAAGGCTCCTGGGTTTCCAAACTCAAAATGGCCCTTTGGGGCCTGCTTGTATAAAACCAGATGGATTTTGAGAAATTCGTGGGATTTCGGGGTGTTTACAGGCTGCTAAAGGGAGCTCCGCGAGGTTGAGCGACAAAGGGGTGCTGGCCGGGTGCTTTGAAGGTGGTCGGCTGCGAGCAAGGGTGTCGCCTTGATGTGGGGGATAAAAGGGGCTAGGTAAGGTCACTAGGAGAGGGTATAGTGTTAGGGAGTATGGCACTAAGGGAAGTTTAAGGGAAGATCGAATGGAGCACCTAGGGGAAAGGAGGTGGCTGGCCGAATGGAAGGGACAGTCGGTTGGAGTGGCCGACTAGGGAATGTGGTGGTGGCGAGCTGCTAGGATGGCTATGGGTGGAGTATGGGAAGGAAGATAGCTAGGTGATGGGGCTAGGTGGTAATGGGTGTAGTGGGTGTAAGGGAGTGCTATGGGCAGGTCTTAGGAAGTCGGATAGGGTGGCCGGGTGTAGCTAGGGTGGTTAGGTAGTGGCGGGTAGGTAGGATGCTATGGGTTCGGCTGAGTGGGGTTGGTGGTAGTAAGTGGAAGGGCTGGTGTTAGTGGGGATATGGGAGTGGATTGGTTGGTTGAGAATGGAGAGGGAGTGAAGAGGGAGTAAGGTGGAAGGTAGGGCACTTACCGAGTGAAGAGAAGGTGGCGCTCGGCTAGAAGGGAGTTGGGCAGGTGGTGATGTTCGGTTGGGAGGTGGTGGTGTAGGTGGCGGTGCAAGTGGTAGTGGGATGGAGAGCAGGTGGTGGTGCAGGCGGAGCAGGTGGAGCAGGTGGAGTAGGTGGGGAAGTGGAGGACCCGGCCAGGAAATGGATGGGCTTGGGGAAGACGGTTCTAGATAGGAAAACCCGCCCCCAAGGGGGGGGGTTTATATAGGGATGGGTAGGTCGGTTAGGGCTGGGTTTGGGGTAGTGGTTAGGTGGTTTAGGTAGGGTGGTATGAAGATAAGGTGGGCTGGAAAGGGTAGGGCCAGATATTTTAAATACAAGTGGTTTGGGTAGGTTGTGGGCTAGGGGTGGTTTAGGGGTTTAGGGTTTTGGTTAGGTGGGTTGGTTCTAGGGTGAGGTTTAGTGACCTAGGTTAGGTGATTAGGCTAGGATTAGGCTAGGTTTAGGGAAATTAACCTAGGTTTAGGGAAGGATTAGGGAAGTGGGTTAGGTGATTAGGTTGGGATTAGGTTGGGATTAGGGAAGTGGGTTAGTTGATTAGGCTCAGATTAGGGGTGGATTAGGGTGGAAGGCTATGATTAGGTATTTTGGGTTAGGTTTAGGTGAAGGAGCTCCCTTTGCATGGCCCATAGACCTTAACCACTTCATGTTGGTGCAGCCTTAGGTTAGGTTTTGGCTAATTACAAGCTTAAACCCACTCAATTAGGCTAACCCACATGATTAACCCCAAACTTGACACACAAGTCAAGCTTAATTACAACACTCTTGATCTTATCCACCCCCACTCTCTCTCATGCCCATGATCCCACGTGAAATTCAAGTGGGCCCCACCTCCATTTATGAGAAGGTGATGTGGGCCATGGATATGGATATTGGATTGGATCTCTGGATCCAAATCCAAATCCAAGTCCACATATGGGTTTGGATTGGGATCTAGATATATATGGTCCAAATCCAATCCAAACTGAACTCTGACTCCTTCGAGATGTGTTCGAAACGGACGATTTGTGTGGGGCCTGATAGCATCAGTGCTCCGTCTGCGTTGGGTCTTCGCCAACATGATCGTCCGCCTCCGTTTCTGCCTTCCGGAGATGACTTCAAATGACATTTTGATAATAATAGGGTCTTGGACGTTCGAGATCCTGGGGGTATGGATTTGATACGAGAGTTGCTGTGCCGGGCTCGACATGTGCTCCGGTTCCGGGCTCTTTTTGACTTCGCTGGTCCTGTCTTGATTAGGCCAAGCTGCTTTGGGGTTTCAAAAACATGTTTTAAAAGGTTTTCAAAAGCCATATTATATATTTTTGAAAAATGAAGTTTAAAACATATATACAGGGTTGCCTGGAAGGCTCCTAGGTTTCCAGACTCAAAATGGCCCTTTGGGGCTGCTTGTAAAAAACCAGGTTTGTTTAAGAAATTCGTGGGATTTCGGGGTGTTTACAAAAACCAACCCACCTAACTAAGCCCTAAACCACTAAACCACCCCACCTAAAGCCTAGCACACCATATCCCTAAAACCACCTAAAACAAAATATCTGCCCCCCCCCAAAACCAGCCCACCTTATCACCACACCACCACCACCTAAACCACCAAAACGCCCTCTCAAAACCAGCCCCAACTGCCCCTTTGAAACCTATAAACCCCCCCCTAGTGGGCGGGTTTTTAAACTCTTCCAGCCAGCTCTTGGGCCAGCCGAGCCCTCTCTCACCTTGCTCTCTTCTCCTACCTGCACCACCATCACTTCTTGGCCAGCTCCCTTCCATGCGACTACTACCTCCCGGCCTGCTCCACTCCACGTCGCCACCAACTGTTCGGCCAGCTCCCTCCACCTTCCACCCGACTGCCCTCCTTCCACACACCTCCCTCCCTCTCCTAGAAGGTTAGTACCTCAACCCAACTTCACCCTATCTTCACTCCCCCTCCACTCTCAACCACCCATTAGCTCCATCTTCCATAGCACCCTACCTTCCCATCTGTGACATCCCCTAGCTACTCTAGCCGACCACCTCTTAAACCGCCCCTAGTCGGCCAGTCACAGCCGACTGCACCCAAGTCACCCGGCCAGCCACACCCTCTTCCTTAAACCATCCTCCTTAGTCACCCATTAGCTCCACCTTCCCTAGCATCAGCCTTATACCTTAGTAACCCTCCCTAACCACTTCAGCCCGAGACATCACGGCAGCCCCCCCTAGCAGCCGACAAGCTCCAAGGCGCCACACCCGCGCTCCCTTGTCACCCGGCCAGCACATCCCTTTGCCGTGTCATTCCGTGGAGCTCCCTCTTGCAGCCCAAGGCGATGCCCAAGCCTAAGCTCAAGCAAGTCACCTCCGGACTAGCTATAAGTAAGTGCCTAACTCGGTCCTTATTCGTAGACTTGCTTAAGTTAAATTAAATTTCATACAGGGTTGTAATAACGGAGCATTGTCTCCCCCCGCTTGTAATAACATGGCTTGGCACACCCACACACACGTGCACTTGAGCCTACCTCACTCTTAGTTGTGCACGATTTTGAACACACACGGGCCTAATCAGCCCTTAAGATATAAGTTTATTTATATACTTTAAGTTGCATGGGGTTTTGCTTAAGTTGTGTGTGTTGTCTTTCAATTCTCGCACTCACACACATTGAGCTTTTGCTCTTATTTGCAAGACCCAAGTAAGGGCCGTGTTATACTTTCCTTGGGTTTAATTTCATGTCGTGTGTGTAGTATTTCAATTATACACTCACACACATTGAGCTTTCGCTCTTACTCCCAAGACCTTAGTTAAGGCCATATTGCAATTTATATTTGGGTTTAATTTCATGTCGTGTGTGTAGTATTTCAATTATACACTCACACACATTGAGCTTTCACTCTTACTCCCAAGGCCTTAGTTAAGGCCATATCGCAATTTATATTTGGGTTTCATTTAAAGTCATGTGTGTTGTCTTTACATTTTCACATGCACCCACATTGAGCCTTCGCTCTTACTTCCAAGACCCAAGTAAGGGCCCATATATATTATATACGTATTTCCCTTTCGGCTATGTCTTTAAGATTTGGGTTTTAAGGTTCAGCAGTGTGCGTAGTCTTTACATATATACACGGCACACACTTGCACTATTGAGCCTTTTCGCTCTTAAGATATAGCCATATTTCCCTTTTGCAATTTCCCTTCCGCAATTTCCCTTCGACAATTTACATTACAAGTCATTTCCCTTCGGCAATTTACATTACAAGTCATTTCCCTTCGGCATTGTCTTTTAAATTCGGGTTTTCCCATTGGAGTTGCGTGAGTTTGCATTGCATATACGCCATACCACGAGTTAGGACGCATATTGCATCAAAGCAAACCCCATACTCCCACTCAAAAGTCGCCCCACTTAGGCTGAGTGTTCATAACACACACCTAGTTGGCCCAAAAAGGGTTAAAAAGAAAGACTTAGGCACGTGCAAATCCACGTGAAATAAAATCTAAAAATCATACCAAAAACAACCCGAATCAAACACCTCAAATCATTTTCGTAGGTTCTTATATTCCAAAACTTGATTTTAAAAGCGTACAGACTGACCCTTGCGCATCGGTGCAAGAAGGTTTGCGACGAAAAGAGTTTGCTTGCTCACAGTCGCCACGTTATTATTCAGTTTTAAAAATTTCTCTTCGCTAGCTTAAGTAAGCTAGCTGGCACGCCCTTTTTGCTTAATTAGGACTTAGGCACACGAAAAGGTTCGCTTCAGGCCTAAGAACCAGGAGCGGGAATTTTCTGCGTCTACAAATTGGACCGAGAAAACTCATGCAGCTGAAAATATATAGATATGACTATATCTTAGGGGCTGCCGAGGACAAAATGGTGTGTGAGGTGCTTGAGCAAGTGCTCGGGTGTCTTTGGGTGCGAGTGTGTAATTGAAATGACAAACTCACACTACTTAATGTAAATACCCAGCTGAATGTAAATACATATATATGATAAGATCGAAGGCTCAATGCACGCGTGTGTGGAGTGTATAAATTGAAGACAACTGACGCAGCTCTTACTAGAGTCTTGGGAGTAAGAGTGAAGGCTCAATCGTGCATGTGGGTGCTTGGTGTACAAGTTAAGAGCTAAAGCTCAAGTGCTCGTGTGTGCTTCGTGTATCAAGCGTCATTATTACAACCCGGGGGGAGACAAGGCTCCGTTAATACAACCCCATATCCAAATTGAATAGAATGTAGAAGGAGATATGTAAATACCGAATTTGAAACACTTATAAGTGATTCGGATGTTTGCCCACTCCAATCTACATGGGCTTGTGCAAGCTTTACAACCACGGATGGGCCTCCCTTGAAGCTTAAGACGTGAAGTGGCTGGTCGGAGCCTTTGAGCTTGGCGGGGTTTGGCTTGAGAGGTGAAGGTTCATGGGTTTTGGTGGAGCTATGGCAAGGTGGTAGGTCGCGGCTCTAAAGGTTGGCGTGGGTCTTAGTGGGGCTTTGGGGGGTTGCGGCCAAGGCAAGGGAAACGGCTCAACAGGTTGGCAGATCCTAAGTGGGGGCAGACACTAGGGCTGGCTAAGGTCGGTCCTAGGTGGAAGTTGGCTGGAAGGTAGCAGGCAACCACTTGGCGCTAAGGCATGGCAGGGAATAAGGGCATCGACGCTCAGGCGCCAGGCGCTGGGCAAGGGGCACTAGACGTGTAGGGGGCACCGCAATGGCGCACGGAGGGCGCGGGTGTTGCGCGGAAGGCGCGGCTGGCACGACAAGTCCGATAGGGGCGCAGGGGTGCGTCTGGCTGGCCGGGGTATGCTTGGGGTCCAGCTTAGGCATTTTAGGGATAATTGGAGTCGGTCGGGTTAGGTTAGGTCTAATGAGGGTTAGGGGTGTTGTGGGGTGTTTAAGTGAGATGGATTAGGGTAGGTCTATGGTGGTTTAGAGGGGTTAAGAAGAAGGGTTTAGGGGGTAAGTTGGGCTTACCTTAGGATCAGTTGGGGTGTGCTCAAGCTCCATACCAGCCACTCTACGCCTCCTTGCTCAAGCAAATCCAGCCCTAAATCAAGGTGGTTCAGCCCACAGTAATCCCTCACTAGCCCACAATTAAACCCCTAAACAAATGAAGAACGCACTAAGCACTCACCTTAATACCCTCTCTCTCCTCCAAGCTCCTCCCTTGAATTTACGTGAAGCCTTGAATGGAGACCCCCTCACCTCTATTTATAGGCAAGTGAAGTGGGTCTTGGATATGGGTCTTGGGTTTGGATCGTGGAATCCGTGTCCGATCCAAACACTATTTGGATCTGGATCATGGATCTCAGATATTTTGAGATCCATATCCGATCCAAATCTGACATTTTTATGGATATGGATCTGGATATTTTGGTCTAGATCTGATCCAATCCAAACACTATTTGGATCCAATCCAAATCCAAACACTATTTGGATTGGGCCCAAACCCAAACACTATTCACTATTTGGATTTGGATATGGATATTTATGGTCCAGATCCAATCCAAATTTTCTCTAGATGGTCCTTCTTGGCTTCTCGAGGCGGATGATCTGTGTGGGCCCTGGCTTCATCAACGCTCCATCTGGTGTTGGGTTTTCCCAATCTTTGTCGTTCGGACACCTTTTCGCCTTTTTGGACTCCGTTTCTGCTCATTTCTGACTTTTCTGGTTCAATATTCTTGATGCTTGAATGAGGATGGTAGATCTGGTTGTTTGGTGCTCTTGGTTTGCAACCTGCTTCATGCCTAGGCCTTCCTTTCGCCTTTTGAACTTAGCTTTTATCAGGCCAAGATGCTCTTCTGGGTTGGCTTTCGTGAGCCACTTGTTGGGCTGCTTCCCGATTAGGTGTCGTCTTCGCATGTTTCACCTGTTCGTCTTTGGTTTCTTGGGAAAATGGGGCTTAGCCCGGGTTTAAAAGCTTATATTTGATACGGAGCTTCAAAACACTATTTAAAGGATTTAAAACAATATTTACAAGGTTCAAAACAATATTTACAGGCTTTTGGGAAGGCTCCTAGGTTTTCAGAACTCAAAGTGCCTTTTTGAAGTTGGTTTTGTAAACTAGGTATGTTTTATGAAAGTCGTGGGATGTTGGGATGTTTACAGTATTCTCGGAAGACGAGATAGAAAGACCGTATGAAACCCACAACCAAGCCTTGCATATTTGTAACCACGAAAATTCTCACTTCCGGTTTTGAAGTCAAAAATGAACCTTTTCGAGTTTACGTCGCTTTGAAAAGGGCATGCCAGCTAGCTTGCTCAAGCTAGCGAAGGTTTTTGAAATATCTGACATTTTTAAAAGCATTTGTAAGCAAGCGGGATTTTTTCGCTTGAAACCTTCTTGAACCGGTGCTCAAGGATCAGTTTAAGTGCTTAGAAAACCTTTGATCTTTTAAACAAATGTATACTTTTGAAAGAAAAGTAAGTGTTTCGATGATTGTATGCCTAACTTGCAGTTTTTATTACAGGGGTTGACGATTTCAAGTCTTTGATCAAGTGGCCTAAATGTAGCGAGTTTGAGCGTAGATTCGGGGTTTCCTCTTTAAAAATATGCGAATGCAAGGATGCACAAATATTTTTCGGGTTTGATATGATGATGTGAGCTAGGCTCGAATTGAAAGCAACTCACACGACGTGAATGTAAATTGCAGAATTAAAATATACTTATATATTTAAGAGCGGAAAGGCTCAATGGACACATGTGTGTAGTGTAAAATTTAAATGACAAACTCACACGACTTGAATTGAACTTGCCGAAATTGAAATATAAGTATATAGTAAGAGCGGAAAGGCTCAATTGTGAGTGAGTGCTCTTGGTGTGTAAATGGAAAGACAACTCACACAACTGGAATTGAACCACCTAGAAATGTAAGTGCGTACACAACTGAATGTAAAACTCACGCAGCTGGAAAGTATATAGATATGCTATATCTTATGAGTAACAAAGGCCCAAAAGGTGTGTGAGAGTGTGGAGCAAGTGCTCAAGTACTTCTTGGGTGCGAGTGTGAAATTTAAATGACAAACTCACACGACATGAATGTAACAACCCACGTAGCTGGAAAGTATATAGATATGCTATATCTTATGAGCAACAAAGGCCCAAAATGTGCGTGAAGGTGTAGAACAAGTGCTCGAGTACTTCTGTAAACACTCCAAAATCCCACGAACTTCTCAAATAAACCTGGTTTTATAAAAGCAGCCCAAAGGGCTATTTTGAGTCTGGAAACCCAGGAGCCTTCTAGACAAACCCTGTACATATGTTTAAACTGTATATGTTTTAAAATATGTATAATATGCTTTTAAAACCTTTAAAATACATTTTGAAACCCCACGAAGCGGCTTGGTCTGATCAAAGGAGGACCAGAAGAGCTAAAGAGAGCCCGAAACTGGAGTACTGATGCTGTCAGAGCCCGCACAAACCGTTCGTTTCAAACATACCCTGAAGGAGTCAGATTTCAGTTTGGATTGGATCTGGACCATATATATCCAGATCCCAATCCAAACGTATGTATGGATTTGGATTTGGATTTGGATCCAGAGATCCAATCCAATATCCACATCCATGGCCCACATCACCTTCTCATAAATGGAGGTGGGGCCCACTTGAAATTCACGTGGGATTATGGGCATGAGAGAGAATGGGGAGGATAAGCATGAGGGGAATTGTATTAAGCTTGACTTGTGTGTCAAGTTTGGGGTTAATCATGTGGGTTAGCTTAATTAGTGTGGGTTTAAGCTTGTATTAGCCAAAACCTAACCTAGGGCTGCACCAACATGATGCAATGAAGTCTATGGGTTATGCAAAGGGAGCTCCCTAACCCAATCCTAAGCCAAAACCCCTAATCCTAGCCTTTTACCCTAATCCCGACCTAATCCTAGCCTAATCACCTAACCCACTTCCCTAATCCCGGCCTAATCCCAACCTAATCACCAAACCCACCTCCCTAATCCTTCCCTAAACCTAGCCTAATTCCCTTAATCCTAACCTAATCCTAGCCAAATCACCTAACCCACCTCACTAAACCTCACCCCAAAACCAACCCACCTAGCTAAGCCCTAAACCCCTAAACCACCCCACCTAAACCTAGCACACCATATCCCTAAAACCCCTTAAAGCAAAATATCTGCCCCCTCCTCAAAACCAGCCCACCTTATCACCACACCACCACCACCTAAACCACCTTACCACCCTCTAAAAACCAGCCCCAACCGCCCTTTCAAAACCTATATAAACCCCCCCCTAGTGGGCGGGTTTTTCATCTTCTTCCAGCCCACCCTTGGGCCAGCCGAACCTTCTCTCACCTGGCTCCCTTCTTCCACCTGCACCACCACAACCCCCGGCCAGCTCCACCTCGCACCACCACTTCCATCCAGCCTGCTCCACTCCACGTCGCCACCACCTCCCGGCCGAGTTCCATCCACCTTCATCACCCGACTGCCCTTCTTCCACACGCCAACTTCCTTCATCCATCCGGTTAGTATCTCAACCCAAGCTCCACCTCCTCTTCACTCCCCCTTCATTCTCAACCACCTATACCACCACAACACCTCGCCAACACAGCCTTCCCGCCACCCTTCCCCATTCGGCCAGACCTAACCCCTTTACACCACCCGATCCTCTACCTTTCCCCTTAGTGATACCCGGCCACCCTACCTTGCTCCCTAGGACCTGCCTCTTCACTTTCCACCAACCCTTAACTCCACCTTCCACAGCACCCTAGCTAGTTCCCTCGCCATTCCCCAAACACCCCCTAGCTACCCTAGCCGGCCACCATTTAAACCACCCCCAGCCGACTGCCCCCAAGTCACCCGGCCAGCCACGCCCTTTTCCTTAGACATTCCCTTTAGGCTCCCCTTAGTGCCACCTTCCATAGAACCTCCCCTACCTTAGTGACCCTCCCTAATCATTTTAGTCCAAAGCACCATGGCAGCACCCCCCTAGCAGCCGGCAAGCCCCAAGGTGCCACACCCGCGCACCCAAGTCACCCGGCCAGCACACCCCCTTTGCCGTGCCATTCCAAGGTGCTCCCTCTTGCAGCCCAAGGCGAAGCCAAGCCCAAGCTCAAGCAAGTCACCTCCGGAGCAGCTATAAGTAAGTGCCTAACTCGGTCCTTAGTTGTAGATTTGCTTAAGTTAAATTAAATTTGATACGGGGTTGTAATAACGGAGCATTGTCTCCCCCCGCTTGTAATAACGTGGCTTGGCACACCCACACACACACATGCACTTGAGCCTACCTCGCTCTTAGTTGTGCACGATTTTGAACACACACGGGCCTAATCAGCCCTTTAGATATGAGTTTATTTATAGACTTTAAGTTGCGTAGGGTTTTTGCTTGAGTTGGGTGTGTTGTCTTTCCATTCTCGCATGCACCAACATTGAGCCTTCGCTCTTATTTGCAAGACCCAAGTAAGGGCCCTGTTATACTATCCTTGGGTTTAATTTCACGTTGTGTGTGTAGTACTTCAATTCTAGCACTCACACACATTGAGCTTTCGCTCTTACTCCCAAGACCTTAGTTAAGGCCATATTGCAATTTATATTTGGGTTTAATTTCATGTTGTGTGTGTAGTACTTCAATTCTAGCACTCACACACATTGAGCTTTCGCTCTTATTCCCAAGACCTTAGTTAAGGCCATATTGCAATTTATATTTGGGTTTCATTTCATGTCGTGTGTGTAGTACTTCAATTCTCGCACGCACCCACATTGAGCCTTCGCTCTTATTTGCAAGACCCAAGTAAGGGCCCATATATAGTATATACGTATTTCCCTTTTGGCTATGTCTTTTCAATTTGGGTTTTAAGGTTCAGCTGTGTGCGTAGTCTTTCCATATATACATGGCACACACTTGCACAATTGAGCCTTTCCGCTCTTAAGATATACCATATTTCCCTTTTGCAATTTCCCTTCGGCAATTTACATTTACAAGTCATTTCCCTTCGGCAATTTCCATTACAAGTCATTTCCCTTCGGCATTGTCTTTTAAATTCGGGTTTTCCCTTTGGAGTTGCATGAGTTTGCATTGCATATACGTCATACCATGAGTTAGGACGCATATTACATCAAAGCAAACCCCATACTCCCGCTCAAAGTCGCCACATTTTAGTTGAGTGTTCATAACACACACTTAGGTGGCCCAAAAAGGGATAAAAAGAAAGACTTAGGCACGTGCAAATCCACGTGAAATAAAATCTGAAAGTCATACAAAACAACCCGAATCAAACACCTCAAACCACTTTTGTAGGTTCTTTCACTCAAAAACTCGATTTTAAAAGCATACTGACTGACCCTTGCGCATCGGTGCAAGAAGGTCTGCGACGACAAGAGCTTGCTTGCTCACAGTCATCACGTTAGGAGTCAGGTTTCAAATATATCTTCGCTAGCTTAAGTAAGCTAGTTGGCAGCCCCTGTTTGTTTAAATAGGACTTAGGCACACGAAAAGGTTCGCTTTAGGCCTAAGAACCAGAAGTGGGAATTTTCTGCATCCACAACTTCTTAGGTGCGAGTGTGAAATTTAAATGACAAACTCACACGACATGAATGTAACAACCCAAATTGAATTGCAACTCACACGGCTTACACTAAAGTCTTTAGCTTAAGAGCGAAGGCTCAATGTGTGTGCAATAGTGTGCAATTAAGAGCGGAAAGGCTCAATTGCACGTGGGTGTCTTGTGTATGTTTAAGAGCAATATGGCTTAAGTGTACGTGTGTGCTTCATGTATCAAGCACCAATATTACATTTCGAGAGGAGGCTATGCTCCATTATTACAACCCCATATCGAATTGAATTAAATCTGAAAGGAGTAAGGTGAAAACCAAATTTAAACACTTACAAGTGGACGACTTTTCCTCTCAATTGTGCGTGGGCTTTTGTCCACCTTGGCAGCCAAGAGACGAGTCTCCCTAGGTGGGCTTTTGATGTGAGTTGTTAGAATTAGGGTGCACTTGGGGGAAGCCGACTGTTTTGGGTTTAGGAAGGGCTTTGGTTCAGCTGGATGTAGGGCTGGTGTTGGTAGGGTCTTAGGTGTGGGCTGGCTAAGACAAGTCACGGCCTAAGTGGGACTGGTGCTAGTGTGGGGTACTAGGAAAGGTTGCGGCCAAGGTGAGGTTGCAGGCAGCCAAGAGTTAGGCAGTCGCGTGGGGTGCGGTGTAGGTGCCGGGTCACGGCAGTGTGGTGTGGTAGCGGTAGGAGGTAGTGTGGCACTAGGGTTACGGCAGGGAGTTAGGGAGGTGCGGTCAGGTGGCAGGTCGCGGCTGGGATATAGCGAGGCAGGTAAGGTTGGGGTGTTAGGTCGGCGCTAGGGCAGGTTGGCTGGTGGGGAGTTGGGATATGGCGGGAAGGTGCGTGGTGCTAGGGAGTGTGGTAGGTGGTGGGGTGGGTAGGCGCTAGTGTAGACACGGAAAATCCTCGACTCCGGGTTCTTAGGCCTGAAGCGAATCTTTTCATGCTTATGTCGCTTTAAAGGGCGTGCCAGCTAGCTTTCTCAAACTAGCGAAGTAAGTTTTTGAAAACATCCGACTTTTGGGGCGACTGTGGACAAGTGGGTTCTTTTCGTCGCAGACCTTCTTGAACCGATGCTCAAGGGTCAGTCTGTACGCTTTAGGAAGTCTCGATTTTGAACAAACGCGACTCTTTTGAAAACATAAAAGTGTTTTATTGATTGGTTTTGTCAAAATTGCAGATTTTATGCATGGGATCTACACGTTCCTATGTCTCTTGGGTTTTAGCAAATTTTGGCGTGTAATTGTGTGCATCAAGTGCTCGATTTTATCAGATTCTACACGAGTTTGCTTGGGATTATTCAATGCAAGTATGCTCCCTATCTCGAGTGTGGCGTATATGCAATGCAACTCACACAACTCGAAGGGAAAACCCAGAATTTAAAGACATAGCAGAAGGAAAATTGCAGAAGGGAAAATATGGCTATATCTTAGATGCGAAAAGAAAATATATAGTTATATCTTAAGAGCGAGAAGGCTCAATGTGAGTGAGTGCTTTGAGTGTATAAATTGAAAGGCAACTCACACAAACCCAACTGAAGGGAAAATACGTATATATATGTAAGAGCGGAAAGGCTCAATGTGAGTGAGTGCTTTGAATGTATAAAATGAAAGACAACTCACACGACTTGAACCTTAAAACCCAACTGAATGTATATGTAAACAGCCCGAAATCCCACGAACTTATCAAATAAACCTTGTTTTGTAAAAGCAGCCCCAAAGGGCTATTTTGAGTCTGGAAACCCAGGAGCCTTACAGGCAACCCTGTACATATGTTTAAAACTGTATATGCTTTAAAATATGTAAAATATGTTTTAAGACCTTTTAAAATACGTTTTGAAACCCCACGAAGCGGCCTGGCCTGATGAAAGCAGGACCTAGAAGAGATAAAGAGAACCCAGAACCGGAGCACATGTCAAGCCCGGCACAGCAACTCTCGTGTTAGATCCGCCCCCAGGATCTTGAACGTCCAAGTCCCTGTTATCAGCAAAAATCGTATGAAATCATCTCCGAAAGGTGAAAACAGAAGCGGACGACCATGATGGCGAAGACCCAACGCAGATAGAGTACTGATGCTGTCAGACCCCGCACAAACTGTTCGTTTCGAGCATACCCTGAAGGAGTCGAAATTCAGTTTGGATTGGATCTGGACCATATATATCCAGATCCCAATCCAAACGTATGTGTGGATTTGGATCTAGAGATCCAATCCAATATCCACATCTATAGCCCACATCACCTTCTCATAAATGGAGGTGGGGCCCACTTGAAATTCATGTGGGATTATGGGCATGAGAGAGAATGGGGAGGATATTCATGAGGGGAATTGTATTAAGCTTGACTTGTGTGTCAAGTTTGGGGTTAATCATGTGGGTTAGCCTAATTAGTGTGGGTTTAAGCTTGTATTAGTCAAAACCTAACCTAGGGCTACACCAACATGATGCAATGAAGTCTATGGGTTATGCATAGGGAGCTTCCTAACCCAATCCTAAGCCAAAACCCCTAATCCTAGCCCTTTACCTTAATCCCGGCCTAGTCCTAGCCTAATCACCTAACCCACTTCCCTAATCCCGGCCTAATCCCAACCTAATCACCTAACCCACCTCCCTAATCCTTCCCTAAACCTAGCCTAATTTCCTTAATACTAACATAATCCTATCCTAATCACCTAACCCACCTCACTAAACCTCACCCCAAAACCAACCCACCTAGCTAAGCCCTAAACCACTAAACCACCCCTCCTAAACCCTAGCACACCATATCCCTAAAACCACCTAAATAAAATATCTCCCCCCCCCCAAAACCAGCCCACCTTATCACCGCACCACCACCACCTAACCACCTAACCACCCTCTCAAAACCACTCCAAGCTGACCTTGGAAAAACCTATAACCCCCCCCCCTAGTGGGCGGGTTTTTCAACTTCTTGGAGCCAGCACTTGGGCCAGCCGAGCCCTCTCTCACCTTGCTCTCTTCTTCCACCTGCACCACCACTACCCCCGGCCTACACCACCTCATGCCACCACTACCTCCCGGCCTGCTCCACTCCACGTCGCCACCAACTGCCCGGCCAGCTCCATCCACCTTCATCATCCGGCTGCCCTCCTTGGACACCAACTTCCCTCACCCATCCGGTTAGTACCTCAACCCAATTCCACCCCATCTTCTCTCCCCCTCCACTCTCAGCCACCCATACCACCACCACATAGCTCCATCATAGCCTTCTCGCCACCCTTACCCATTCGGCCAGACATAGCCCATCACACCACCCGCTTCCCTACCTTCCTCCTTAGTGACACCCCAGCCACCTTACCTTGCTCCCTAGGACCTGCCCCTTCCACTCTCAACCACCCCTTAACTCCACCTTCCCCAACACCCTACCTTTCCATCCGTGACATCCCATAGCCACGCCAGCCGGCCACCACTTAAACCGCCCCTAGTCGGCCAGTCACAGCCGACTGTACCCAAGTCACCCGGCCAGCCACACCCTCTTCCTTAGACATCTTCCCTTTAGTCACCCCTTAGCGCCACCTGCCCTAGCACCAGCCCTATACCTTAGTGACCCTCCTAAAACACTTCAGCCCTAGACATCACGGCAGCACCCTCCTAGTAGCCGGCAAGTCCCCAAGGCGCCACAACCATCCTCCTTTGTCACCCGGCCACACACCCTTGTCGTGCCATCTCGAGGAGCTCCCTCTTGCAGCCCAAGGCGAAGCCCAAGCCCAAGCTCAAGCAAGTCACCTCTGGACCAGCTATACGTAAGTGCCTAACTCGGTCCTCATTTGTAGACTTGCTTAAGTTAAATTAAATTTGATACGGGGTTGTAATAACGGAGCATTATCTCCTCCCGCTTGTAATAACGTGGCTTGGCACACCCACACACACTTGCACTTGAGCCTACCTCGCTCTTAGTTGTGCACAATTTTGAACACACACGGGCCTAATTAGCCCTTACAATATAAGTTTATTTATATACTTTAAGTTGCGTGGGGTTTTGCTTAAGTTGTGTGTGTTGTCCTTCAATTCTCGCACTCACACACATTGAGCTTTCGCTCTTATTTGCAAGACCCAAGTAAGGGCCGTGTTATACTTTCCTTGGGTTTAATTTCATGTCGTGTGTGTAGTATTTCAATTATACACTCACAAACATTAAGCTTTCGCTCTTACTCCCAAGACCTTAGTTAAGGCCATATTGCAATTTATATTTGGGTTTAATTTCATGTTGTGTGCGTAGTACTTCAATTCTCGCACTCACACACATTGAGCTTTCGCTCTTACTCCCAAGACCTTAGTTAAGGCCATATTGCAATTTATATTTGGGTTTCATTTAAAGTCGTGTGTGTTGTCTTTACATTTTCACACGCACCCACATTGAGCCTTCGCTCTTACTTCCAAGACCCAAGTAAGGGCCCATATATATTATATACGTATTTCCCTTTCGGCTATGTCTTTAAGATTTGGGTTTTAAGGTTCAGCAGTGTGCGTAGTCTTTACATATATATACGGCACACACTTGCACTATTGAGCCTTTCCGCTCTTAAGATATAGCCATATTTCCCTTTTGCAATTTCCCTTCGGCAATTTACATTATAAGTCATTTCCCTTCGGCATTGTCTTTTAAATTCGGGTTTTCCCTTTGGAATTGCATGAGTTTGCATTGCATATATGCCATACCACGAGTTAGGATGCATGTTGCATCAAAGCAAACCCCATACTCCCGCTCAAAGTCGCCCCACTTAGGCTGAGTGTTCATAACACACACCTAGTTGGCCTAAAAAGGGATAAAAAGAAAGACTTAGGCACGTACAAATCCACGTGAAATAAAATCTGAAAATCATACCAAAAACAACCCGAATCAAACACCTCAAACACGTTTTCGTAGGTTCTTATATCCCAAAACTCGATTTTAAAAGCGTACAGACTGACCCTTGCACATCGGTGCAAGAAGGTCTGCGACGAGAAGAGCTTGCTTGCTCACAGTCGCCACGTTAGGAGTCAGGTTTAAAATATCTCTTCGCTAGCTTAAGCAAGCTAGCTGGCACGCCCTTTTGCTTAATTAGGACTTAGGCACACGAAAAGGTTCGCTTCAGGCCTAAGAACCTAGGAGCGGGAATTTTCTATGTCTACAGTTATTTGGCATTATCTAAATTTATTTGTTTTTGAAACCAGGTGTTTGTTTTTGAAAACTCCAGATTCTGGTCTAACCAGGCACACGAAAAGGTTCGCTCAAAGTTATTTGGCATTAACCAAATTTTTTGCGTCTACAGTTATTTGCTTGCAACTCCTGGGTTTTTGAAAACTCTAGATTCTGGGTTTGAAATGGGTTTTCAAACCAGGTGTTTGTTTTTGAAAGTCATTTGATTTTGGAGTGTTTATAGATGCCCCTCTTTGGTATTATCCAAATTTATTTGGATAATGGCGAAGAAGACAACACCCCTGTTTGATTTCTCCCTAGATTTGCCCTCGAGAATATAGGATCATCCTAGTTTTGAGAAAAACTTTTCCTTTGTGCCTAGTAAGAGGGGATTTTCGCCAAAGGGGACTTTACCTAATGCGGTGCTAGTCCTAATTGGGATTGTGTAGATGTCCATGCATGCATATGTGAGTGAATGGCATGAAATGATATGCTAGGAAGTATGGTTTCCTAGAGTCTTAATGGAATGGTCGAACTTGAGAGTCTTATGAAGACCTACTGCACCAAGTGAGCTGGTCTTATGTTGCTTGATGTTCGAGGTTTTTCTCAATTTGTTTTTGAAAGAGAAAGACTCCCTTTAGCTTCAATCCTTAGGATTTTCAGCTTTTCGTGTTTCCCCTTACTTGAGTCTTAACACTCGCCAATCTAGCGGAGGTTTTATAAGAAAATCAAGTAGTATTTCAAAATTTCTATGCCTTACTCAAAACTCCTAATTCTCAAACAAAATGAGATTTAAGTAAGCAAATCCTATTTTTACTTTAGGATTCCTTGAAATGAACCTTTCTTCACTTGGGATAAGTCGCAGGGATGGGGAAAGAATTACCACGGTCCCTTCTGAAGTGTCCTGTGGTTTTAGGCAAAGAGGCAGAAAACTGCTCTTTTTGAGCTTTTGGCTATTTTTTTCTTTTTTTCATAGAGGGTCTCCCTTTGGGAGTATTTTTTCTTTGTTCCCTCTTTTCCATAGAAGAAACAATTTGTCTCTTTGATTTCAACTTTCTTTTGGAAAGAGATATTTTGTAGGGATTTCCCTTTTTGCTTTTTGCCAAGTTTTCCTTTTGGGGAAGAGAAGAGAAGAAGGGGAAGGTCATATCCCAAGGATCTACTTGATTCATCCCATATCAGCCTATTTAGAAATAGCACGTACTACTTGCAAGTATCTTGCTATTTTGAACCAGGCCTTCCTTTGTAAGAAGAAGAATTTTGAAATGTAACCCGTTCGTTTTTGGAAACTCCGCTTTTTCACAAGCATCGATTCTCTCATTCACGGTTGCACGATCTACCTTGATCCTCACTCACGAAGTTTCAAAGGAGATTTCCTCAAAATGTTTTCGTAATAGGACTTAGCTTAGACCCTACACATGGTATTTTTTCAAATATTGGGCATTCATAGGGTCTGCTAAATTCTTACCCTCAACATCGACTAACCAGTATGCATTGTTCGTGGTGGTTCCATGCACAACATAAGGACCATCCCACTTGGGCCGCCACTTTCCAAGTGGATGTGGGCCACGATGTTGGATGATTTTTAGTACAAGGTCTCCTACCTTGAAGTGGCAAGGCTTCATATGCTTCTCATAATGTCAGGCTATCCTTTGTCGGTATGCATGTGCATGATCCATGGCAAGGAGCCTTCTCTCATCTAATAAATCAAGCTCGGCCATACTAGCATGTTGTAGCGTCTCTAGGGGAAGGTCGAGTGCAAGTGATGTATGAAATGAATGTAGTTTGGTGTGAATGGGGAGAATGGCGTTTGTGCCATAGACCAACTCAAATGGCGTGGCATTTGTGGGAGTTCGGATGGAAGTCCTATAAGCCCATAAGGCTTCATCCAACTTCTCATGCCATGTCCTACCCTTCTCTAAAGTTTTCTCCATGATGCTTATGAGAGACTTATTGGTGGCTTCGGCTTGGCCGTTGCCTTGCGGGTAGTAGGGTGATGAGAAGTGGTGAGTTATGCCATATGTGTTACATAACTTTACCCTCCTCTCGTTTTTGAAGGGGGTGCCATTATCAGACACTAGGTCTTTTGGAACCCCAAATCGAGCCAAGATATTTCTCCTAATGAATGCCACTACATGTTGCCCCTGGACATTAGTCAGGGAGGTAGCTTCAACCCATTTGGAAAAGTATTCAGTGGCTGCTAGGATAAACCTATGCCCATTTGATGCATTTGGAAAAATTGGTCCTATGATGTCAAACGCCCACATGGTGAATGGCCATGGGCTGACCACGGAATGCAATGTGGATGATGGGATATGAATGGCATGTCCATGCACTTGACATGGGTGACACTTCCTAACATGGTCATGGCAATCTTGCTTTAGAGTGGACCAAAAGTAACCAGCTCTAAGTATTTTCATTGCCATCATATTGGCATTAACATGCCCTCCACATTCTCCATTGTGGAATTCATGCATTACCATCCTAGCCTCCTCGAGGTCGACACACCTCAGTAAAATGCCAGTAAAACTCTTTTTATAAAGAATCCCTCTCATAATCATGTATCGGGTTGAAATTTTTCGAATAAAAGCTTTGTCTTTAGACGAAGCAAATTCTGAAAATCCTCCGTTTTCTAAGAAAACTTTAATGTCTTGAAACCAGGGTTTTTAGTGGAAGTTGTGTTGTTTTGGCAAATCTCCAAATCGTGTGTGGATGGAGTGGGTGAGTGTCATATTTCTAAGGATCGAGTTCCCAAGGTAGGATCGACCCTTAGGGCTGAGTCTAAGGATGAGAGGGCATCGGCTATGCCATTGTCCTCTCTTCCTACGTGTGTGAGTGTACACGATTGGAACGACTCGATCAACTTGGTGACCAATTCGTGGTATGAAAGAAGTTTTTTATTTTTGACTTGCCAAATTTTTAACACTTGGTTTATGAAAAGTAAAGAATCTCCAAAGACCTCAATGCACGATGCCCCTAGAGTTTTCAAAATTTTCAAGCCTTGCATGAGTGCTTCATACTCGGTTGTGTTGTTAGAACATTCGAAATCTACGCGAATGGCGATGGGGATTTCTCCCTTTTCAGGGGATATGAGGATGATTCCTGTCCTAGCCCCTCTTTGGTTTCGTGCCCCATCGAAGTGCATCTTCCACACTTGGTTTTCACTTGAGCAATTTGATAAAATATGGTTTTGAAATTGATTTTGAAAGATGCCCTCGTCAAGCATTTTATCAAGTGTGGGATATGAATCTTCTAAGGGGAAATCAGCCACATAATCAGCTAGGGCTTGCCCCTTAATGGAGGTTTGATGGTGGAATTTCAGGTCATACTCCATCAAGAGGAGTTGCTATTTACCCAGCCTACCCGTGAGGATAGGTTTTTCAAACAAATGCTTGATTGGATCAAGCCTAGACACTATCCAGATCTCATGATCTAGGAAATAATGTCAAAATTTCTGGCAGGTCCATACCAAGGCCAAGCACGTCTTCTCCATGGCTTGATAGTTTCTTTCATAAGCCAATAGAGTTTTCAAAATATAGTAGATGGCATACTCTTTATGGGTATCATCCTCATATTGAGCTAATAAGTTTCCCAAGGCATTCGTATGCACAGAAATATAAAGTGAAAGAGGTTTTCCTTGCTTTGGAGGGTTTAAAACAGGAGGATTAACCAAATATGCCTTTAATCTTTCGAAAGCTTTTTAGCAATCGTCGTCCCATACAAATTTTACCCCTTTTCTCAAAAGTTTGTTGAAAGGTTCGTATCTTGTAGAGAGGTTTGAAATAAACCTTCTAATTGATTGGAGGCGACCTTGGAGCCTTCGGATTTGAGTTAAATTGGAGGGTGGAGGCATATATATGATGGCTCAACACTTAGAGGGGTCGACTTCAATGCCCCTTTGGCTTACCATAAAACCTAAAAGCTTGCTGGATTCTACTCCGAAGACGCACTTTTGATGGTTTAGTTTTACTTTATAAAGCCTCAATCTTTCGAAAACGTTTTGCAAAGATTCGATGTGTGCATCTCGGGTTTTTGACTTCACCAAGAGATCATCCATATACACTTCTAAGAGCTCATGAATTTGATCGTAAAAGATCGTAGTCATGGCTCTTTGGTATGTGGCACCGGTGTTTTTCAAACCAGAGGGCATGACTATATAGCAATACGTGCCCCAGGGTGTGGTAAAAGCAGTTTTAGCCTGGTCTCTTGGGGCTAATTTGATTTGATTATAACCCGAGTAGCCATCCATAAATGAAAACACTTCATGATTTGCAGTACTATCGACTATCAAATCGATATTTGGTAAAGGGAAGTTATCCTTTGGCATGGCTTTGTTCAAATTTCTAAAATCAATGCAAATTCGAATTTTCCCATTGGATTTTCGAACTACAACAATGTTGGAAAGCTAATCAAAATACGCAATGGGTTTTATAAAACCAGCTTTAAGCAGATCTTCTAAACCATCTTTTACTTGAGAATGTACGTTCGGGTGAATCTTCCTAAGCTTTTGTTTTATGGGTTTTGAATCTAGACCTAGGGGAAGACAATGCTCTACTACTTTTGGGTTTATACCTGGTAAGTCTTCGTAAGTCCATGCAAACACATCGATATAGGTTTTCAAGAATGCAGTGAATGATGCTTTTTCATGCTCATGCAAACATGCGCCTACCTTAATGTGTTTAGGTTTTGACTCACTCCCTAAGTTGATTTCTATGAAATCCCTTCCTATGAAATTCGAAGGTTTTTCCAAATTGAGAATTTTGTTAAACTCGAGAAGCTCGGAGGTTTGATCCTCCTCAGGGAGAAGGGGATCCTCCTTCGTTCTTTGATCATTCTCGAGAATTCTAAATCCTAGGGAATTTGGATTTAATGCATGGTTTTTGCAAACGCGTGGTTTTGGTTTTGGAATTTCTACAGGTTTTGAAGACTTGGGTCCTTTTATGAAGATGATTTTTTCCTCAAAATCCTTGGTTTTTTGCAAATTTTTACCAGAAGCTGGTATGTACAAGATTTTGTTTTTGGAATTTTCCAATTTTTCAATTTTTTTGGTTTCTTGCAAAGAAAAGATATTTAGAGAAATACAAAGTACAACTTTTTTGGATTTTTTGCAAATTTCTAATGTTTTTGGATTTTGAAAATTTTCCATTTGTTTTTGGATTTTGAAATTTTATAATTTTTTTGGATTTTTGGTTAAGGAGGGATCTTCCATCATACCTATAAAGGAAAACGCCACAAATTAGACTCTAAATAAGCGGTCTAAATCATAGGTTTCTGCTTTAATAGGTTCCAGGGCACCCTTGACCCAAGTGGTCATAGGTGGTGGTTCTGGGGGTATGGAGGGGATATATCCTATCCCATACCTACTTGGGTTTGCATTTGGTATTATGGGCTCGAGGCAACCTTGGTTTTGGGTCCCTAGGCTTTGGTAGGGCATGTAACCCATGTTTAATAGCATGTTCCAAGGCTTTTTTAGTTTTGCAAATTCTTTGTATAAAGGGTGGCCTTGGAACTTGCTATCGTCCATGTCATGCTTGAATGGTTTTTTACTTAGGGACTTTGGAAATAGTTGGCACTTGGTCTTTCCTAGGATGATTATGGTTTTGGGTGGGCAAGCTTTGGGCTGCCCCTTGATATGTAGGATTTTCCTAGGTTTTTGGAGGACAATCTTGGGCATTTCGACCAAAGATTTCCCAAGGTTGTCCTCATAGGCTTGGTGACCTGATAAGCAAGGGAAGTTTTGTATTCCCTGAAACTGAGGATGGCTTTATCCTAGAATTACCACAATCTGGTTTTCATAGGGGATTTTCACGCACCTATGGAAGGTGGATGGCACAGCTCGCAGGCTATGTATCCATGGTCTTCCAAGCAGTAGGTTGTAATGGAGGTGTATGTCTAAGACATGGAACACCCCTGCGTGGGCTATGCCCCCTATTTCCATGGGTAACTCTATGGCTCCCAATGGTTTAGATGCATTTCCATCGTATCTAGTGATTACGATGGGGCTTGGTTCACGGAAGTCAAGGTGACTCCGATTTGACATGCCATGTGGAGCGAAAGGATGTTGAGACCTCCTCCCCCATCAACTAAGCACTTGTCGAGAGGATAGTGATTCAATACTACCTCAATATGCAAGGCTTGGTTGTGGGTTTCATATGGTCTTTCTATCTCGTCTTCCGAGAACACGATTGGCGTTTTTGCACAAATAGGTACCACTTGAAATGACAAGGACTCGGGAGTTATATTTTAGTTAACCTTGGCTCTCTCTAAGATTTTTTCTAAAACAAGCCTATGCCTAGGTGAGGTTTGTATCAGCTATAGGATGGACATGTTTATTGGGATCTTAGAAAGATGAATTTCAAAATCATATGAGGTTAAAACATTTTGACCTTTATCCATTTTTTGCGAAACCTTAGGAATGCATGCTTTTGAAGGGCTATGGATACTTGTAGACGCAGAAAATTCTCGCTCCTGGTTCTTAGGCCTGAAGCGAACCTTTTCGTGTGCCTCAGTCCTATTTAAACAAACAGGGCGTGCCAGCTAGCTTACTTAAGCTAGCGAAGATATATTTTAAAACCTGACTCCTAACGTGGCGACTGTGAGCAAGCAAGCTCTTGTCGTCGCAGACCTTCTTGCACCGATGCGCAAGGGTCAGTCTGTACGCTTTAAAAAATTGAGTTTTTGAGTATAAGAACCTGTAAACACCCCGAAATCCCACGAATTTCTCAAACGAATCTGGTTTTATACAAGCAGCCCCAAAGGGCCATTTTGAGTTTGGAAACCCAGGAGCCTTCCAAACAACCCTGTATATATGTTTAAAAACTTTATCTTTCAAAAACATATGATATAGCTGTTGAAAACCCTTTTAAGACATGTTTTGAAACCCCGAAGTGGCTTGGCCCGATCAAGACAGGACCAGGAGAGCCAAGAAGAGCCCGGAACCGGAGCACATGTCGAGCCCGGCACAACAACTCTTGTATCTGATTCACATCCCAGGATCTCGAACGTCCAAGACCCTGTTCTTACCAAAATATCATTTGAAGTCATCTCCGGAAGGCAGAAACGGAGGCGGACGACCATGTTGGCGAAGACCCAACGCAGACGGAGTACTGATGCTGTCAGGCCCCGCACGAATCGTCCGTTTCGAACCCAGCTCGAAGGAGTCAGAGTTCAGTTTGGATTGGATCTGGACCATATATATCCAGATTCCAATCCAAACCCATATGTGGACTTGGATTTGGATTTGGATCCAGAGATCCAATCCAATATCCATATCCATGGCCCACATCACCTTCTCATAAATGGAGGTGGGGCCCACTTGAAATTCACGTGGGATATTGGGCATGAGAGAGTGGGGGTGAAAAATATCAAGAGTGTTGTATTAAGCTTGACTTGTGTGTCAAGTTTGGGTTAATCATGTGGGTTAGCCTAATGGAATGGGTTTAAGCTTGTAATTAGCTAAAACCTAACCTAGGGCTGCACCAACATGGGGTGATCAAGGTCTATGGGCCATGCTAAGGGAGCTCCTTCACCTAAACTTAACCCAAAATGCCTAAACCTAGCCTAAACCCCTAATCCACCCCTAATCTGAACCTAATCACCTAACCCACTTCCCTAATCCCGGCCTAATCCCAACCTAATCACCTAACCCACTTCCCTAATCCTTCCCTAAACCTAGATTAATTTCCCTAATCCTAGCCTAAACCTAGCCTAATCACCTAACCTAGCTCACTAAACCTCACCCTAAAACCCAACCACCTAACCTAGCCCTAAACCCCTAAACCACCCTTAGCCCACGATTTATCCAAACACCTAGTTTTAAAATCTCTGGCCCAACCCCATCCAGCCCACCTTATCTACATACCACCCTACCTAAACCACCTAACCACTACCCACAGCCCAGCCCTAACCGACCTACCCATCCCCTATTTAAACCCCCCTCATTGTGGGCGGGTTTTCTAAGTGGGAACCACTCTACCTCACCCAGCCGGGCCCTCTCCTTCTCCCTTCTCTCACCCAGCCGGGACAACTCCCCACCTTGGCCTGCTCCAGCTGCTCCACCAGCCGCCACCTGCTCCACCACCTTCCCTCTTCCATCCACCACCACCACCCCTCAGCCGGACGCCATCATCTTCCCCCAACCGAACCAGCCGACAGCCACCTGCCCGCCACTTTCCCACTCCATCCGCCACTTCTCCCCATTCGGTAAGTACCCTCCACCTTACCTAGCCCCCTTCTCTACCTCCTCTCCACTCTTAGCCACCCATCCTCCCTTCAGCTCAGCCCCTTTGCCGCCACCACCTAAACCTAGCCGAACCTAGTATAACCCAAGTGGCTGGCCACTACTTAGCCACCATCTCCCATTCGGCCGACCCCCCTAGGTGTCCTATTTGGCCTTCCCACTAGCTCACCTTTTAGGGCCAGTTTTCCCTAAGTACCTAACTTCCCTAGTGACCCTAAGACCCACTTATTCAACCACTCTAAACTCCCTACTTGGAGGCGCCACCTACTTGCTACCGGCCCCCTTCGAGGCGTATATCCCGCGCCCCACTTGCAGCCGGCCAGCACCCTTGGTCACATACCTTCGCGGAGCTCCCGTTTGCAGCCCAAAGCCAAGGCCACGCTCAAGCAAGACCTCTACGGACCAGCTACTCGTAAGTGTCTAAACTCGGTCTTTAGTCATACGCTTGCTTGAAATTCAATTTGATACGGGGTTGTAATAACGGAGCATAGTCTCCCCCCGCTTGTAATAACGTGGCTTGGCACAACCACACACGTGCACTCTCTTAGTCGTGCACAATTTTGAACACACACGGGCCTAATCAGCCCCTAATATATAAGTGTACGTGTATATTTCATTTCCGAAGGGTTTTGTTTAAGTTGGGTGCGTTGTCTTTCAATTCGAACACTCTCACACACATTGAGCTTTCGCTCTTATTTGAAAGACCCAAGTAAGGGCCGACCTATACTATTTGGGTTTCATTTCATGTCGTGTGAGTAAGTCTTTCAATTCGAACACTCTCACACACATTGAGCTTTCGCTCTTATTTGAAAGACCCAAGTAAGGGCCGACCTATACTATTTGGGTTTCATTTCATGTCGTGTGAGTAAGTCTTTCAATTTAAACACTCTCACACACATTGAGCTTTCGCTCTTAGTTGAAAGACCCAAGTAAGGGCCGACCTATACTATTTGGGTTTCATTTCATGTCGTGTGAGTAAGTCTTTCGATTCAAGCACTTTCACACACATTGAGCCTTCGCTCTTACTCCCAAGACCTTAGTAAAGGCCTTATTGCAGTTATATTTGGGTTTCATTTATGTCGTGTGTGTAGTACTTCAATTCAAGCACTCTCACACACATTGAGCCTTCGCTCTTACTCCCAAGACCTTAGTCAAGGCCATACTGCAATTTATATTTGGGTTTAATTTCATGTCGTGTGTGTAAGTCTTTCAATTCAAGCACGCACCCACATTGAGCCTTCGCTCTTATTTGCAAGACCCGAGTAAGGGCTCATATACATAGGATATATACATATCTCCCTTCGGTTATTTCCCTTCGGTTATTTCCCTTCGGTTATTTCCCTTCTGTTATTTCCCTTCAGTATTGTCTTTACATTTCGGGTTTTCCCTTTGGAGTAGCGTGAGTTTGCATTGCATCTACGCCATACCACGAGGTAGGACGCATATTGCATCGAAGCAAGCCCCGCTTGAATTCGCCCATGTAGTGGAGTGTTCATAACACACAAACTAGGCGACCCAAAAAGGGATAAAAGAAAAGACTTAGGCACGTGCAAATCCACGTGATCTAAAACATGCAATCGCATCTTAAAGACCCGAAATAAGATACCTCGAACCGTTTCGTAGACTTTCTCCCCAAAACTCGATTTTTGCAAAAGCGTACAGACTGACCCTTGCGCATCGGTGCAAGAAGGTCTGCGACGACAAGAGCTTACTTGCTCACAGTCGCCACGTTTAGAAGTCAGTGTTAAATATATCTTCGCTAGCTTAAGTAAGCTAGCTGGCACGCCCTATTTATATACATAGGCCTTAGACGCACGATAAGATCCACTCCAAGCCCCGAAAGAGGCGAAGAGGCGGGGATTTTCGCGCGTCTACAGAACCTACGTAAGCGGTTTGAGGTGTTTGACTCGGGTTGTTTTGTATGGCTTTCAGATTTTATTTCACGTGGATTTGCACGTGCCTAAGTCTTTCTTTTTATCCCTTTTCGGGCCACCTAGGTGTGTGTTATGAACTCTCCACTAAAATGTGGCGACTTTGAGCGGGTGGTTTGCTTTGATGCAATATGCGTCCTAACTCGTGGTATGGCGTATATGCAATGCAAACTCATGCAACTCCAAAGGGAAAACCCGAATTTTAAAAGACAATGCCGAAGGGAAATGACTTGTAATGGAAATTGCCGAAGGGAAATGACTTGTAAATGTAAATTGCCGAAGGGAAATTGCAAAAGGGAAATATGGCTATATCTTAAGAGCGGAAAGGCTCAATTGTGCAAGTGTGTGTCGTGTATATATGGAAAGACTACGCACACAGCTGAACCTTAAAACCCTGTAAACACCCCGAAATCCCACGAATTTCTCAAACAACCTGGTTTTGTAAAAGCAGCCCCAAAGGGCTATTTTGAGTCTGGAAATCCAGGAGCCTTCCAGGCAACCCTATACAGATGTTTTAAACTCTTATATGTTTTAAATATGTATAATATGTTTTAAAAACTGTTAAAATATGTTTTGAAACCCATAAAGCAAGCTTGGCCTGATCAAAGCAGGACTAGAAGAGCTAAAGAGAGCCCAGAACCGGAGCACAAGTCGAGCCCAGCACAACAACTCTCGTATTGAATCCACCCCCAGGATCTCGAACGTGCAAGACCTTGTTATAATCAGAAATCATATGAAGTCATCTCCGGAAGGCGAAAACAGAAGCGGATGATCATGTTGGCGAAGACCCAACGCAGACGGAGTACTGATGCTGTCAGATCCCGCACAAACCGTTCATTTCGAACACAGCCTGAAGGAGTCAGAATTCAGTTTGGATTGGATTTGGACCATATATATCCAGACCCCAATCCAAACCTATGTGTGGATTTGGATTTGGATTTGGATCCAGAGATCCAATCCAATATCCACATCCATGGCCCACATCACCTTCTCATAAATGGAGGTGGGGCCCACTTGAAGTTCACGTGGGATTATGGGCATGAGAGAGAGTGGGGGAGGATAAGATTTGAAGGTAATTGTAATTAAGCTTGACTTGTGTGTCAAGTTTGGGGTTAATCATATGGGTTAGCCTAATTAGCATGGGTTTAAGCTTGTATTAGCCAAAACCTAACCTAGGGCTGCACCAACATGATGCAACAAGGTCTATGGGTTATGCAAAGGGAGCTCCCTAACCCAATCCAAAGTAAAAACCCCTAATCCTAGCCTTTTACCCTAATCCCGGCCTAAACCTAGCCTAATCACCTAACCCACCTCACTAAACCTCACCCCAAAACCAACCCACCTACCTAAGCCCTAAACCCCTAAACCACCCCACCTAAACCTAGCACACCATATCCCTAAAACCCCTTTAACCAAAATATCTGGCCCCTCCTCAATACCAGCCCACCTTATCACCACACCACCACCACCTAAACCATCTAACCACCTTCCAAATACCAGCCCCAACCGCCATTTCAAAAGCCTATATAACCCCCCCCCCCCTAGTGGGCGTGAATTTTTCTTCCACCTTGGCCCAGCCGACCTTGGCCAACCACCTCCCAGCCGAGCCTTCCACCTTGCTCCACCTGCACCACCACACCCCGGCCAGCTCCACCTCACGCCACCACTGCCTCCCAGCCTGCTCCATTCCACGCTGCCATCACTTCCATCAGGCTGAACTCCATCCACTTCAATCACCCGGCAGCTCTTCTTCCTTGGACACCAACTCCCTACCAGCCGGTTAGTATCTCAACCCAACTTCATCTCCTCTTCACTCCCCCTCCACTCTCAATCGCCCATACCACCACTCCACCTCTCCATCACAGCCACCCGCCACCCTTACCCAGTCGGACAGACATAACCCTTTCAACACCCGGCTCTCTACCTTCTCCCCTAGTGATACCCGGCCACCTTCCACCTTGCTCCCTAGGACCTGTCCCTTCCAACTCTTAGTCATCCACTAACCCCACCTTCCATAACACCCTAGCTAGCTCCATTCCCATCCTTGACATCCCCAGTACCCTAGCAGCCGGCCACCACTAAAACTCCCCTTAGTCGGCCAGTCATAGCCGACTGCACCCAACCTATTCGGCCAGCCACACCTTCTTCCTTAGATTTTCCTTAGGCATTTCCTTTAGGCTCCCCTTTAGCGCCACCTTCCATAGAGCCTTCCCTCCCTTAGTGACCTTCCTTAGTCACCTTAGCCCAAAGCACCACGACAGCCTCCCCCTAGCAGCCGGTGAGTCCCCAAGGCGCCACAATCCTCCCTTGTCACCTGGCTACACAACCTTGTCGTTCCACTTCGAGGAGCTCCCTCTTGCAGCCCAAGGCGAAGCCAAGCCTACGCTCAAGCATGTCACCTCCGGACCAGCTATAAGTAAGTGCCTAAACTCGGTCCTTAGTTGTAGACTTACTTAAATTAAATTTGATACGGGGTTGTAATAACAGAGCATTGTCTCCCCCCGCTTGTAATAACGTGGCTTGGCACACCCACACACACGTGCACTTGAGCCTACCTCGCTCTTAGTTGTGCACGATTTTGAACACACACGGGCCTAATCAGTCCTTTATATATAAGTTTATGTATATATTCTAAGTTGCGTAGGGTTTTGTTTGAGTTGGGTGTGTTGTCTTTAATTTCTCGCACTCACACACATTGAGCCTTCGCTCTTATTTGCAAGACCCAAGTAAGGGCCGTGTTATACTATTGTTGGGTTTAATTTCATGTTGTGTGCGTAGTACTTCAATTCAAGCACTAAAACACATTGAGCTTTTGCTCTTATTCCCAAGACCTTAGTTAAGGCCATATTGCAATTTATATTTGGGTTTCATTTGAAGTCGTGTGTGTTGTCTTTACATTTTCACACGCACCCACATTGAGCCTTCGCTCTTGTTTGTAAGACCCAAGTAAGGGCTCATATATACTATATACGTATTTCCCTTTTGGCTATGTCTTTTCAATTCGGGTTTTAAGGTTCAGTAGTGTGCGTAGTCTTTCAATATATACAAAGCACACACTTGCACAATTGAGCCTTTCCGCTCTTAAGATATAGCCGTATTTCCCTTTTGCAATTTCCCTTCGGCATTTTACATTACAAGTCATTTCCCTTCGGCAATTTCCATTACAAGTCATTTCCCTTCGGCATTGTCTTTTACATTCGGATTTTTCCTTTGGAGTTGCGTGAGTTTGCATTGCATATACGCCATACCACGAGTTAGGATGCATATTGCATCAAAGAAAACCCCATACTCCCGCTCAAAGTTGCCACATTTTAGTGGAGTGTTCATAACACACACCTAGGTGGCCCCAAAGAGGGATAAAAAGAAAGACTTAGGCACGTGCAAATCCACGTGATCTAAAATCTGAAACCATACTAAAAAGACCTTAATCAAACACCTCAAACCACTTTCGTAGGTTCTTACACTCCCAAAAACTCGATTTTAAAAGCGTACAGACTGACCCTTGCGCATCGGTGCAAGAAGATCTGCAACGACAAGAGCTTGCTTGCTCATAGTCACCACGTTAGAAGTCAGGTTCTAGAATATATCTTCGCTAGCTTAGGTAAGCTAGTCAGGTTATAGGACTTAGGCACACGAAAAGGTTTGCTTCAGGCCTAAGAACCAGAAGCGGGAATTTTCTGCGTCTACAGTAGTTTGGCACGCCCGGTGGGACGTGAGTCTTTTAAAGTCGAGTCACTCTAGGAAACTTGCGAAAAGATTTTTTCAAAGAGGTGTTGTTTTAACTTTTTTCTTCTTTACTTGTACTTAGGAATTTTGAAAAAGGCTTAAAAGCATGTCAAAATCCAACCCAAGTGAAGTGTCGAGCCAAGGCTCATGCGCATCAAGTTCTCACTCTAGGAGGATTTTGAAAAACAAGATCAAACTAGACGAGATAGAGGACTTGAGAAGGGAATTCAAGGCTAAAATCGATGCTCTCAGCCAAGAGGCTGAAGTAGGCGATTCATGTTCATCAAATGGTGAACAAAAGGCCAAAAGAAAATCTGAAAAACCTCGCAAGCACAAAGAGGCCTCCGTAATGGAAGGCAACCAATACCATGAGTCCTTCACACAAAAGGACCGTAAAGCCCTGCAGCAGCTGCTGAAAGGGCAAAATAAAGAGAAAAGGAGTTACACCCTGTCTGATTTCCTTCCCATGGATTATGAAACAGATAGTGATGATGAAATACCGAACTTCCATCGGTATGATGGCATGGGAGACCCTAGGTCTCACTTGCAACTTTTCTCGCGTCGAGCCCATAAGAAGAAAAAGGACTCGATGAAATGGGTGTATTGGTTCCCTTTATCCCTTAAAGGCACAACTGCCAAATGGCTGGCTTCCTACGACTTAAGCCAGTTCGCTACTTTTAAAGAGTTAGCAAACTACTTCATGCAAAGATTTGCACACAATGTAGAAGTCACGCCGACTCTAAACACTTTAAGGGATACGAAGTAAGGCATGAACGAAGACGTACATGCCTTCATTATACGATGGAGGTCACTTTTGGGCCAAGTGCGAGAGCCCATATCCGAAGGATGCGCAGTCATGCTCATCTTGGATAACTTTAAAAGTGAGTTAAAGACCCTTCTCTCACTCCATGAGATCTCAACTTTCCATAAGTTGATAAAAAAAGCATCCCTTTTCGAAACAAACTTGAAAAAGGAGATATACGATCACCTATGGAAAGGAAGTGCCATTTTTAAAACCCGCTTGGAAAAGCCCATCACTTATGGGCTACCCACGATGGACAAAGGGGCAAAACCCCATAAAATCGCCAATGTCCGGGTGGATCCAGGCGTGGCAGGCACTTCCAAAAATTTTGAAAAACTAGAAAATAAAAGGGAGCGGAATTTTCAAAAACCGATTGAAAAACGGGAATACACTCCGCTGTGGCAACCTGTGTCGGAGGTCCTAGACCTCCTACTTGCCCAAGGCATGATAGAACTTCCCGAAATCCCCGAAGGAGTCACTTCCAAAGGGGGGTATTTAAATCAATTTTGCAATTATCATCAGCTCAAAGGCCATGATACCAAACGTTGTTTCTCCCTTTTAAATAAAATCGAGAAGTTGATAGCGGAGGGCCGGCTCCAGGTCACTACGGAACCTGAGCCACCTCAAGCCATCTTCAAAGAACCCTTTCCCAAGCACGCCAGTAGCAGTGGGAAAGGAAAGGAGGTATGTACCCTCACCTTTTCAAAAGAACTAGCGCAAACATCCAAGTCTCGTCGACCCACTTGTGTGCCCACTCTTGTACTATACAAGAAGCCCACCCAAGTCGTCATCCAGGGACCACCAAAAGCTGAATCCCTGGCTAAACCAGTTTTAAAACTTCAAGGAGCTCCTCAACTCATAATTAGAGCCAATTTTAGTGCGAACCCTAGGCTGGTCATGGGGGAAGTGACTAGATCCGAGAGGGACCTACAAAGTGCTAAAAAGGTGGTCAGTGTGCCTGACCCCTCAAAAGCATGTATTCCTGGAGTTCTGCCAAAAGCAGACAAGGGGAAAGTCGTCCTAAACCCTTATGATTTCGAAAACCATCTTTCAAAGATTCCTATCCACATGTTCATCCTAGAGCTTATACAAACTTCTCCTAGGCATAGACTCGTGGTAGAGAAAATTCTAGAAAGAGCTAAGGTTGATTCGAACATAAGTCTGAAATCCCTGTCTGACCAAGTGGCCTTAATAGGAGCCAAATCGCCCATCACTTTCTCGGAAGATGATGTAGATAGACCCTACGAGTCCCATAACCAGGCCCTGCATATCGAGGTGGTTCTGAATAACCACTTTCTAGACAGGTGCCTAGTCGATGGTGGAGGAGGGCTCAACATCCTTCCACTTCATGTGGCGTATCAAATCGGAGTCACCTTGACTTTCGTAAACCCAAGCCCCATCGTTATCACTGGATACGATGGGAATGCATCTAGGCCTTTAGGATCGATCGAACTCCCGATGGAAATGGGAGGGATCACACACATGGGGGTGTTCCATGTCTTGGACATCCACCCCCATTATAACCTGTTGTTGGGAAGGCCCTGGATACACAGCTTGTGTGCTGTGCCATCCACCTTCCACAGGTGTGTCAAGATCCCTTTCAGGGACCAAGTCGTGGTGATCCTAGGTGAGAGTCACCCACAGCTTCAGGGGATCATAAACTCCCCTTGTTTGTCGAGCTCCCAGGCCCATGAGGCTAACCTGGGGCAGACCATGGTTGAGCCACCAAGGCTCGTGTTGAATAGCCCTAGGAAGGTGTTATGTGTGAAGGGGCAGCCCAAAGCAAGCTCCCTCTCGATTCTAACCCTTCTAGGAAGACCCAAGCATTCCCTATTTCCAAAACCCCTGGACAAAAAGCCATACGAGCACGATATGGACGATAGCAAGTTCCAAGACCACGATTTGTATCAACAATTTTCAAAAAACAAAAAATCGTGGAACATGTTGAATATGGGCTATACGCCCTACAAAAGTCTAGGGGAACAAAACCAGGGTCTCCTAGAACCCATCCTTCCTAGGGCCAACCCAAGCCGATACGGGATCGGCTACACTCCCAAAATACCACCAGAGCCACCCCTTGTGACCACCTGGGTCAAGGGTGGCCTGGAGCCTATCCTAGAAGAGACCTACGATTTAGACCTCCTATTCTGAGTCTAACCCGTAGTGTTTTCCCTTTGTAGGTATGATGGAAGATCCCTTTCACAAAAATACAAAAACATTTGAAAAACTTAAAATCAAAAAAATTGAAAAAGAGGAAAAACCAAAAACAATGGTGTAGATGTGATTTTATTTCAAATCGTGGGATTCGAAATCAAATCCTCGAACTACGTCGGGTTGCGCGAGCATGCCAGTTAGTTTATCAAAACTAACAAATTCTTATTTTCTAACTTCTAAGAACGATTGTGGACAAGTGAGATCTTTTCGACTTAGGCCTTCTTGAATCGGCGCTCAAGGGTCAGCCTAGACGCTTGAAATTTGTTTGAATCCGTTAATTCAAGAAAGGAAAAACCATATTTTCCAAAGTTTCAGATTTGTGTTTAAGTTCTTGATTTCTGAAAATTTTCAGATTCTGAAAGTTGCAGAATTTGTTCAGTTCCAAAGACCTGTTCTCTGAATTTTTAAAAATACTTCTGATTCTCCAAAATTCTAAAAACTTTACAGAATAGAGACATGTGTGTGTAGAATCAGAATATATTTTTGTTTTATAATTTAGTTCTTTATTTTCTAAGAATTAAATACAGAATCAGAAACTCTTATAAAATTCAGAACAGCTGTGTTTCTGTGAATCAAAAGCTCAGAAAAACAGTAATATCTCAGCACTCAGTCATTCAATTTCGATAAAATCTATTGTGTTAGAAAGATGCAGATGTTAGGTTTCCAAAGAATCAAATTTCATCCAATTTCATTCAGTGGTTGCAGAGATATGAGCAAAAGAACAGAGGTCTGTTACTGAACGTTCTGTTTCTGTAAAACGCAATCTGGATTTTGTATAAACTTCACGGATCTAATTGACTAGGCAATCGTTCATGAAAATGCCTCAAAATTTTATCTAATCAAGTATGCTATATTTAGATTATTCATACAAAATTTTGAATCAATTGGCTTATCCGTTTGCCCATAATAATTCTGTGATCAGACATGTGTGCACAGACAGTTTCAGAAACTAGTTTTACAAAAAATTTCAGAAGGTTTCTAAAATGATTCTAAAACGAAATTCAACCTGTATCAGTCCTAATGATGCATGGAAATCATCTAAACATGGATTTTACTTTCGTTTATGAAGTAATCATGTGTGTTTGTATCGATATAAATGAAGAACATGAGCTCGAGGCCTTGATTCAGATACAAATTTCCAGAATCTGTGCTTCTTCAGATTCTCATGAATTAAAACAAATTTGTGCACGGATTCGAACCTGTGTGAGTGAGAGGGGATGTAGGAGCACTTCGTCGGATGATTGTCGGATGTCGGAACCAGGCCAGTCTTCCTTTTTCTCCTTCTTCTCTTCCTTTCTCTCTCTCTCTCTCTCTCTCTCTCTCTCTCTCTATTTCCCTGAATTCTCGGACTGAACGTTCCTGTGTATTGGTTGATCATTCCCTCTTGATGCTCGCTGGTTGATCGTCGCTGGTTCCTTGTCGTTGGTTTCCTTTTGATGCTCGCTGGTTGATCGTCGCTGGTTCCTCGTCGTTGGTTTCCTTTTGATGCTCGCTGGTTGATTTCCTTGTTGTTCCTGACTGATCGTCACTGGTTGATCGTAGCTGGTTCATGCCCTCTTGTAAACACCCCAAATCTTCTATATTTCAAAAACTCTCAAAACACCAAAAAGCTCGTTTGAGCCAAAACGACAACCTATTTTGAAATGTGAAAACAGGTACAGAAGGCAAAAGAAGACCCTAGGCCCGAAGAGGATTCAAGCCCAGAGCTTCAGAAGCCACTCCCTGATAAAAAAACAAAAGAAAGCTGAGCCCGTTTGATGAAAAGCTCAACGGAGTCCAGAACGGCGAGACGAAGTCCAGACGACAAAGTTGGGGAAAACCCAGCACTAGACAGAGTGCTGATGAAGCCAGTGCCCGCACAGATCGTTCGCCTCGAGAAGCCAAGAAGGACTATCCGAAGAAATTTTTATTTGGATCTGGACCATATATATCCAGATCCAAATCCATGTAATGAATATTGTTTGGATTTGGGCCAATCCAAATAGTGTTTGGGTCGATCCAAATAGTGATTGGATTTGGATTGGATCCAAATAGTGTTTGGATTGGATCGGATCTAGATCAAAATATCCAGATCCATATCCATAAAAATGTTGGGTTTGGATCGGATACGGATCTCAAAATATCCGAGATCCAATATCCAGATCCAAATAGTGTTTGGATTTGGGTCTAGATCCAAACCCCAAACCCAAACCCAAATCCAAGACCCACCTCAAATGTCTATAAATAGAGGTGAGGGGGTCCATGTAAAGGGTTCATGCAAATATTTGGGAGGAGAGAGAGGGAGTGATAAACCTAGCCATGTGGGCTCATGAGTGAAGTGGGCTTGAGCCATGTTGGCCAAGGTTAGATCAAAGGGGCTGCACCAACTCGAGCCTAGCTGCACCAAGAGGTGGACCGCGGGCGTGGAAGTGGGCTGAACCGATTGGAGGTGGCTGGACCTAGTGGGCTGCACCTAAGGTAAGCCTCAACTAAACCTAGCCCTTCTCTCTACCCTTCTAAACCTAACCCATATGAACCCACCTACACCTAACTGACCCTAAACTGCCCCAAGTAAGTCCAGCCAAGCGCTGGCCGAACTTCACAAAACCCCTTTCCCAACCAACCTGCCCTAGCTGGCCGAACCCCACCTCGCCACCAACCAACATCCCTTAGTCGCCGCCCCCACCACCGGCCGCAACCTGGCCGAACCTACCTATCACTGCCTCAACCGAACCCCGCCTTGACCTGCACTACCTAAGCCTACCACCACTTGCCCTTAACCACCCAACTCCACCTGCACCTCACCTGCCCCGACTAGCCTACCACCACCTAAAAACCGCCGCCCCTAACCTACCTTTAACCAAACCCCACTTCGCCACCATCCCTTGCCCCAAACCAAACCCAATGGCCTGCTCCTTGGCAGGCCATTCCCTTTAGTAAATCCACGGCCTGCTGGTGCAGGCCGTGCCTCAAACCAAACCCAGCCAGGGCCTGCCACTCGGCAGGCCACTTCTTACCAAAAACCCGCGAAGGCTTGCCACTCGGCAGGCCCTCTCCCTACAAGCCCACAGCCTGCTAGTGCAGGCCAGGCTTCCCCTCCTTTACCAAGGGCAGGGCCTGCCACTCGGCAGGCCACCTCTCCCTAGAGACCCCACGGCCTGCTAGTGCAGGCCGTGTCCCTTCCTTCACCCCCAAGCCCCACGGCCTGCTGGTGCAGGCCGTGTATCATCCCCACTACAACAGCCCCCGGCCTGCCACAAAGCAGGCCGTTTCCTTGGGCCACCTACCTCTGGCCGTGACTCCACCCAGCCAGGCCGAGCCCTAGCTTAGCCCTGGCCAGCCTGCCTTGGCCTTGACCGACTGAACCTAACCTAGTTAGGGTTTCCCCTAAAACCCAACTCGAGCCACCTTGGCTCGAGTCATCCTAAGACACCCCCTGCAAGGAAAACCCCAAGCTGCACCAAGACAGCCCGAAGTGCCCCAAGCTCCCCTAGAACCCAACTCAAGCCATCTTGGCTCGAGTCATCCCAAACTAGGCCCATACCAAGCCAAAAACCAGGCCCATACAAAGCCTACTCAAACACCTCTCCCAAGTCCTCAAAGGTTCTCAAACACCTCCAAGCTAGACGGTTCAACTTCCATGTGATCCGGGCTCCACACGCAAGGCGTACGCGTCCTAAACACACCCCACATAGCGGGCTAGGTGAGTTGTAAGTCCTTACATTTGGTGTTTTATTAAATTTTGATACGGGGTTGTAGTAAAGGAGCTTCGTCTCCCCCCGATTGTAATAACGTGGTTTGACACACCCACACACACACGCACTTGAGCCTTTCCGCTCTTAGTCGTACACTTCTTGCACACACACGGGCCTAACAAGCCCTTAATATATAGTTATATTTATATATTTCAAGTCAAGGGGGTTTTTAATTAAGTCGTGTGTGTTGTCTTTCCATTTTCCACATGCACACACATTGAGCCTTCGCTCTTACTCCCAAGACCTTAGTAAAGGCCTTATTGCAGTTATATTTGGGTTTCATTTATGTCATGTGAGTTGTCTTTACATTCCCACATGCACACACATTGAGCCTTCGCTCTTACTCCCAAGACCTTAGTCAAGGCATACTGCAATTTATATTTGGGTTTCATTTCATGTCGTGTGTGTAAGTCTTTCAATTCAAGTACGCACACACATTGAGCCTTCGCTCTTGTTTGCAAGACCCAAGTAAGGGCCCCTACATATACTCTATATAAAGTATTTCTTTCGGCTATGTCTTTAAGATTCGGGTTTTAAGGTTCAAGTCGTGTGCGTTGTCTTTCAATATATACACGACACACACTTACACAATTGAGCCTTTCCGCTCTTAAGATATAGCCATATTTCCCCTTTCGCTATTTACTTTACAAGTCATTTCCCTTCGGCTATTTACTTTACAAGTCATTTCCCTTCGGTTATTTCCCTTCGGCAATTTCCCTTCGGCATTGTCTTTTAAATTTGGGTTTTCCCTTTGGAGTTGCGTGAGTTTGCATTGCATCTACGCCATACCACGAGGTAGGACACATATTGCATCAAAGCAAGCCCCGTACTCCCGCTCAAATTCGCCCCATGTAGTGGAGTGTTCATAACACACACCTAGGTGGCCCATAAAGGGATAAAAAGAAAGACTTAGGCACGTGCAAATCCACGTGACCTAAAATCTGAAAATCATACAAAAACAACCCGAACCAATCATGCAAATATGCCAAGACTTAGGCTATTTCGATGCATGCACATCGTGCCTAAGTAGATTAAAATTTGAAAGACTTAGGGTCGTCCAACCCTTACAAAGTCAAAATCGCCCAAATGCATGGTTTTCAAAAGGTTTTAAAACACTTCTTCATTCAAAATATATTTTGAGTTAAACTTGTTTCAAAACGAAGTCTCTAAGCGTACAGACTAACCCTTGCGCATCGGTGCAAGAAGGTCTGCGACGTAAAAATCCCGCTTGCCTACAATCGCCTTTCAAAACGTCAGATTATTTTCAAAACATACTTTGCTAGTTAAAGTAAACTAGCTGGCACGCCCATAAAGCGAAAGTAGATTGCGAAAAGGTTCACTTCAGGCCTAAGAACCCGTAAGTGAAAATTTTCGGTGTCTACACCTCTGCAACACCTGGGGGAGCCTTTTTATAGGCTCAGGCTGTGATTTGGATAAGCCTGATGGTTGGGATTTGGATGAGTTCGGTTTTGATTGTGTTGATAAAATCTTATCTGAATTGGTTTCATCTTATCTGGAACGTGATCTCCACAAGATCTGTATTGCTGAACTTTAACTGTTGTATGTTACTTTGTAATTTGAATATCATATGCATCTGATCTCTTGTGAATTGGTTGGGACGTTATCTGTAGTTGATAACGTTATCTGCATTTGATGATTCCTTTATTTGGTAAGCTTTGAATCATTATCTGATTAGGCTTTGATTTCATCTGAGTTAGGTAAGCCTTGATGATTCGGTCCATAATCAATACTATGACCACTGAGTTTGTCATATGATGAATTGCTGGGATTTCTGCCTCTTGAAGCATTGTAGAGATCACTCCCTCTGTAGCTGCTACGCGAGCCATCCTGATGACAATATTGGAAACAAGGATTTGGAAGTGAAATAGATGAGCGAAGAGGAGCACAGGCAGAAGTTCCTGCGACACTGATGTGGATGATAGCTACTAAGTGATTTGACTGAACTTCTCGTTGAGTATGGAGTGAATTTTGTTGCGGTTCTCAACCCTCACTCTCCATTTCATCCAAATATCTTTGTGAATCTTCTCTATTTAATTCTGTAAATAGAACCTCATCAAACAACTCATCTGCACCAGGCATGTCTTTACTTATTGGCGATACAAAGTTAGCTAGCATCTCATTTACTGCTTCGTCGGACACTTCCTTCCTTAACCAAGATCCACTAGCTTTTTCTTTCGTTTACCATGTCTTTGTATGAGGCGTCTGCTACAGCAGAAGCATGAGGACTTAAAAAGGTTTGCCCTTATACGGTTCCTTCATATGCTTATCACACAAATGAGGAAGCCTTGTGAATGGATTAACAACAATCAATATATGCTTCCTATGTATGATGGATGGCACATCTTCTAGCAAGGTTATAGAGAAGACCAGGTTCATTTAAATACGCCAATTTGGTCATATCATCAACAACCAACTCAGAAAATAAGTCGTTTGCATGTTCCTCGCCAAGTATTTCATTTGTGTGAAATGACACATCAGAAAATGGGTCATTCTTGTCCGCCTTAATACTGTAATCATCTTCTGGTTCAGCACTCCTTTCAAGTTACTGCACATTTTCATCATCGCTCAGGCAAAGTGTGGCCTGGCTAATATTACCAGTAAATGATAACACAGATCCACTGCCAACGCCCAACCTATTCAAGCTAATTGGTCCTCTGCTCACAAATTCAAGACTCCTAGAAGCACCCTGGTCTAACAACTCGCCACCTCCCTCTTATGTCATTGCTGCTGCTCCTTAAACTGCAGCTCATTTCTATACTCAATAGATGCGTTACAAGATGTATATCATCTGATACAGACTAAGCATAAAGGTTCTTGATTCAAATGCTAACTTTCCTTTATGAAATTCAAGAGTTTTGCTGTCATACTTTTTTGTTCTGTCATAGGTCATGGCACTAATAGATGCGGGTGAGTCTCAAGGAAGGTGGTAATTCAGGGATTCATAGATATCTTCAATGAAATAAGTAGTAACACGGTGTGTTCGCCCTTTGGTAGTAATGACAGGGCAACATCCAAAGTACCTCGATAACCAAGCATAACATGGACATGTTACGAAATGCATTCGATACCAAACCTTTCTTTTCGGAAGCCATCATTCTTTCTTCAATCTTTTTTTTTCTCTTGGTAATACCAACTTTAAACTCTGGAAATTGATTTCTTTCCAAATATGAGCTTTTCTTTTTGGGAAGCTCACTTTCCCTTTTTAACGCCCACCTTCCTTTTCAGGTGTCAACTTGTCTTTTCAATGCATGTTTCTTTTCAAACAGCAAATTTTCAACATGCTTTGCAACAAAATCTTTTGAGGAAATGAAATTCTGTTTTTCCAGTGCTAAGGGCAAAATTGTCATTTTTCCAATTTTGTCAAAATTCGAAATTTTCAGAAAGGAAAGTATTCTTTCATCATTTTAAAGCTTCCATAAAATTTTGGTACCAAAAAAAACTCGTTTAGTGCCTTTTTCTTTCAAAAACCCCAAAATTAACAAAAATGGGCACTTTCCTAAAAAATGTAAGAATTTTAAAAGAAAATTTTGGGTGTCTACAAATGGAAAAACAAAAATTCGAAAATAGAGTGCTTTGTATAGTTTCTAAGGTTCTTGTTTTACAAAAACCCAAAAAAATTGAAAATCTGGAAAATACCAAAAAGATTTTGTATATAGCTGCTCCAGGTAGGACTTTGGAAAAAGATTTCGAAAGGAACGTCGTCTGCATAGCCAGACCAAAAATTTCGAAATCGATTGAAAATCCAAGTACAAAACTAGGTCTTTTTGAAAATCACGCATCAAATTCCCTCGGGTCTATAGCCCACGAGAATGATCGAAGACCAGAAGTGGATCCCCTTGAGGAAGATCCCACTTCTGAGCTCCCAGAATTTCATAAAATTCTCGATTTTGAAAGACCTTCCAATTTAGTAGGAGGAGATTTCATAGAGGTGAACCTAGGGGACGATTCCAATCCCAAAACCATCAAAATAGGCGCATGCTTGCATGAACATGAAAGATCAGCATTCATTGCATTTCTACGAACCTATTTAGATGTGTTTGCATGGACGTATGAAGACATGCCAGGCATAGACCCTAGCATTGTCGAACATTGTCTTCCCTTAGATGCGGATGTAAAACCCATAAAGCAGAAGCTTAGGAAAATACACCCGAATGTACACACACAAGTCAAAGAGGGTTTAGAAGATCTGTTAAAAGCCAGATTTATAAAACCCATTGCGTACTCTGATTGGTTGTCAAACATCGTTGTAGTTCGAAAAACCAATGGGAAAATTTGAATATGCATCGATTTCAGAAACCTGAATAAAGTCACTCCAAAGGATAATTATCCTTTACCAAACATAGATTTGATAGTCGATAGTACTGCAAATCATGAAATGTTTTCGTTTATAGATGGCTATTCAGGCTATAATCAAATCAAACTAAGTCCACGGGATTAGGGTAAGACCACCTTTACAACCCCATGGGGCACATACTGCTATACAATCATGCCCTTTGGTTTGAAAAATGCCAGCGCAACATACCAGAGAGCCATGACCACGATCTTCCATGATCAAATTCATGAGCTCGTAGAAGTGTATGTAGATGATCTCTTGGCAAAATCCAAAACCCGATGCACTCATATCGAATGTTTGAAAAAGATTTTCGAAAGGCTTAGGCTTTACAAAGTAAAGCTAAACCCTTAAAAATGTGTATTCGTGGTAGAATCAGGGAAGCTTTTGGGCTTTATGGTGAGCCAAAGGGGTATAGAAGTCGACCCCTCTAAGTGTCGAGCCATCATAGACATGGCTCCACCCTCCAATCTCACCCAAATCCGTAGCCTCCAAGGTCGATTACAGTCCGTTCGCCGATTCATATCAAATCTGGCGACTAGATGCGAACCCTTCAACAAGCTGTTGAGGAAGGGCACAAAATTCTTATGGGAAGGTCCTTCGAGAGACTAAAGGCATACTTCGTTAATCCCCCCGTTTTGAATCCTCCAAAGCAAGGAAAACCGCTTTTACTTTACATCTCTGTGCATGCGAATGCTTTAGGAGCCCTATTGGCTCAATACGAGGATGACACCCATAAGGAGTATGCCATCTACTATATTTCGAAAACTCTCTTGGCTTATGAACGAAATTATCAAGCCATGGAGAAGACGTGCTTGGCCCTAGTCTGGGCCTGCCAGAAATTCAGACACTATTTCCTAGATCATGAGATCTGGATAGTGTCCAAGCTTGATCCAATCAAACACTTGTTCGAAAAACCCATTCTCACGGGTAGATTGGGCAAATGGCAACTCCTTCTAATGGAGTATGACCTGAAATACCATCACCAGATCTCCATTAAGGGGCAAGCCCTAGCGGATTACGTGGCTGAGTTCCCCCTGGAGGACGCATACCCCACGCTTGATAAAATGCCTGATTGTAGACACGGAAAATCCTCGACTCCGGGTTCTTAGGCTTGAAGCGAATCTTTTCGTACTTACGTCGCTTTTAAAAAGGGCGTGCCAGCTAGCTTTCTCAAACTAGAGAAGTGATTTTTGAAAATATCTGACTTTTGGGGCGACTGTAGATAAGTGGGTTCTTTTCGTCGCAGACTTTCTTGCACCGGCGCACAAGGGTCAGTCTGTACGCTTTAGGAAAACTCGTTTTTACACAAACACGACTCTTTTTGAAAACTTGAAAGTGTTTTATCGATTGGTTTTGTCAAATTTGCAACTTTTATACATGGGATCTATGCGCTCCTATGTCTCTCGGGTTTTAGCCGATTTTGGCGTGTAGTCGTGTGCATCTAGTGCTCGATTTAAGGCAAGTACTACACGATCTGACCAATCTGGTTCGATGCAAGTATGCTCCCTATCTCGAGTGTAGCGGATATGCAATGCAAACTCACACAACTTGAAGGAAAAACCCGGAATTTAAAGACATAACAGAAGGGAAATAGCAGAAAGGGAAATAGCAGGAAGGGAAATATGGCTATATCTTAGATGCGGAAGGGAAAAAATATATATAGCTATATCTTAAGAGCGAGAAGGCTCAATGTGAGTGAGTGCTTTGAGTGTATAAATTGAAAGGGCAACTCACACGACTTGAACCTTAAAAACCCAGCTGAAAGGGGAAATACGTATATATATGTAAGAGCGGAAAGGCTCAATTGTGAGTGAGTGCTTTTGAGTGTATAAAATGAAAGACAACTCACACAACTTGAACCTTAAAACCCAGCTGAATGTATATAAATAGAACTATATCTTATGGGCTGTTGAGGCCCGTTTTGTGTGAAAAAGGTGTGCAGATAAGAGTGGAAAGGCTCGAGTGTACGTGTGTGATTCGTGTTTCAAACCATAATATTACATCCCGGGGGGAGACTACGCTCCATTATTACAACCCCGTATCAAATTGAATTGAATTTGAAACAACGTAAAGAACCAGATTCGAGCACTTACTCGTCTTTTGCTTGGGCTTCCTTTTTCAGCGAAACCTGACCTTGGATATAGCCGTTGGATGGACTTTCCTATGCGAGATGACCAGCTGCGTAGAAGTTTGATCCTAGATCATGACCTGGGCTAGATTGACAAGTTAATGCACTATGGGTTTCGGGCTTAGATATGATAGATCTAGGGTGAAAAACTAACGGATCTGAGTTAGGTCTAGGTGGTTTGTTTTGGTCGAAGGTTAGCTCAAGGCTCTAAGGGGAAAATCTGACCAGCTAGTGGTCGAGTTAGGGGATGTCTAAGGAAGTGGTTCGGGCGAGATGCGAAGGGATACTCGTCTCACAATGGGTCGAGATTGGTTTAGGGGTAGTGAGTGATCTTAGGGGAAATCCTAAGGTAAGCTCTAGGGCAATGCTCGGCCAAAGGGTGGCCGAGCTTGGGCTGGTGTTGGGTGTTTGATCTCACGTGAGATCCTAAGGGAGTGGCTCGGCCAAAGGGTGGCCGAGCTGGGTAGGTGTAGGTTAGTTCTTTTGGTTAGGATCTAACTTAGGTAATGGATTTAGTTTAGGGAAAAACCTAAAATGAACTCAGCTAGCTAGATGGGTGAAAGCGGGTTCGTCCAAAGGAAGGAACCGAGTGTTTTAGACACTCGGTTTTGGCTAGGTCTCTAGGAGTAGTTTTGGTTTAGGAAATAGTTTAGGTGGTTTAGTGCTAGATGGTTTGGCTGGGAGGGATCTAAGGTGAGCTTGGCCAGCCAATGGCCGAGCTGGGTATGGTTCTAGATTAGAGTAGTCTTAGGCAGAACTAGGATCGTTCCTTTAGTGAGGTTCGGCCAGCATCTTGGCTGGACTTTTGACGTCTTTATGTTTTAGGGTTTAGGTGGTTTTGAGAGGTACGAAAAGAAGGGACTTTGGGCAGGATTTTAGGGGCTTACCTTGACAACCTATCAGCCCATTTGATCTCGTTTCCAATGCAGCCAATCTCCATTGAAGAAAGCCCATCCAATGCCGCCAGGTTTTTCTCCATTTCCAGCAAAATACAAGGCGTGAAATGCTCCCACTTACACTTGAGTGCAGCCCACAAGACCAACCCACGATTTTACAAAACAAGAGGGGAAGGCCAGCCCCTTTTGTTGACCTTCCTCTCTCTCTCTCTCTCTCTCTTTTCCCCCCCCAACTATCCACGTGAAGTGCTGGAAAAATCGTCCCTTTCAAAGCCAGCCCACTCACGTCCTTTTATAGGCCCCTTGTGTGGATATGGATCCCTTGTTGGTTTCTAAAATCCGGATCCAATCCAATCCAAGTTTCGTTTGGATATGGATCTTGGATTTGGATCTGGATTTTTGGATCCAGATTTGATCCAAAATTTTCTCTTCTTCAGTCCTTTCTGGCGTTTCAAGCTGGATGCTTCGTGCGGGTCCTGAGTTCATCAAGATTCCGTCTTATGTTGGGTTTTTCCCATTTTCATCGTCCGAGCTTCTTTTCGTCTTTCTGGACTCTGTTTCGACTGTTTCTTCTTGCATTTGACTTGGATTTTCCGTGATTTCAGAGATGCTTTTGGCTTGGCCTTTGATGCTTCAGGCTTGAAATGCGTTTGTGGCCTGGGCTTCTTTTTCGTCCTCGAAATTCACTTTTCATCGGGTTGGGCTTGACCTTTGAACTTTTTGAATCTTTTGCGACTGTTTTGAGCCAGGCTTCATCTGTTCGTCTGGTCTTTCATAGAAATAGGACTTTCGTCCATTTTCAAGATTTTTCATGTTTCAAACAGGGTTGGAAAATAGAATTTTGAAATGTTTTGATTTCCTGAGTTTTTCGAAAATTCTTATTTTTTGAACTGGTTTTTGAACCAGACATTTGGTTTTGAAAAGTATTTGGGTTTTTGGGGTGTTTACAGATGCCCCTCTTTGGCATTATCCAAATTGATTTGGATAATGACGAAGAAGATAACACCCCTGTTTGTTTTCTCCCGGATTTGATCTTGAGAATATGGGATCGTCCCAAATTTTGAGAAAAAGAAACTTTCTTTTAAAAACCCGATAGGAGGGGATTTTTTTGCCAAAAGGGGACTTTCTATGGATCTAACCCTAAGTGGAGATCACATATGAAATGTTCATGCGTGGATATGCAAAGGTGCATGCTATGGATGAGGTGTTAGAAAGGGCGATCTCCTAGAGACCAAATCATATGGTCGAACTTTTGAGACTTTTATGAAGACCTGCTGCTCCAAGTGAGCGGGCCTTACGTATGCTTGATGTTCGAGTTTTTCTGAAATTCGTTTTAAGAGGGAAAACTTTTCTGAACCATCGATCATAAGAACCTTCAGCTCCTTGTGTTTGCCTTTACTCGAGTCTCGACCCTTGCTAATCTAGCAGAGGTTTTATGAGAAAATAAGCCACGTTTCAAAATTTTTACGCCTTACTCAAAACGTCGTATTCTCAAATAAGACGAAATTCAAGTAAGTAAATCCTATTTTTACTTTAGGATTCCCTGAAATGAACCATGTTTCTCTCGGGATAAGTCACAGGGATGGGAAAGAAGTACCACGGTCCCTTCTGAAGTGTCCCGTGGTTTGAGGCAAAGAAGGCGGAAAACTGCTCTCTTTTGAGCTTTTTGGCCTTTTTTTCTTTCTTTTTTTCCATAGAGGGTCTCCCTTTGGGAGTATTTTTTCTTTAATCCCTCTTTTCCATAGAAGACTCAAATTTTCTTTTTGATTCATTTTTCTTTCTTTGGGAAAGGGCTTTTTGGTGGGGATTTCCCCTTGTTTTGGCCAGGTTTTCCTTTTGGAAGGAGAAGAGAAGAGGGGAGGACTTATCCCAAGGTCATACTTGACCCATTCTAGGTTAGCCTATTTAGAAATAGCACGTACAACTTGCAAGTATCTTGTTATATTGAATTCGGCCTTTCTTTGTAAGAAGAAGGATTTTGAAATGTAGCCACGTATTTGGAAAGCTCTGCTTTTTCACAAAATGTCGATTCTTTCATTCAGGGTCACCCAACTTACCTTTGATCCTTGGTTTCGAAGTTTCAAAGTGGCTTTCCCTAAAATATTTTTCACAAAAATGGGAATTTAACTCAGACCCTATACATGATATTTTTTCAAATACTGAATATTTATAGGATCTGCTAAATTCCTACCCTCGACATCGGTTAACCAATAAGAATTGTTTGTGGTGGTTCCACGCACGACGTAAGGGCCATCCCACTTGGGCTGCCACTTTCCAAGTGGATGTGGGCCACGATGGTGGATGATTTTCAAAACGAGCTCTCCCACTTCAAAGTGGCGAGGTTTCATATGTTTTTCATAATGTCGGGCGATCCTTTGCCAGTATGCATGAGCATGGTCCATAGCAAGGAGTCGCCTCTCATCTAATAGATCTAGTTCGGCCATCCTAGCATGCTGAAGCGTCTCTAGGGGGAGGTCGAGTGCATCGGATGTATGAAATGAATGCAGACGTGTATGGATGGGGAGAACGGCATTTGTGCCGTAAACCAACTCAAAAGGCGTGGCATTTGTGGGAGTGCGGATGGAAGTCCTATAAGCCCATAAGGCTTCATCCAACTTCTCGTGCCATGTTCTACCCTTCTCTAAGGTTTTCTCAACAATGCTGATGAGAGTCTTGTTGGTGGCTTCGGCTTGGCCGTTGCCTTGAGGGTAGTAAGGCGATGAGAAGTGATGATTTATGCCATACTTGTTGCACAACTTGACCATCCGCTCATTTTTAAATGGGGTGTCATTATCGGACACAAGATCTCTTGGAACTCCAAATCGAGCCAAGATGTTTTTCCTAATGAAGGCCACCACATGTTGTCCCTGGACATTTGTCAGGGAGGCGGCTTCGACCCACTTGGAAAAATACTCAGTGGCTGCTAAAATGAACCTGTGTCCGTTTGAGGCCTTTGGAAAAATTGGTCCTACGATATCAAACGCCCACATGGTGAATGGCCAGGGGCTGACCACGGAATGTAGTGATGATGAGGGGATATGAATGGCGTGACCATGCACTTGACACGGGTGACACTTCCTAACATGATCGTGGCAATCCTTTCTCAGGGTAGACCAAAAATAACCTGCTCTAAGTATTTTCATTGCCATCATGTTGGTATTGACATGACCTCCACATTCTCCATCGTGGAATTCGTGCATAACAATCCTAGCCTCCTCTAGGTCGACGCATCTTAGTAAGATGCCCGTAAAACTCTTTTTGTACAGAACCCCTCCCAAAATCGTGTATCGGGTGGAAATTTTTCGGATGAATGCCTTATCTTTAGACGTGGCATCCTCAGTAAATCCCCCATTTTCTAGAAAATTCTTTATGTCATAAAACCAAGGTTTTTCATTAGAATTAGGGTTATTTTGGCAAATTTGCAAATCGTGTATGGAAGGAGTGGGTGAGTGCCATATTTCAAGGGGTCTGGTTCCCAAAGTGGGATCGACCCTTAGGGCTGAACCCAAGGATGAGAGGGCGTCAGCAACGCCATTATCCTCTCTTCCTACATGTGTGAGAGTGCACGATTGGAACGACTCAACCAGTCGAGTGGCCAATTCGTGGTATGGAAGCAGTTTTTCATTTCGAACTTGCCAAATTTTTAAAACTTGGTTTATGACCAGGAGTGAATCTCCAAAGACCTCGATGCATGATGCCCCTAGAGTTTTCGAAACTTTTAAACCTTGTATGAGTGCTTCATACTCGGCTATATTGTTGGAACATTCGAAATCTAGGCGAATTGCTATGGGGATCTCTCCCTTTTTAGGGGATACGAGGATGATCCCGGCACCGGCCCCTCGTTGGTTTCGTGCCCCGTCGAAGTGCATCTTCCACACTTGTTTTTCGAAAGAGTTTGCCAGAATGTGGTTTTGAAAATGGTTTTGCAATATGCCTTCATCAAGCATTTCATTGGGTGTGGGATACGCATCTTCTAGGGGGAAGTCAGCCATGTGCATGGTCCATAGCAAGGAGAACATGGCATATTACAAAACCATTTCCAAAACCACATTTTGGCAAACTCTTTCGAAAACCAAGTGTGGAAGATGCACTTCGATGGGGCACAAAACCAACGAGGGGCTGGTGCTGGGGTCATCCTCATCTCCCCTGAAAAAGGGCGAGATTCCCATAGCAGTCCGCCTAGATTTCGAATGTTCCAACAACGTAGCTGAGTATGAAGCGCTCATACAAGGCTTAAGGATTTCGAAAACTCTAGGGGCATCATTGTAAACACCCCGAAATCCCACGAATTTCTTAAACGAATCTGGTTTTATACAAGCAGCCCCAAAGGGCCATTTTTGAGTTTGGAAACCCAGGAGCCTTCCAAACAAACCCTGTGTATATGTTTTAAACTTTATCTTTCAAAAACATATGATATAGCTTTTGAAAACCCTTTTAAAACATGTTTTGAAACCCCGAAGTGGCTTGGCCCGATCAAGACAGGACCAGGAGAGCCAAGAAGAGCCCGGAACCGGAGCACCTGTCGAGCCCGGCGCAGCAACTTTTGTATCTGATTCACACCCCAGGATCTCGAACGTCCAAGACCCTGTTCTTACCAAAATATCATTTGAAGTCATCTCCGGAAGGCAGAAACGGAGGCGGACGACCATGTTGGCGAAGACCCAACGCAAACGGAGTACTGATGCTGTCAGGCCCCGCACGAATCGTCCGTTTCGAATCCAGCTCGAAGGAGTCAGAGTTCAGTTTGGATTGGATCTGGACCATATATATCCAGATTCCAATCCAAACCCATATGTGGACTTGGATTTGGATTTGGATCCAGAGATCCAATCCAATATCCATATCCATGGCCCACATCACCTTCTCATAAATGGAGGTGGGGCCCACTTGAAATTCACGTGGGATATTGGGCATGAGAGAGAGTGGGGGTGAAAAATATCAAGAGTGTTGTATTAAGCTTGACTTGTGTGTCAAGTTTGGGTTAATCATGTGGGTTAGCCTAATTGAGTGGGTTTAAGCTTGTAATTAGCTAAAACCTAAACCTAGGGCTGCACCAACATGGGGTGATCAAGGTCTATGGGCCATGCTAAGGGAGCTCCTTCACCTAAACCTAGCCAAAGATGCCTAAACCTAGCCTAAACCCCTAATCTGAACCTAATCACCTAACCCACTTCCCTAATCCCGGCCTAATCCCAACCTAATCACCTAACCCACTCCCCTAATCCTTCCCTAAACCTAGATTAATTTCCCTAATCCTAGCCTAAACCTAGCCTAAACCACCTAACCTAGCTCACTAAACCTCACCCTAAAACCCAACCACCTAACCTAGCCCTAAACCCCTAAACCACCCTTAGCCCACGATTTTTCCAAACCCCTAGTTTTAAAATATCTGGCCCAACCCCATCCAGCCCACCTTATCTACATACTACCCTACCTAAACCACCTAACCACTACCCACAACCCAGCCCTAACCGACCTACCCATCCCCTATTTAAACCCCCCTCATTGTGGGCGGGTTTTCCAAGTGGAAACCACTCTACCACCCAGCCGGGCCCTCTCCTTCTCCCATCTCTCACCCAACCGCCACCTGCTCCACCAGCCGCCACCTGCTCCGCCACCTTCCCTCTTCCGTCCACCACCAATTCCCCCCAGCCGGACGTCACCATCTTCCCCCAACTCCACCGGCCGACAGCCACCTGCCCGCCACTCTTCCACTCCACCCACCACTCCTCCCCATTCGGTAAGTATCCCAAACTCCCTCAAAGCCCCTCTCTACCACCTCTCCACTCTTAGCCACCCATCTTCCCCTCAGCTCAGCCTCTTTGCCGCCACCACCTAAGCCTAGCCGAACCTAGGATAACCCAAGTGGCTGGCCACTACTTAGCCACCATTTCCCATTCGGCCAACCCCCCTAGGTGTCCTCTTTGGCCTTCCCACTAGCTCACCTTTTAGGTCCAATTTCCCTAAGTACCTAACTTCCCTAGTGACCCTAAGACCCACTTATTCAGCCACTCTAAACCCCCAGCCGGACACCACCACCTCACTCCACCGAACTCCCATCAACACTCGGCTTCCCTCTTCATCCACTCGCCACTTCTCCCCATCCGGTAAGCCTTCTTTAACCCTACTTAAACCCTTCTCTACCACCTCTCCACTCCCAGCCACCCACCACACCATCACCTTACTCTCCCAACAGCCCTTCACCGCCACCACTCCCACTCGGCCAAACCTTAGCCGCCTCAACCGTTTGCTTCCTACCTAACTCACATTAGCTATACCCGGCCACCCTATCAGATTTCCTAAGACTTGCCCGTGGCACTACCTTAAACCCACTATTCCCACTATTACCTAGTCCCATCCCCTAACTGGCCACCTTCCCATACTCCAGCCTTAGTCACCCTAGCAGCCCGCCACCACCATTTTAACTTAGCCGAACCTAGCACAACCCAAACCGCCGGCCACTACTCCCCCCTAGGTGTCCTCTTTGGCCTTCCCACTAGCTCACCTTTTAGGTCCAATTTCCCTAAGTACCTAACTTCCCTAGTGACCCTAAGACCCACTTATTCAGCCACTCTAAACTCCCTACTTGGAGGCGCCACCTACTTGCCACCGGCCCCCTTCGAGTCGTCTATCCCGCGCCCCATTTGCAGCCGGCCAGCACCCTTGAGCACATACCTTCGCGGAGCTCCCGTTTGCAGCCCAAAGCCAAGTCCACGCTCAAGCAAGACCTCTACGGACCAGCTACTCGTAAGTGTCTAAACTCGGTCTTTAGTCGTACACTTGCCTTAAATTCAATTTGATATGGGGTTGTAATAACGGAGCATAGTCTCCCCCCGCTTGTAATAACGTGGCTTGGCACAACCACACACGTGCACTCTCTTAGTCGTGCACGATTTTGAACACACACGGGCCTAATCAGCCCCTAATATATAAGTGTATATATACTTTCATTTTCGAAGGGTTTTGTTTAAGTTGGGTGCGTTGTCTTTCAATTCAAGCACTCTCACACACATTGAGCTTTCGCTCTTATTTGAAAGACCCAAGTAAGGGCCGACCTATACTATTTGGGTTTCATTTCTTGTCGTGTGAGTGAGTCTTTCAATTCAAGCACTCTCACACACATTGAGCTTTCGCTCTTATTTGAAAGACCCAAGTAAGGGCCGACCTATACTATTTGGGTTTCATTTCATGTCGTGTGAGTAAGTCTTTCAATTCAAACACTCTCACACACATTGAGCTTTCGCTCTTATTTGAAAGACCCAAGTAAGGGCCGACCTATACTATTTGGGTTTCATTTCTTGTCGTGTGAGTAAGTCTTTCAATTCAAGCACTTTCACACACATTGAGCCTTCGCTCTTACTCCCAAGACCTTAGTCAAGGCCATACTGCAATTTATATTTGGGTTTAATTTCATGTCGTGTGTGTAAGTCTTTCAATTCAAGCACGCACCCACATTGAGCCTTCGCTCTTATTTGCAAGACCCGAGTAAGGGCTCATATACATAAGATATATACATATCTCCCTTCGGTTATTTCCCTTCGGTCATTTCCCTTCGGCTATTTACTTTACAAGTCATTTCCCTTCGGCAATTTCCCTTCGGCATTGTCTTTTGAATTCGGGTTTTCCCTTTGGAGTAGCGTGAGTTTGCATTGCATCTACGCCATACCACGAGGTAGGACGCATATTGCATCGAAGCAAGCCCCGTACTCCCGCTCAAAATCGCCCCATGTAGTGGAGTGTTCATAACACACACCTAGGTGGCCCATAAAGGGATAAAAAGAAAGACTTAGGCACGTGCAAATCCACGTGATCTAAAACATGCAATCGCATCTTAAAGACCCGAAATAAGATACCTCGAAACCGTTTCGCAGACTTTCTCCCCAAAACTCGATTTTTTGCAAAAGCGTACAGACTGACCCTTGCGCATCGGTGCAAGAAGGTCTGCGACGACAAGAGCTCACTTGCTCACAGTCGCCACGTTTAGAAGTCAGTGTTAAATATATCTTCGCTAGCTTAAGTAAGCTAGCTGGCACGCCCTATTTGTATACATAGGCCTTAGACGCACGATAAGATCCACTCCAAGCCACGAAAGAGGCGAAGAGGCGGGGATTTTCGCGCGTCTACAATCATGCATTGAGGTCTTTGGAGATTCGCTCCTTGTTATAAACCAGGTTTTGAAAATTTGGCAAGTAGGTAATGAAAAACTACTTCCATATCACGAGTTGGCCACTCGATTGGTTAAGTCGTTCCAATCATGTAAACTCACACACGTGGGAAGGGAGGACAATGGCATCGCCGATGCCCTATCCTCCTTGGGTTCAGCCCTAAAGGTCGATCCCATTTTAGGGACCCGGTCTTTAGAAATATGGCATGCACCAAACCCATCCACACACGATTTGGATATTTGCCAAAATAACCCAAACCCTATTGAAAAACCCTGGTTTTATGACATCAAACAATTTCTGGAAAATGGGGGATTCGCCGAGGATGTCACATCCAAAGATAAGGCATTCATCCGTAAGATTTCGACCCGATACACAATTCTGGGTGCACGATGGAGAATGTGGAGGCCATGTTAATGCCAACATGATGGCAATGAAAATACCTAGAGGGGGCTATTTTTAGTCCACCCTAAAAAAGGATTGTCACGATCATGTTAGGAAGTGTCATCCATGTCAAGTGCATGGGCACGCCATTCATATCCCATCATCTGCATTACATTCCGTGGTCAACCCCTGGCCATTCACCATGTGGGCGTTTGACATAGTAGGCCCCATATTTCCAAAAGCCTCGAATGGGCATCGATTCATTTTAGTAGCCATGGAGTATTTCTCCAAGTGGGCAGAAGCCATTTCCCTAACCAACGTGCTGGGGCAACATGTGGTGGCTTTCATTAGGAGGAATATCTTGGCTCGATTTGGGGTTCCACGAGACCTTGTGTCTGATAATGGCACCCCATTCAATAATGAGCGGATGGTTAAGTTGTGCAACACGTATGGCATAACTCACCACTTCTCTTCGCCCTACTACCCTCAAGGCAACGGCCAAGCCGAAGCCACAAACAAGACTCTTATTAGTATAATTGAGAAAACCTTAGAGAAGGGTAGGATGTGGCACGAGAAGCTGGATGAAGCCTTATGGGGTTATAGGACTTCCATCCGGACTCCCACGAATGCCACACCATTCGAATTGGTCTATGGCACAAACACCATTCTTTCCATTCATACTCAATTGCATTCATTCCATACATCCCTAGCACTCGACCTCCCCCTAGAGACGCTTCAGCATGCTAGGATGGCCGAACTAGATTTGCTAGATGAGAGGCGACTCCTTGCCATGGATCATGCTCGTGCATACTGGCAAAGGATAGCCCGACACTATGGCAAACACATGAGACCTCGCCACTTTGAAGTAGGGGATCTGGTTTTGAAAATCATCCATTATCGTGGCCCACATCCCCTTGGAAAGTGGCACCCGAAGTGAGATGGACCCTATGTTGTTGTAGACGCATGAAAATTCCTCGCCTCTCACCTCTTCAGGGCTCGGAGCAGATCCTCTCGTGTGTCTAAGGCCTATGTATGCAAACAGGGCGTGCCAACTAGCTTACCTAAGCTAGCGAAGATATATTTAACACTGACTTCTAAACGTGGCGACTGTGAGCAAGTAAGCTCTTGTCGTCGCAGACCTTCTTGCACCGATGTGTAAGGGTCAGTGTGTACGCTTTGCAAAAATCGAGTTTTTGGAGAGAAAGTCTACGAAGCGGTTCGAGTTGTCTAATTCGGGTTTTTTAGATGCGATTGCATGTTTTAGATCACGTGGATTTGAATGTGCTTAAGTATTTCCTTTTATTCCTTTTCGGGCCACCTAGTTTGTGTGTTATGAACACTCCACTACATGGGCGAATTCGAGTGGGGCTTGCTTTGATGCAATATGCATCCTACCTCGTGGTATGGCATAGATGCAATGCAAACTCACGCTACTCCAAAGGGAAAACCCGAATGTAAAGACAATACTGAAGGGAAATAACCGAAGGGAAATGACTTGAAATATAAATGCCGAAGGGAGATATGTATATAGAATATGTATATGAGCCCTTACTCAGGTCTTGCAAATAAGAGTGAAGGCTCAATGTGGGTGCGTGCTTGAATTGAAAAGACTTACACACACGACATGAATTTAAACCCAAATATAAATTGCAGTATGGCCTTAACTAAGGTCTTGGGAATAAGAGCGAAAGCTCAATGTGTGTGAGAGTGCTTGAATTTGAAGTACTACGCACACGACATAAATGAAACCCAAATATAACTGCAATAAGGCCTTTACTAAGGTCTTGGGAGTAAGAGCGAAGGCTCAATGTGTGTGAGAGTGCTTGAATTGAAAGACTTACACACACGACAGGAAATGAAACCCAAATAGTATAGGTTGGCCCTTACTTGGGTCTTTCAAATAAGAGCGAAGGCTCAATGTGTGTGAGAGTGCTTGAATTGAAAGACTTACACACACGACATGAAATGAAACCCAAATAGTATAGGTCGGCCCTTACTTGGGTCTTTCAAATAAGAGCGAAGGCTCAATGTGTGTGAGAGTGCTTGAATTGAAAGACTTACACACACGACATGAAATGAAACCCAAATAGTATAGGTCGGCCCTTACTTGGGTCTTTCAAATAAGAGCGAAGGCTCAATGTGTGTGAGTGCTTGAATTGAAAGACAACGCACCCAACTTAAGCAAAAACCCTACAAAAATGAAAGTATATGTATATACTTATGTATTAGGGGCTGATTAGGCCCGTGTGTGTTCAAAATCGTGCACAACTAAGAGAGTGCACGTGTGTGGGTGTGCCAAGCCACGTTATTACAAGCGGGAGGAGACTATGCTCCGTTATTACAACCCCGTATCAAATTGAATCTCAAGCAAGTATACAACTAAAGACCGAGTTAGGCACTTACTAGTAGCTGGTCCGTAGAGGCCTTGCTTGAGCGTGGGCTTGGCCTTCGCCTTGGGCTGCAAACGGGAGCTCCGCGAGGTTGAGCGACAAGGGGTGCTGGCCGGGTGCAAATGGGGCGCGGGATAGGCGCCTTGATGGTGGCCGGCTGCAAGCAAGGCTGTCGCCTTGGTGTGGGGGGTTAAAGGGGTTGGGCCAAGTGAGTATGTAGGGTCACTAGGAGAGTATAGAGTGTTAGGGAGTATGGACCTAAGGGGAGCTTAAGGGAAGGTCGAATGGGACACCTAGGGGAAAAGAGATGGCTGGCCGAATGGAAGGGATAGTCGGTTGGAGTGGCCGACTAGGGGAATGTGGTGGTGGCGGGCTGCTAGGATGACTAAGGCTGGGGTATGGGAAGGTAGCCAGTTAGGTGATGGGGCTAGGTGGTAGTGGGTGTAGTGGGTATAAGGGAGTGCTAGGGGTAGGTCTTAGGAAATCGGATAGGGTGGCCGGGTGTAGCTAGGGTAGTTAGGTAGTGGTGAATGGCTAGGGCGGCTAAGGCTTGGCCGAGTGTAGTGGTGGCGGCAAGTGGTGGTGAGATGGAAAGTAGGTGGCGGTATGGTAGGTGGCTGGGAGTGGAGAGGGAGTGGAGAAGGAGCTAGGTAGAGTGTGGGGTACTTACCGAGTGAAGAGAAGGTGGCGCTCGGCTGGAAGGAAGTTGGGCAGGTAGTGAGGCTCGGCCAGGAGGTGGTGGAGATGGCGGTGCAAGTAGTGGTGGGATGGAGAGATGGTGGTGGTGCAGGCGGAGCAGCTGGAGCAGGTGGAGCAGCTGGGGAAGTGGAGGAAAGAGAGGGCCCGGCTGGGATGGGTGAGGGGTTCTTGCTTGCAAAACTCACCAAAAGAGGGGGGGTTTATATAGGGAGTTGGGTAGGTCGGTTAGGGCTGGGTTTGGGGTAGTGGTTAGGTGGTTTAGGTAGGGTGGTATGAAGATATGGTGGGCTGAAAAGGGTAGGGCCAGATATTTTAAATACTAGTGGTTTGGGTAGATTGTGGGCTAGGGGTGGTTTAGGGGTTTAGGGTTTGGTTAGGTGGTTGGGTTCTAGGGTGAGGTTTAGTGAACTAGGTTAGGTGATTAGGCTAGGATTAGGCTACGTTTAGGGAAATTAACCTAGGTTTAGGGAAGGATTAGGAAAGTGGGTTAGGTGATTAGGTTGGGATTAGGCCGGGATTATGGAAGTGGGTTAGGTGGTTAGGCTCATATTAGGGGTGGATTAGGGTAGAAGGCTAGGATTAGGTGTTTTGGGTTAGGTTTAGGTGAAGGAGCTCCCTTTGCATGGCCCACAGACCTTAACCACCTCATGTTGGTGCAGCCCTAGGTTAGGTTTTGGGTAATTACAAGCTTAAACCCACTCAATTAGGCTAACCCACATGATTAACCCCAAACTTGACACACAAGTCAAGCTTAATTACAACACTCTTGATCTTATCCATCCCCACTCTCTCTCATGCCCATAATCCCACGTGAATTTCAAGTGGGCCCCACCTCCATTTATGAGAAGGTGATGTGGGCCATGGACATGGATATTGGATTGGATTTTTGAATCCAAATCCAAATCCAAGTCCATACATGGGTGTGGATTGGGATCTGGATATATATGGTCCAGATCCAATCCAAACTGAACTCTGACTCCTTCGAGCTGGGTTAGAAACGAACGGTTTGTGCGGGGCCTGACAGCATCAGTGCTCCATCTGCGTTGGGTCTTCGCCAACATGATCGTCCGCTTCCGTTTCTGCCTTCCGGAGATGACTTCAAATGGTATTTTAATGATAACAGGGTCTTGGACATTCGAGATCCTGGGGGTATGGATTTGATACAAGAGTTGCTGTGCCGGGCTCGACATGTGCTCCAGTTCCGGGCTCTTCTTAGCTCTCCTGGTCCTGTCTTGATTAGGCCAAGCTGCTTTGGGGTTTCAAAAACGTGTTTTAAAAGGTTTTCAAAAGCCATATTATATATTTTTGAAATACAAAGTTTAAAACATATATACAGGGTTGTTTGGAAGGCTCCTAGGTTTCCAGACTCAAAATAGCCCTTTGGGGCTGCTTTTGCAAAACCAGGTTTGTTTTAAGAAATTCGTGGGATTTCGGGAAGTTTACAGTTGTACGTGCAACCACCACGAACTCATATTGGTTGATCGATGTAGAAGGTAGGAATTTAGCAGATCCTATCAATATTCAATACTTAAAGAAGTATTATATGTAGGATTTGGGTTAAATTCCCCCATTTTCGAAAATTTGAGGGATAGCTGCCCTGAGTCATGAAAATAAGGTGCAAAGGCAAAATCGTGTGACCCTCAGTGAGAGAATTCAGACTTGTGAAAGAGTGAAGTCTTCAAAATCGTGGTTACATTTCAAAATCCTTCTTCATACAAAGAAAGGCCTAGTTCAACATAGCAAGATACTTGCAAGTAGTACGTGCTATTTCTAAATAGGCTGATCTGGAATGGATCGAGTGTGAGCTTGGGATAAGTCCTCCCCTCTTCTCTTCTCCTTCCAAAAGGAAAACAAAGGCCCAAATAAAGGGAATTTCCCATTCAAAGTCTCTTTCCAAAAGAAAGAAACCAGAATTCAAAAGAAAAATCGATTCTCTTGTGAAAAAGAGGGATTAAAGAAAAAATACTCCCAAAGGGAGACCCTCTACGAAAAAAGGAAAAAGAGGCCAAAAAGCTCAAAAAGAGCAGTTTTCCGCCTTCTATGCCTTAAACCACGGGACGCTTCAGAAGGGACCATGGTATCTCTTTCCCATACCTGGCTTATCCCAAGCTAAAGCATGGTTCATTTCGAGGAATCCTAAAGTAAAAATAGGATTTACTTACTTGAATTTTATCTTGTTTGAGAATTCGACGTTTCGAGTAAGGAGTAGGAATTTGAAATATAGCTTGTTTTCTTATAAAACCTCTGCTAGATAAGCGAGTGTCAAGACTCAAACGAGGGCAAACACGAAGAGCTTGAGATCCATTGAGACTCAAGACAGTTTTCCCTTTTGTAAATAGTTTTGTAAATAGATTTTGAAAAATTGAACATCGAACAGCATAGGATCTGCCCACTTGGAGCAGCAGGCCCTGTAAGTCTCAAAAGTTCGACCATATCTGGTCTCTAGGAGGTCGCCACTCATAGCACCACACCCATGTCATGCATCTACATCCCACGCATGGCACTTGCATAAACCAAATCCCATTTTAGGACCAGAAACCTTTTGAATATCCCTTTGGCGTGATATCTCCTCCTACCAGGGTTTTAAAACTGAGATTTTGATAAAGATTGGGACGATCCCATATTTTCGTGGATAGATCTAGGGAGACATTGAAAGGAGTGTTTGTCATCTTTGCCCTTATCCAAATCGATTTGGACAAGGCCAAAGAGGGGCATCTGTAAACACCCCGAAATCCCACGAACTTCTCAAATCAAACTGGTTTTATAAAAGCAGCCCCAAAGGACTATTTTGAGTCTGGAAACCCAGGAGCCTTCTAGGCAACCCTGTACAGATGTTTTAAACTCTTATATGTTTTAAATATGTATAATATGTTTTAAAAACTGTTAAAATATGTTTTGAAACCCCACAAAGCAAGCTTGGCTTGATTAAAGTAGGACCAGAAGAGCTAAAGAGAGCCTGGAACCGGAGCACAAGTCGAGTCCGGCACAACAACTCTCGTATTGAATCCACCCCCAGGATCTCGAACGTCCAAGACCCTGTTATAATCAGAAATCATATGAAGTCATCTCTGGAAGGCGAAAACAGAAGCGGACGATCAAGTTGGCGAAGACCCAACACAGACGGAGTACTGATGCTGTCAAACCCCGCACAAACCGTTCATTTCGAACACAGCCTGAAGGAGTCAGAATTCAGTTTGGATTAGATCTGGACCATATATATCCAGATCCCAATCCAAACCTATGTGTGGATTTGGATTTGGATTTGGATCCAGAGATCCAATCCAATATCCACATCCATGGCCCACATCCTAAGTAAAAACCCCTAATCCTAGCCTTTTACCCTAATCCCGACCTAAACCTAGCCTAATCACCTAACCCACTTCCCTAATCTCGACCTAATCCCAACCTAATTACCTAACCCACTTTCCTAATCCTTCCCTAAACCTAGCCTAATTTCCTTAAACCTAACCTAATCCTAGCCTAATCACCTAACCCACCTCACTAAACCTCACCCCAAAACCAACCCACCTACCTAAGCCCTAAACCCCTAAACCACCCCACCTAAACCTAGCACACCATATCCCTAAAACCCCTTTAACCAAAATATCTGGCCCCTCCTAAAAACCAGCCCACCTTATCACCACACCACCACCACCTAAACCATCTAACCACCTTCCAAATACCAGCCCCAACCGCCATTTCAAAAGCCTATATAAACCCCCCCCTAGTGGGCTGGTTTTGAATTTTTCTTCCACCTTGGCCCAGCCGACCTTGGCCAACCACCTCCCAGCCGAGCCTTCCACCTTGCTTCACCTGCACCAGCACACCCCGGCCAGCTCCAACTCGTGCCACCACTGCCTCCTAGCTTGCTCCATTCCACGCTGCCATCACTTCCATCAGGCTGAACTCCATCCACTTCAATCACCCGGCAGCTCTTCTTCCTTGGACACCAACTCCCTACCAGTCGGTTAGTATCTCAACCCAACTTCATCTCCTCTTCACTGCCCCTCCACTCTCAACCGCCCATACCACCACTCCACCTACCACCCTTACCTAGTCGGCCAGACATAACCCTTTCAACACCCGGCTCTCTACCTTCTCCCCTAGTGATACCTGGCCACCTTCCACCTTGCTCCCTAGGACCTGTCCCTTCCAACTCTTAGTCATCCACTAACCCCACCTTCCACAGCACCCTAGCTAGCTCCCTTCCCATCCTTGACATCCCCACTACCCTAGCAGCCGGCCACCACTAAAACTCCCCTTAGTCAGCCAGTCATAGCCGACTGCACCCAACCTATTCGGCCAGCCACACCTTCTTCCTTAGATTTTCCTTAGGCATTCCCTTTAGGCTCCCCTTTAGCACCACCTTCCATAGAGCCTTCCCTCCCTTAGTGACCTTCCTTAGTCACCTTAGCCCAAAGCACCACGATAGCCTCCCCCTAGCAGCCGGTGAGTCCCCAAGGCACCACAATCCTCCCTTATCACCCGGCTACACAACCTTGTCGTTCCACTTCGAGGAGCTCCCTCTTGCAGCCCAAGGCGAAGCCAAGCCTACGCTCAAGCAAGTCACCTCCGGACCAGCTATAAGTAAGTGCCTAAACTCGGTCCTTAGTTGTAGACTTGCTTAAATTAAATTTGATACAGGGTTGTAATAACGGAGCATTGTCTGCCCCCGCTTGTAATAACGTGGCTTGGCACACCCACACACACGTGCACTTGAGCCTACCTCGCTCTTAGTTGTGCACGATTTTGAACACACACGGGCCTAATCAGCCCTTTATATATAAGTTTATGTATATATTCTAAGTTGCATAGGGTTTTGTTTGAGTTGGGTGTGTTGTCTTTAATTTCTCGCACTCACACACATTGAGCCTTCGCTCTTATTTGCAAGACCCAAGTAAGGGCCGTGTTATACTATTCTTGGGTTTAATTTCATGTTGTGTGCGTAGTACTTCAATTCAAGCACTCACACACATTGAGCTTTCACTCTTATTCCCAAGACCTTAGTTAAGGCCATATTGCAATTTATATTTGGGTTTCATTTGAAGTCGTGTGTGTTGTCTTTACATTTTCACACGCACCCACATTGAGCCTTCACTCTTATTTGTAAGACCCAAGTAAGGGCTCATATATACTATATACGTATTTCCCTTTTGGCTATGTCTTTTCAATTCGGGTTTTAAGGTTCAGCAGTGTGCGTAGTCTTTCAATATATACACGGCACACAATTGAGCCTTTCCGCTCTTAAGATATAGCCGTATTTCCCTTTTGCAATTTCCCTTCGGCATTTTACATTACAAGTCATTTCCCTTCGGCAATTTCCATTACAAGTCATTTCCCTTCGGCATTGTCTTTTACATTCGGGTTTTCCCTTTGGAGTTGCGTGAGTTTGCATTGCATATACACCATACCACATTTTAGTGGAAAGTCGCCACATTTTAGTGGAGTGTTCATAACACACACCTAGGTGGACCCAAAGAGGGATAAAAAGAAAGACTTAGGCACGTGCAAGTCAACGTGATCTAAAATCTGAAACCATACTAAAAAGACCTGAATCAAACACCTCAAACCGCTTTCGTAGGTTCTTACACTCCCAAAAACTCGATTTTAAAAGCGTACAGACTGACCCTTGCGCATCGGTGCAAGAAGGTCTGCGACGACAAGAGCTTGCTTGCTCACAATCGTCACATTAGAAGTCAGGTTCTAGAATATATCTTTCCTAGCTTAGGTAAGCTAGCTAGCATGCCCTGTTTGTTTAAATAGGACTTAGGCACATGAAAAGGTTCGCTTCAGGACTAAGAACGAGAAGCGGGAATTTTCTGCGTCTACAAACCCAAATTGAAAAGACATAGCCAAAAGGGAAATACGTATATACTATATATGGGCCGTTACTTGGGTCTTGCAAATAAGAGCGAAGGCTCAATGTGGGTGCGTGCGAGAATTGAAGTACTACACACACGACATGAAATGAAACCCAAATATAAATTGCAATATGGCCTTAACTAAGGTCTTGGGAATAAGAGCGAAAGCTCAATGTGTGTGAGTGCTAGAATTGAAGTACTACGCACACAACATGAAATTAAACCCAAATATAAATTGCAATATGGCCTTAACTAAGGTCTTGGGAGTAAGAGCGAAAGCTCAATGTGTGTGAGTGATAGAATTGAAGTACTACACACACGATGTGAAATTAAACCAAAGGATAGTATAACATGGCCCTTACTTGGGTCTTGCAAATAAGAGCGAAGGCTCAATGTGCGTGAGTGCGAGAATCGAAAAACAACACAGACAACTCAAGCAAAAACCCTACGCAACTTAAAGTATATAAATAAACTTATATCTAAAGGGCTGATTAGGCCCGTGTGTGTTCAAACTCGTGCACAACTAAGAGCGAGGTAGACTCAAGTGCACGTGTGTGTGGGTGTGCCAAGCCACGTTATTACAAGCGGGGGGAGACAATGCTCCGTTATTACAACCCCGTATCAAATTTAGTTTAATTTAAGCAAATCTACAACTAAGGACCGAGTTAGGCACTTACTTATCGCTGGTCCAGAGGTGACTTGCTTGAGCGTAGGCTTGGGCTTCGCCTTGGGCTGCAAGAGGGAGCTCCTCAAAATGGCACTGCAAGGGTGTGTGGCCGGGTGACTTGGGTGCGCGGGTGTGGCACCTTGGAGCTTGCCGGCTGCTCGGGGGGTGCTGCCGTGAGGTCTAGGACTAAAGTGATTAAGGGGGGTCACTAAGGGATAGGGTGGTGCTAGGGAAGGTGGCGCTAAGGGGAGCCTAAAGGGAATGTCTAAGGAAAGTAGTGTGGCTGGTCGGGTGACTTGGGTGCAGTCGGCTGGGGGTGGCCGACTAGGGGTGGTTTAGTGGTGGCCGGCTGGGGTAGCTAGGGGATGTCACGGATGGGAAGGGAGCTAACTAGGGTGCTATGGAAGGTGGAGTTAATGGGCGACTAGGAGTGGAGGGGGGGGAGGTTCTAGGGAGCAAGGTAGGGTGAACGAGTATCACTAAAGGGAAAGTATAGGATCGGGTGGTGTAAGGGGTCAGGTCTGGTCGAATGGGAAAGGGTGGTGGGAAGGTTATGATGGAGCTATGTAGTGGTGGTATGGGTGGCTGAGAGTGGAGGGGGAGTGAAGAGGAGATGGAGTTGGGTTGAGATACTAACCGAATGGGTGAAGGAGGTCGGTGTGTGGAAGAAGGGCAGCCGGGTGATGAAGGTGGATGGAGCAGGGTGATAAAGGTGGCAGCGTGGAGTGGAGCAGGTCGGATGGAAGTGGTGGCGCAAGGTGGAGCTGGCCGGGGGCTGTGGTGGTGCAGGTGGAAGAAGGGAGCAAGGTGAGAGGGCTCGGCTGGCCCAAGGGTGGGCTCCAAGAAGATGGAGAGGATTCGGCTGGCCCAAGGGTGGGCTGGAAGAAGATGAAAATATAGGTTTTGAAAAGGCGGTTGGGGCTGGTTTTTAGAGGGTGGTAAGGTGGTTTAGGTGGTGGTGGTGTGGTGATAAGGTGGGCTGGTTTTCAGGAGGGGCCAAATATTTTGCTTAAAGGGGTTTTAGGGATATGGTGTGCTAGGTTTAGGTGGGGTGGTTTAGGGGTTTAGGGCTTAGCTAGGTGGGTTGGTTTTGGGGTGAGGTTTAGTGAGGTGGGTCAGGTGATTAGGCTAGGATTAGGTTAGGATTAAGGGAACTAGGCTAGGTTTAGGGAAGGATTAGGGAAGTGGGTTAGGTGATTAGGTTGGGATTAGGCCGGAATTAGGGAAGTGGGTTAGGTGATTAGGCTAGGATTAGGCCGGGATTAGGGTAAAAGGCTAGGATTAGGGGTTTTGGCTTAGGATTGGGTTAGGGAGCTCCCTTTGCATAACCCATAGACCTTATTGAATCATGTTGGTGTAGCCCTAGGTTAGGTTTTGGCTAATACAAGCTTAAACCCACACTAATTAGGCTAACCCACATGATTAACCCCAAACTTGACCCACAAGTCAAGCTTAATTACAATTCCCCTCAAATCTTATCCTCCCCATTCTCTCTCATGCCCATAATCCCATGTGAATTTCAAGTGGGCCCCACCTCCATTTATGAGAAGGTGATGTGGGCCATGGATGTGGATATTGGATTGGATCTCTGGATCCAAATCCAAATCTAAATCCACACATAGGTTTGGATTGGGATCTGGATATATATGGTCCAGATCTAATCCAAACTGAATTCTGACTCCTTCAGGCTGTGTTCGAAATGAACGGTTTGTGCGGGGTCTGACAGCATCAGTACTCCGTCTGCGTTGGGTCTTCGCCAACATGGTCGTCCGCTTCTGTTTTCACCTTCCGGAGATGACTTCAAATGATTTATGATGATAACAGGGTCTTTGACGTTCGAGATCTTGGGGGTGGATTCAACACGAGAGTTGCTGTGCCGGGCTCGACTTGTGCTCCGGTTCCGGGCTCTCTTTAGCTCTTTGATCAGACCAAGCCGCTTCGTGGGGTTTCAAAAACGTATTTAAAAAGTTTTTAAAGCATATTATACATATTTTAAAGCATATACAGTTTTAAACATATGTACAGGGTTGCCTAGAAGGCTCCTGGGTTTCCAGACTCAAAATAGCCCTTTGGGGCTGCTTTTATAAAACCAGGTTGATTTGAGAAGTTCGTGGGATTTCGGGGTGTTTACAGATGCCCCTCTTTGGCATTGTCCAAATCGATTTGGATAATGGCAAAGATGACAAACACCCCTTTCAATGTCTCCCTAGATCTAACCATGAAGAATATGGGATCGTCCTAATCTTTAGCAAAATCTCACTTTTAAAACCCTGGTAGGAGGAGATATCACGCCAAAGGGATAAAAAACGATTTCTGATCCTAAAAATGGGATCATGTTATGCAAGTGCCATATGTGAAATGCAAATGCATGACATGGGTGTGGTGCCAAGAGTGGCGACCTCCTAGAGACCAGATATGGTCGAACTTTCGAGACTTACAAGGCCTTCTGCTTCAAGTGAGCAAATCCTATGCTGTTCGATGTTCGATTTTTCAAAATCTATTTACAAAACTATTTACAAAAGGGACAACTGTCTTGAGTCTGAATCCTAAGGATCTCGAGCTCTTCGTGTTTGCCTTTGCTTGAGTCTTAACACTCGCTTATCTAGCGGAGGTTTTATAAGAAAACAAGCTATATTTCAAATTCCTACGTCTTACTCGAAACGTCGAATTCTCAAACAAACTGAAATTCAAGTAAGTAAGTCCTATTTTTACTTTAGGATTCCTCGAAATGAACCATGTTTAAGCTTGGGATAAGCCAGGGATGGGAAAGAGATACCACGGTCCCTTCTAAAGCGTCCCGTGGTTTAAGGCATAGAAGGCGGAAAACTGCTCTTTTTGAGCTTTTTGGCCTCTTTTTCCTTTTTTTCGTACAGGGTCTCCCTTTGGGAGTATTTTTTCTTTAATCCCTCTTTTTCACAAGAGAATCGATTTTTCTTTTGAATTCTGGTTTCTTTCTTTTGGAAAGAGACTTTGAATGGGAAATTCCCTTTATTTGGGCTTTTGTTTTCCTTTTGGAAGGAGAAGAGAAGAGGGGAGGACTTATCCCAAGTTCACATTCGATTCATTCCAGATCAGCCTATTTAGAAATAGTACGTACTACTTGCAAGTATCTTGCTATGTTGAACTAGGCCTTTCTTTGTAAGAAGAAGAATTTTGAAATGTAACCACGATTTTGAAGACTCCACTCTTTCACAAGTGCGAATTCTCTAACTCAAGGTCACATGACTTTGCCTTTGCACCTTATTTTTAGGTCTCAGGGCAGCTACCCCTAAAAGTTTTCAAAAATTGGGGAATTTAATCTAAATCCTACACATAATACTTCTTTAAGTATTGAATATTGATAGGATCTGCTAAATTCCTACCTTCTACATCGATCAACCAATACGAGTTGTTCGTGGTGGTTGCACTTACAACATAGGGTCCATCCCACTTGGGGCACCACTTTCCAAGGGGATGTGGGCCACGATAGTGGATGATTTTCAAGACTAGGTCCCCTACTTCAAAGTGGTAAGGTCTCATGTGTTTGCCATAGTGTCAGGCTATCCTTTGTCGATATGCACGAGCATGATCCATAGCAAGGAGTCGCCTCTCATCTAACAAATCTAGTTCGGCCATCCTAGTATGCTGAAGCGTCTCTAGGGGAATAGCCCATAAGTGATGGGCTTTTCCAAGCGGGTTTTGGAAACGGTACTTCCTTTTCATAAGTGATCGTATATCCCCTTTTTCAAGTTTGTTTCGAAAAGGGATGCTTTTTTGATCAACTTATGGAAAGTTGAGATCTCATGAAGCGAGAGAAGGGTCTTTAGCTCGCTTTTAAAATTATCCAAGATGAGCATGACTGTGCATCCTTCGGATATGGGCTCTCGCACTTGGCCCAAAAGGGACCTCCATCGAATAATGAAGGCATGTACATCTTCGTTCATGCCTTGCTTTGTATCCCTTAGAGTGTTTAAAGTCAGCGTGACTTCTACGTTATGTGCAAATCTTTGCATAAAGCAGTTCGCTAACTCTTCAAAAGTAGCGAACTGGCTTAAATCGTAGGAAGCCAGCCATTTGGCAACTGTGCCTTTAAGGGATAGAGGGAACCAATACACCCATTTCATCGAGTCCTTTTTCTTCTTATGGGCTCGACGCGAGAAAAGTTGCAAGTGAGACCTAGGGTCTCCCATGCCATCATACCGATAGAAGTTCGGTATTTCATCATCACTGTCTGTTTCATAATCCATGGGTAGGAAATCAGACAGGGCGTAACTCCTTTTCTCTTTATTTTGCCCTTTTAGCAGCTGTTGTAGGGCTTTACGGTCCTTTTGTGTGAAGGACTCGTGGTTGTAAACACTCCGAAATCCCACGAACTTCTCAAATAAAACCTGGTTTTGTAAAAGCAGCCCCAAAGGGTTATTTTGAGTCTGGAAACCCAGGAGCCTTCCAAGCAACCCTGTACATATGTTTAAATTGTATATATTTTAAAATATGTATAATATAGTTTTGAAACCTTTTAAAATTTGTGTTAAAACCCCACGAAGCGGCTTGGCCTGATGAAAGCAGGACCAGAAGAGCTAAAAGAGAGCCCGGCACAGCAACTCTCGTGTTAGATCCGCCCCCAGGATCTCGAACGTCCAAGACCCTGTTATCAACAAATCATTTGAAATCATGTCCGGAAGGTGAAAACAGAAGCGAACGACCACGTTGGCGAAGACCCAACGCAGACGGAATACTGACGTTGTCAGACCCCACACAAACCGTTCGTTTCGAACATACCCTGAAGGAGTCAGAATTCAGTTTGGATTGGATCTAGACCATATATATCCAGATCCCAATCCAAACGTACGTGTGGATTTGGATTTGGATTTGGATTTGGATCCAGAGATCCAATCCAATATCCACATCCAAGGCCCACATCACCTTCTCATAAATGGAGGTGGGGCCCACTTGAAATTCACGTGGGATTATGGGCATAAGAGAGAATGGGGAGGATAAGCATGAGGGGAATTGTATTAAGCTTGACTTGTGTGTCAAGTTTGGGGTTAATCATGTGGGTTAACCTAATTAGTATGGGTTTAAGCTTGTATTAGCCAAAACCTAACCTAGGGCTGCACCAACATGATGCAATGAAGTCTATGGGTTATGCAAAGGGAGCTTCCTAACCCAATCCTAAGCCAAAATCCCTAATCCTAGCCCTTTACCCTAATCCCGGCCTAATCCTAGCCTAATCACCTAACCCACTTCCCTAATCCTGGCCTAATCCCAACCTAATCACGTAACCCACCTCACTAAACCTCACCCCAAAACCAACCCACCTAGCTAAACCCTAAACCGCTAAACCACCCCACCTAAAACCTAGCACACCATATGCCTAAAACCACTTAAAACAAAATATCTGGCCCCTCCAAAAAACCAGCCCACCTTATCACCACACCACCACCACCTAACCACCTAATCACCCTCTAAAAACCAGCCCCAACTGACCTTGGAAAAATCTATAACCCCCCCCCCCCCCCTAGTGGGCGGGTTTTTCAACTTTTAAAAAAGCCAACTCTTAGGCCAGCCGAGCCCTCTCTCACCTTGCTCTCTTCTCCCACCTGCACCACCACCACTCCTTGGCCAGCTCCCTTCCATGCCACCACCACCTCCCGGCCTGCTCCCTTCCATGTCGCCACCAACTGCCCGGCCAGCTTCATCCACCTTCCACCCGGCTGCCCTCCTTCCACACACCGACCTCCCTCTCCTATCCGGTTAGTACATCATCCCAACTTCACCCTATCTTCTCTCTCCCTCCACTCTCAGCCTCCCATACCACCACCACACAGCATCCTAGCTAGCTCCCTCGCCATTCCCAAATACTCCTAGCTACCCCAGCCAGCCACCACTTAAACCGCCCCTAGTCGGCTAGCCACAGCCGACTGTACCCAAGCCACCCGGCTAGCCACACCCTCTTCCTTAAACCATCCCCCTTAGTCATCCCTTAGCTCCACCTTCCCTAGCACCAGCCTTATACCTTAGTGATCCTCCTTAAACACTTCAGCCCGAGACATCACGGCAGCACCCTCCTAGCAGCCGGCAAATCCCCAAGGCACCACAACCATCCTCCTTTGTCACCCGGCCACACACCCCTTTGCCGTGCCATTCCGAGGAGCTCCCTCTTGCAGCCCAAGGAGACGCCCAAGCCCAAGCTCAAACAAGTCACCTCTGGACCAGCTATAAGTAAGTGCCTAACTCGGTCCTTATTTGTAGATTTGCTTAAGTTAAATTAAATTTGATACGGGGTTGTAATAACGGAGCATTGTCTCCCCCCGCTTGTAATAACGTGGCTTGGCACACCCACACACACGTGCACTTGAGCCTACCTTGCTCTTAGTTGTGCACGATTTTGAAAACACACGGGCCTAATCAGCCCTTCAGATATAAGTTTATTTATATATTTTAAGTTGCGTGGGGTTTTGCTTACGTTGTGTGTGTTGTCTTTCAATTCTCGCACTCACACACATTGAGCTTTCGCTCTTATTTGCAAGACCCAAGTAAGGACCGTGTTATACTTTCCTTGGGTTTAATTTCATGTCGTGTGTGTAGTATTTCAATTATACACTCACACACATTGAGCTTTCGCTCTTACTCCCAAGACCTTAGTTAAGGCCATATTGCAATTTATATTTGGGTTTAATTTCATGTCATGTGTGTAGTATTTCAATTATACACTCACACACATTGAGCTTTCGCTCTTACTCCCAACACCTTAGTTAAGGCCATATTGCAATTTATATTTGGGTTTCATTTAAGTTGTGTGAGTTGTCTTTCAATATATACACAACACCCATGCAACACGTTGGCGACCTTCGGGTAAGTATTTCCCTTTCGGCTATGTCTTTAAGATTTGGGTTTTAAGGTTCAGTAGTGTGCGTAGTCTTTACATATATATACACGGCACACACTTGCACTATTGAGCCTTTCTGCTCTTAAGATATAGCCATATTTCCCTTTTGCAATTTCTCTTCGGCAATTTACATTACAAGTCATTTCCCTTCGGCAATTTACATTACAAGTCATTTCCCTTCGGCATTGTGTTTTAAATTCGGGTTTTCCCTTTGGAGTTGCGTGAGTTTGCATTGCATATATGCCATACCACGAGTTAGGACGCATATTGCATCAAAAGCAAACCCCATACTCCCACTCAAAAGTCGCCCCACTTAGGCTGAGTGTTCATAAACACACACCTAGTTGGCCCAAAAAGGGTTAAAAAGAAAGACTTAGTGTAGACGTAGAAAATTCCCGCTCCTGGTTCTTAGGCCTGAAGCGAACCTTTTCGTGTGCCTAAGTCCTAATTAAGCAAAAGGGCGTGCCAGCTAGCTTACTTAAGCTAGCGAAGAGATATTTTAAACCTGACTCCTAACGTAGCAACTGTGAGTTAGTAAGCTCTTGTCATCGCAGACCTTCTTGCATCGATGCGCAAGGGGGTCAGTCTGTACGCTTTTAAAATTGAGTTTTGGGATATAAGAACCTACGAGAACGTGTTTGAGGTGTTTGATTTGGGTTGTTTTTGGTATGATTTTCAGATTTTATTTCACGTGGATTTGCACGTGCCTAAGTCTTTATTTTTATCCCTTTTTGGGCCAACTAGGTATGTGTTATGAACACTCAGCCTAAGTGGGGCGACTTTGAGCGGGAGTATGGAGTTTGCTTTGATGCAATATGAGTCCTAACTCGTGGTATGGGGTATATGCAATGCAAACTCACGCAACTCCAAAGGGAAAACCTGAATTTAAAAGACAATGCCGAAGGGAAATGACTTGTAATGGAAATTGCCGAAGGGAAATGACTTGTAATGTAAATTGCCGAAGGGAAATTGCAAAAGGGAAATATGGCTATATCTTAAGAGCGGAAAGGCTCAATAGTTCAAGTGTGTGCCATGCATATATGTAAAGACTACGCACACTACTGAACCTTAAAACTCAAATCTTAAAGACATAGCCAAAAGGGAAATACGTATATAATATATATGGGCCCTTACTTGGGTCTTGGAAGTAAGAGCGAAGGCTCAATGTGGGTGCATGTGAAAATGTAAAGACAACACACACGACTTTAAATGAAACCCAAATATAAATTGCAATATGGCCTTAACTAAGGTCTTGGGAGTAAGGGCGAAAGCTCAATGTGTGTGAGTGCAAGAATTGAAGTACTACGCACACAACATGAAATTAAACCAAAATATAAATTGCAATATGGCCTTAACTAAGGTCTTGGGAGTAAGAGCGAAAGCTCAATGTGTGTGAGTGCTAGAATTGAAATACTACACACACGACATGAAATTAAACCCAAGGAAAGTATAACACGGTCCTTACTTGGGTCTTGCAAATAAGAGCGAAAGCTCAATGTGTGTGAGTGCGAGAATTGAAAGACAACACACACAACTTAAACAAAACCCCACGCAACTTAAAGTATATAAATAAACTTATATCTTAAGGGCTGATTAGGCTCGTGTGTGTTCAAAATCGTGCACAACTAAGAGCGAAGTAGGCTCAAGTGCACGTGTGTGTGGGTGTGCCAAGCCACGTTATTACAAGCGGGGGGGAGACAATGCTCCGTTATTACAACCCCGTATCAAATTTAATTTAACTTAAGCAAGTCTACAAATGAGGATTGAGTTAGGCACTTACGTATAGCTGGTCCGGAGGTGACTTGCTTGAGCTTGGGCTTGGGCTTCACCTTGGGCTGCAAGAGAGAGCTCCTCGTAATGGCACGACAAGGGTGTGTGGCCAGGTGACAAAGGAGCACGGGTGTGGCGCCTTGGGGACTTGCCGGCTGAATGGGATGGTGCGGCTATGGTGTCTCGGGCTGAAGTGATTAAGGAGGGTCACTAAGGTATAGCTAGTGCTAGGGAAGGTGGCGCTAAGGGGTGACTAAAGGGAAGATGTCTAAGGAAGAGGGTGTGGCTGGCCGGGTGACTTGGGTACAGTCGACTGTGACTGGCCGACTAGGGGCGGTTAAGTGGTGGCCGGCTGGGGTAGCTAGGGGATGTCACGGATGGGAAGGTAGGGTGTTGGGGAAGGTGGAGTTAAGGGGTGGTTGAGAGTGGAAGGGGCAGGTCCTAGGGAGCAAGGTAAGGTGGCTGGGGTATCACTAAGGAGGAAGGTAGGGAAGCGGGTGGTGTGATGGGCTGTGTCTGGCCGAATGGGTAAGGGTGGCGGGAAGGCTGTGATGGAGCTATGTTGTGGTGGTGTGGACGACTGAGAGTGGAGGGGGAGAGAAGAGAAGGTAGAATTAGGGGAGTGTACTAACCGGATGGGTGAGGGAAGTTGGTGTCCAAGGAGGGCAACCGGGTGATGAAGGTGGATGGAGCTTGGCCGGGAAGTGGTGGCGACGTGGAAGGGAGTAGGCCCGAAGGTGGTGGTGGCGTGGAAAGGAGCTGGCCAAGAAGTGGTGGCGGTGGTGTGGAAAGGAGAGAGCAGGGTGAGAGAGGGCTCGGCTGGCCCAAGTTGTTGGAAAAAAAGATCTAAAACCCGCCCACTAGGGGGGGCTTTATAGTTTTTCCAAGGTCGGTTCGGGCTGGTTTTTAGAGGGTGGTTTGGTGGTTTAGGTGGTGGTAGTGTGGTGATAAGGTGGGCTGGTTTTGAGGAGGGGCCAAATATTTTGTTTTAGGTGGTTTGAGGGATATGGTGTGCTAGGTTTTAGGTGGGGTGGTTTAGTGGTTTAGGGCTTAGCTAGATGGGTTGGTTTTGGAGTGAGGTTTAGTGAGGTGGGTTAGGTGATTAGGCTAGGATTAGGTTAGGATTAAGGGAATTAGGCTAGCTTTAGGGAAAGATTAGGTAGGTGGGTTAGGTGATTTGGTTGGGATTAGGCCGGGATTAGGGAAGTGGGTTAGGTGATTAGGCTAGGATTAGGCCAGGATTAGGGTAAAAGGCTAGGATTAGGGGTTTTGGCTTAGGATTGGGTTAGGGAGCTCCCTTTGCATAACCCATAGACTTTATTGCATCATGTTGGTGTAGCCCTAGGTTAGGTTTTGACTAATACAAGCTTAAACCCACACTAATTAAGCTAACCCACATGATTAACCCTAAACTTGACACACAAGTCAAGCTTAATACAATTCCCCTCATTCTTATCCTCCCCATTCTCTCTCATGCCCATAATCCCACGTGAATTTCAAGTGGGCCCCACCTCCATTTATGAGAAGGTGATGTGGGCCTTGGATGTGGATATTGGATTGGATCTCTGGATCCAAATCCAAATCCAAATCCACACATACGTTTGGATTGAGATCTAGATATATATGGTCCAGATCCAATCTAAACTGAATTCTGACTCCTTCAAGGTATGTTCGAAACGAACGGTTTGTGTGGGGTCTGACAACGTCAGTACTCCGTCTACGTTGGGTCTTTGCCAACATGGTCGTCCACTTCTGTTTTCACCTTCCGGAGATGATTTCAAATGATTTGTTGATAACAGGGTCTTGGACGTTCGAGATCCTGGGGGCGGATCTAACACGAGAGTTGCTGTGCCTGGCTTGACATGTGCTTCGGTTTCGGGCTCTCTTTAGCTCCTCTAGTTCTGTTTTCATTAGGCCAGACCGCTTCGTGGAGTTTCAAAACATATTTTAAAAGGTTTTAAAACATATTATACATATTTTAAAGCATATACAGTTTTAAACATATGTACAGGGTTGCCTGGAAGGCTCCTGGGTTTCTAGACTCAAAATAGCCCTTTGGGGCTGCTTTTACAAAACCAGGTTTTATTTGAGAAGTTCGTGGGATTTCGGGGTGTTTACAGATGCCCCTCTTTGACATTTGTAAACACCCCGAAATTCCACAAATTTCTCAAATAAAACCTGGTTTTGTAAAAGCAGCCCCAAAGGGCTATTTTGAGTCTGGAAACCCAGGAGCCTTCCAGACAACCCTATACATATGTTTTGAACTTTGTATTTCAAAAAATATATAATATGGCTTTAAAAACCTTTTCAAACACGTTTTTGAAACCCCGAAGCAGCTTGGCCTAATCCAGACAAGACCATAAAAGCTAAGGAGAGCCCAGAACCGGAGCACATGTCGAGCCTGGCACAACAACTCTCATATCAAATCCACCCCAAGGATCTCGAACGTCCAAGACCCTGTTATCATCAAAACATCATTTGAAGTCATCTCCGGAAGGCGAAAATAGAGGCGGATGATCATGTTGGCGAAGACCCAACGCAGACGGAGTACTGATGCTGTCAGACCCCGCACAAACCATTCGTTTCGATCACAGCCCGAAGGAGTCAGAATTCAGTTTGGATTGGATCTGGACCATATATATCCAAATCCCAATCCAAACCCATGGGTGGACTTAGATTTGGATTTGGATCCAGAGATCCAATCCAATATCCATATCCATGGCCCACATCACCTTCTCATAAATGGAGGTGGGGCCCACTTGAATTTCACGTGGGATTATGGGCATGAGAGAGAGTGGGGGAGGATAAGATCAAAGTGTGTTGTAATTAAGCTTCACTTGTGTGTCAAGTTTGGGGTTAATCATGTGGTTAGCCTAATTAAAGTGGGTTTAAGCTTGTAATTAGCTAAAACCTAACCTAGGGCTGCACCAACATGATGTGGTTAAGGTCTATGGGTCATGCAAAGGGAGCTCCTTAATCTAATCCTAACCAAAAACACCTAATCCTAGCCTAATCACGTAACCCACTTCCCTAATCCCGGCCTAATCCTAGCCTAATCACCTAACCCACTTCCCTAATCCTTCCCTAAACCTAGGTTAATTTCCCTAAACCTAACCTAATCCTAGCCTAATTACCTAACCCACCTCACTAAACCTCACCCCAAAACCAACCCACCTAGCTAAACCCTAAACCTCTAAACCACCCCACCTAAACCTAGCACACAATCTACCCAAAACCCATTGTATTTAAAATATCTGGCCCTACCCCAAAACCAACCCACCTTATCACCACACCACCACCCCCTAGACCACCTTACCACCTCCTCAAAACCAGCCCCACCGCCCTTCAAAAAAGCTATAAACCCCCCCCCCCTAGTGGGTGGGTTTTTCAGCTTTTGGGTCCTCTACTTCCAGCCGATCCTCTCTCATGCCCTTTCCAGCCCAACCGAGCCCAGCCACTCCCAACCGGGCCTTCCACCTGCCCCACAGCCATCCACCACCTGTGCCACTACCTCCCAGCCAAGCACCACCACCACCACCGCTCCAGCCAAGCTCCACATCGCCACCATTCCGTCCGGCCGAACCCCATCCTGTGCATCCAAGACACCCGGTTGCTCCCATTCCATCCACCACCGCCTCTTCATTCGGTTAGTACCCCATCCTCTAACCTACCTCTTCTTCGCTCCCCCTCCACTCTCAGCCATCTACACCACCACCAGATCACCCTAACACCACCTACCCGCCATCCAACCTATTCGGCCAAGTCGACCACTCCAACCGACTGTACCACATTCGTTCGGCCACCCACCCGCCAGCCACATACCTCCCCTAGGCACTCCCCTAGACACTCCCTTAGGCTCCCCCTTAGTGCCATACTTCCTAACACTACACCCTCCCTTAGTGACCCTACTTAGTCACTTTAGCCCAACACACAAAGCCATCCCATCCCTAGCAGCCGGCTATCTTCAAGGCGCCCCTCCCGCGCGCCATTTCCATCCGGCCAAGCAGCCCCTTTGCCGTTCAACTCCGCGGAGCTCCCTCTTGCAACCCAAGGCGAAGGCCAAGCCCACGCTGAAGCAAGGCATCTTCGGACCAGCTATTAGTAAGTGCCTAACTCGGTCCTTAGTTGTATACTTGCTTAAAATTTAATTCGATACGGGGTTGTAATAACGGAGCATAGTCTCCCCCCGCTTGTAATAACGTGGCTTGGCACACCCACACACATGTGCACTCTCTTAGTTGTGCACGATTTTGAACACACACGAGCCTAATCAGCCCCCAGTACATAAATATATATATATATATTTTAACTTACGTAGGGTTTTGCTTAAGTTGGGTGTGTTGTCTTTCAATTCAAGCATGCACACACATTGAGCCTTCGCTCTTATTTGAAAGACCCAAGTAAGGGTCGTGCTATACTATTTGGGTTTCATTTCATGTCGTGTGTGTAAGTCTTTCAATTCAAGCACTCACACACATTGAGCCTTCGCTCTTATTTGAAAGACCCAAGTAAGGGTCGTGCTATACTATTTGGGTTTTCATTTCATGTCGTGTGTGTAAGTCTTTCAATTCAAGCACTCACACACATTGAGCCTTCGCTCTTATTTGAAAGACCCAAGTAAGGGCCATGTTATACTATTTGGGTTTCATTTCATGTTGTGTGCGTAGTACTTCAATTCAAGCACTCACACACATTGAGCCTTCGCTCTTATTTGTAAGACCCAAGTAAGGTCCGTGTTATACTATTTGGGTTTAATTTCATGTTGTGTGCGCAGTACTTCAATTCAAGCACTCACACACATTGAGCTTTCGCTCTTATTCCCAAGACCTTAATCAAGGCCATATTGCAAGTTTTATTTGGGTTTTATTTCATGTCGTGTGTGTAAGTCTTTCAATTCAAGCACGCACCCACATTGAGCCTTCGCTCTTATTTGCAAGACCCGAGTAAGGGCCCATATATACCTTATATACATATCTCCCTTCGGCATTTACATTACAAGTCATTTCCCTTCGGTTATTTCCCTTCAGCATTGTCTTTACATTCGGGTTTTCCCTTTGGAGTAGCGTGAGTTTGCATTGCATCTACGCCATACCATGAGGTAGGACGCATATTGCATCGAAGCAAGCCCCGTACTCCCGCTCAAATTCGCCCCATGTAGTGGAGTGTTCATAACACACACCTAGGTGGCCCATAAAGGGATAAAAAGAAAGACTTAGGCACGTGCAAATCCATGTGATCTAAAATCTGTAATCGCATTAAAAAGACCCGAATCAAACACCTCAAACCGCTTTCGTAGGCTTTCTCTACTCTAAACTCGATTTTTAAAAGCATACAGACAGACCCTTGCACGTTGGTGCAAGAAGGTCTGCGATGACAAGAGCTCACTTGCTCACAGTCACCATGTTAGAAGTCAGGATAAAATCTTCGCTAGCTTAGGTAAGCTAGCTGGCACGCCCTGTTTATACAAATAGGCCTTAGACACACGAGAGGATCCGCTCCAGGCCCTGAGAAGCCAAAGGGGAGGCGGGGATTTTTCTGCGTCTACAGCATTGTCCAAATCGATTTGGATAATGGCAAAGATGACAAACACCCCTTTCAATGTCTCCCTAGATCTAACCACGAAAATATGGGATCGTCCCAATCTTTAGCAAAATCTCAGTTTTAAAACCCTGGTAGGAGGAGATATCACGCGAAAGGGATATACAAAATGGTTTCTGGTCCTAAGATGGGATCACTTTATGCAAGTGCCATGCGTGGAATTTAGATGCATGACATGGGTGTGGTGCCAAAAGTGGCGACCTCCCAGAGACCAGATATGGTCGAACTCTCGAGACTTACTAGGCCTTTTGCTCCAAGTGAGCAGATCCTATGCTGTTCGATGTTCGATTTTCCAAAATCTATTTACAAAGCTATTTACAAAAGGGACAACTGTCTTGAGTCTCAATCCTAAGGATCTCAAGCTCTTCGTGTTTGCCTTTGTTGGAGTCTTCACACTCGCTTATCTAGCGGAGGTTTTATAAGAGAACAAGGCATATTTCAACTTCCTACGTCTTACTCGAAACGTCGAATTCTCAAACAAAATGAAATTCAAGTAAGTAAATCCTATTTTTACTTTAGGATTCCTCGAAATGAACCATGTTTTAGCTTGGGATAAGCTAGGGATGGGAAAGAGATACCACGGTCCCTTCTGAAGCGTCCCGTGGTTTAAGGCATAGAAGGCGGAAAACTGCTCTTTTTGAGCTTTTGGCCTCTTTTTCTTTTTTGTTCATAGATGGTCTCCCTTTGGGAGTATTTTTTCTTTAATCCCTCTCTGTTTTTCACAAGAGAATCGATTTTTCTTTTGGATTCTGGTTTCTTTCTTTTGGAAAGAGATTTTGAATAGGAAATTCTCTTTATTTGGGCCGCATTTTCCTTTTGGAAGGAGAAGAGAAGAGGGGAGGACTTATCCCAAGCTCACACTCGATCCATTCCAGATCAGCCTATTTAGAAATAGCACGTACTACTTGCAAGTATCTTTCTATATTGAACTAGGCCTTTCTTTGTAAGAAGAAGGATTTTGAAATGTAACCACGATTTTGAAGACTCCACTCTTTCACAAGTGCGAATTCTCTCACTCAGGGTCACACGATTTTGCCTTGGCACCTTATTTTTAGGTCTCAAGGCAGATATCCCTAAAGGTTTTCGAAAATTGGGAATTTAACCCAAATCCTACACATAATACTTCTTTAAGTATTGAATATTTATACGATCTACTAAATTCCTACCTTCTATATCGATCAACCAATACGAGTTGTTCGTGGTGGTTGCACGTACAACATAGGGTCCATCCCACTTGAGAAGCTACTTTCCAAGGGGATGTGGGCCACGATTATTGATGATTTTCAAAACCAGATCTCCCACTTCAAAGTGACGAGGTCTCATGTGTTTGCCATAATGCTGGGCTATCCTTTGCCGGTATGCACGAGCATGATCCATAGCAAGGAGTCGCCTCTCATCTAGCAAATCTAGTTCGGCCATCCTAGCATGCTGAAGCGTCTCTAGGGGGAGGTCGAGTGCTATGGATGTATGGAATGAATGCAATTTAGTATGAATGGGAAGAATGGCGTTTGTGCCATAGACCAATTCGAATGGTGTGGCATTCGTGGGAGTCCGGATGGAAGTCCTATAAGCCCATAAGGCTTCATCTAGCTTCTCATGCCACGTCCTACCCTTCTCTAAAGTCTTCTCAATTATACTAATGAGAGTCTTGTTTGTGGCTTCGGCTTGGCCGTTGCCTTGAGGGTAGTAGGGCGAAGAGAAGTGGTGAGTTATGCCATACGTGTTGCACAACTTAACCATCTGCTCGTTCTTGAATGGGGTACCATTATCAGACACAAGGTCTCGTGGAACCCCAAATCGAGCCATGATATTCCTCCTAATGAAAGCCACCACATGTTGCCCTAGCACGTTGGTCAGGGAAATGGCTTCCATCCACTTAGAGAAATATTCAGTGGCTGCTAAAATGAATCGATGCCCATTCGAGCCTTTTGGAAATATAGGGCCTACGATATCAAACGCCCACATGGTAAATGGCCAGGGGCTGACCACAGAATGTAATGCAGATGAGGGGATATGAATGGCGTGCCCATGCACTTGACATGGATGACACTTCCTAACATGATCGTGACAATCCTTTTTCAGGGTGGACCAAAAATAGCCCGCTCTAAGTATTTTCATTGCCATCATGTTGGCATTAACATGACCTCCACATTGTCCATTGTGGAATTCATGCATCACTATCCTAGCCTCCTCTAGATCGATACACCTAAGTAGGATGCCGGTAAAATGTTTCTTATATAGAACCCCACCCAGAATAGTGTATCGGGTCAAAATTTTACGAATGAATGCCTTATCTTTAGACGTGGCATCCTCGGCGAATCTCCCATTTTCTAGAAAATGCTTGATGTCGTAAAACCAAGGTTTTTCAATAGAATTTGGGTTATTTTGGCAAATATCCAAATCGTGTGTGGATGGGTTGGGCGCATGCCATATTTCTAAAGACCGGGTCCCTGAAATGGGATCGACCTTTAGGGCTGAACCCAAGGAGGAGAGGGCATCGGCAATACCATTGTCCTCTCTTCCCACGTGTGTGAGTTTACACGATTGGAATGACTCAACCAATCGAGTGGCTAACTTGTGATATGGAAGTAGTTTTTTGTTACGTACTTGCCAAATTTTCAAAACCTGGTTTATAACAAGGAGCGAATCTCCAAAGACCTCGATGCATGATGCCCCTAGAGTTTTCGAAATCCTTAAACCTTATATGAGTGCTTCATACTCAGCTATGTTGTTGGAACATTCGAAATCTAGGCGGATTGCTATGGGAATCTCGCCCTTTTTAGGGGAGATGAGGATGACCCCAGCACCAGCCCCTCGTTGGTTTCGTGCCCCATCGAAGTGCATCTTCCACACTTGGTTTTCGAAAGAGTTTGCCAAAATGTGGTTTTGGAAATGGTTTTGCAATATGCCTTCATCAGGCATTTCATCAAGTGTGGGATATGCGTTCTCCAGGGGGAACTTAGCCACGTAATCTGCTAGGGCTTGCCCCTTAATGGAGATTTGGTGATGGCATTTTAGGTCATACTCCATTAGAAGGAGTTGCCATTTGCCCAATCTACCCGTGAGAATGGGTTTTTCGATCAAGTGCTTGATTGGATCAAGGTTGGACACTATCCAGATCTCATGATCTAGGAAATTGTGTCTGAATTTCTGGCAGGCCCAGACTAGGGCCAAGCGCGTCTTCTCCATGGCTTGATAATTTCATACATAAGCCAAGAGAGTTTTCGAAATATAGTAGATGGCATACTCTTTGTGGGTGTCATCCTCATATTGAGCCAATAGGGCTCCCAAAGCATTCGCATGCACAGAAATGTAAAGTAAAAGTGGTTTTCCTTGCTTCGGAGGATTAAAAACGGGGGGATTGACCAGGTGTGCCTTTAGTCTCTCGAAGGACCTTTGGCAGTCGTCATCCCATAAGAATTTCGTGCCCTTCCTCAACAGCTTGTTCAAGGGTTTGCATCTAGTTGCCAGATTTGATATAAATCGGCAAATGAACTCTAATCGACCCTAGAGGCTACGAATTTGGGTGAGATTGGAGGGTGGAGCCATGTCTATGATGGCTCGACACTTAGAGGAGTCGACTTCTATACCCCTTTGAGGGTTTAGCTAAAGCCTAGAAGCTTCCCAGATTCTACCCCGAATACACATTTTTGAGGGTTTAGCTTTACTTTGTAAAGCCTAAGCCTTTCGAAAATCTTTTGCAAACATTCGATATGAGTGCATCGGGTTTTGGATTTCGCCAAGAGATCATCTACATACACTTCTACGAGCTCATGAATTTGATCATGGAAGATCGTGGTCATGGCTCGTTGGTATGTTGCGCCGGCATTTTTCAAACCAAAGGGCATGACTGTATAGCAGTACGTGCCCCATGGGGTTATGAAGGCGGTCTTACCCTGATCTCGTGGACTTAGTTTGATTTGATTATAGCCTGAATAGCCATCCATAAACGAAAACATTTCATGATTTGCAGTACTGTCAACTATCAAATCTATGTTTGGTAAAGGATAATTATCCTTTGGAGTGGCTTTATTCAAGTTTCTGAAATCGATGCATATTTGAATTTTCCCATTGGTTTTCCGAACTACAACGATATTTGACAACCAATCAGAACACGCAATGGGTTTTATAAATCCGGCTTTTAGCAGATCTTCTAAACCCTCTTTGACTTGCGTGTGTACATTCGGGTGTATTTTCCTAAGCTTCTACTTTATGGGTTTTACACCTACATCTAAGGGAAGACGATGCTCGACAATGCTGGGGTCTATGCCCGGCATGTCTTCATACGTCCATGCAAACACATCTAAATAGGTTTGTAGAAATGCAATGAATGCTAACCTTTCAGTTTCATGCAAGCATGCGCCTATTTTGATGGTTTTGGGATTGGAATCATCCCCTAGGTTCACCTCTATGAAATCTCCTCCTACTGATTGGAGGGTCTGTCAAAATCGAGAATTTTATGAAATTTTGGGAGTTTAGAAGTGGGATCTTCCTCAAGGGGATCCACTTCTGGGCTTTGATCATTCTCGTGGGCTATAGACCCGAGGGAATTTGATGCGTGGTTTTCAAAAAGACCTGGTTTTGTACTTGGATTTTCAAGTGATTTCGAAATTTTTGGTCTGGCTATGCAGACGACGTTCCTTTCGAAATCCTTTCCTTTTTCCAAAGTCTTACTAGGAGCAGCTATGTACAAAATCTTTTTGGTATTTTGTAGATTTTTGATTTTTTTGGGTTTTTGCAACACAAGAACTTTAGTTACTATACAAACTACCATATTTTCAGGTTTTTGATTTTCCATTGTTTTTGGTTTTTCCTCTTTTTCGATTCTTTTGATTTTAAGTTTTCCAAATGTTTTTGTATTTTTATGAAAGGGATCTTCCATCATACCTACAAAGGGAAAACACTATGGGTTAGACTCGGAATAAGAGGTCTAAATCGTAGGCCTCTTCTAGGGTAGGCTCCAAGGCACCCTTGACCCAGGTGGTCACAAGGGGTGGCTCTGGCGGTATTTTGGGAGTATAGCCGATCCCGTATCGGCTTGGGTTGACCCTAGGAAGGATGGGCTCTAGGAGACCACAATTTTTTATTTTTTGAAAAATTATGGTACAAATCGTGTTCCTGAAACTTGTTGTCGTCCATATCGTGCTCGTATGGCTTCTTGTCCAGGAGTTTTGGAAATAAGGGATGCTTGGGTCTTCCTAAAAGGGTTAGGATCGGGAGGGGGCCTGCTTTGGGTGGCCCCTTCACATACACAACCTTCCTAGGGTTGTTTAATACGAGCCTTGGTGGCTCGACCATGGTCTGCCCCAGGTTAGCCTCATGGGCCTAGGAACTCGACAAAGAAGGGGAGTTTATGATCCCCTAAAGCTGAGGGTGACTCTCACCTAGGATCACCACGACTTGGTCCCTGAAAGGGATCTTGACACACCTGTGGAAGGTGGATGGCACAACGCACAAGTTGTGTATCCAGGGCCTTCCCAGCAACAGGTTATAATGGGGGTGGATGTCCAAGACATGGAACACCCCCATGTGTGTGATCCCTCCCGTTTCCATCGGGAGTTTGATCGATCCTAATGGTCTAGACGCATTCCCATCGTATCTAGTGATAACGATAGGGCTTGGGTTCATAGAAGTCAAGGTGACCTTGATTTGGTAGGCCACATGAAGTGGAAGAATGTTGAGCCCTCCTCCCCCATCGACTAGGCACCTGTCCAGAGAGTGGTTATTCAGAACCACCTCGATATGCAGGGCCTGGTTGTGGGACTCGTAGGGTCTATCTACATCATCTTTCGAGAAAGTGATGGGCAATTTTGCTCATATTAATGCCACTTAGTCACACAAGGATTCCGGACATATGTTCGAACTAACCTTAGCGCTTTCTAGAATTTTCTCTAGCACGAGTTGTAGACGTGCGAAAAAATCCCCGCCTCTCGCCTTTTCAGGGCTTGGAGCGGATCCTCTCGTGTATCTAAGGCCTATTTATATGAACAGGGCGTGCCAGCTAGCTTACCTAAGCTAGCAAAGATATATTTTAAGCTGACTTCTAATCGTGGCGACTGTGAGCAAGTGAGCTCTTGTCGTCGCAGACCTTCTTGCACCGATGCGTAAGGGTCAGTCTGTACGCTTTGAAAAATCGAGTTTTTAAGGTATAGAAAGCCTACAAAGCGGTTCGAGGTATTTAATTCGGGTCTTTTAGATACGATTGCAGATTTTTAGATCACGTGGATTTGCACGTGCCTAAGTCTTTCTTTTTATCCCTTTATGGGCCACCTAGTTTGTGTGTTATGAACACTCCACTACATGGGCGAATTTGAGCGGGAATACGGGGCTTGCTTCGATGCAATATGCGTTTTACCTCGTGGTATGGCGTAGATGCAATGCAAACTCACGCTACTCCAAAGGGAAAACCCGAATGTAAAGACAATGCCGAAGGGAAATATGTATATAGGGTATATACGTGCCCTTACTTGGGTCTTGCAAATAAGAGCGAAGGCTCAATGTGGGTGCGTGCTTGAATTGAAAGACTTACACACACGACATGAAATAAAACCCAAATATAACTTGCAGTATCACCTTGATTAAGGTCTTGGGAATAAGAGCGAAAGCTCAATGTGTGTGAGTGCTTGAATTGAAGTACTACGCACACAACATGAAATTAAACCCAAATAGTATAACACGGCCCTTACTTGGGTCTTTCAAATAAGAGCGAAGGCTCAATGTGTGTGAGTGCTTGAATTGAAAGACTTACACACACGACATGAAATGAAAACCCAAATAGTATAGCTCAGCCCTTACTTGGGTCTTTCAAATAAGAGCGAAGGCTCAATGTGTGTGAGTGCTTGAATTGAAAGACTTACACACACGACATGAAATGAAAACCCAAATAGTATAACTCGGCCCTTACTTGGGTCTTTCAAATAAGAGCGAAGGCTCAATGTGTGTGAGTGCTTGAATTGAAAGACTTACACACACGACATGAAATGAAAACCCAAATAGTATAGCTCGGCCCTTACTTGGGTCTTTCAAATAAGAGCGAAGGCTCAATGTGTGTGAGTGCTTGAATTGAAAGACAACACACCCAACTTAAGCAAGAACCCTACGAAAATTAAAGTATATATATATATTTATGTATTAGGGGCTGATTAGGCCCGTGTGTGTTCCAAATCATGCACAACTAAGAGAGTGCACGTGTGTGGGTGTGCCAAGCCACGTTATTACAAGCGGGGGGAGACTATGCTCCGTTATTACAACCCGGTATCGAATTGAATTTTAAGCAAGTATACAACTAAGGACCGAGTTAGGCACTTACTAATAGCTGGTTCGAAGAAGCCTTGCTTGAGCGTGGGCTTGGCCTTCGCCTTGGGCTGCAAGAGGGAGCTCCGCGAAGTTGAACGGTAAGGGGAGGTGCTGGCCGGATGTCTTGGTGCGCGGAAGAGGAGCCTTGAAGGTGGCTGGCTACTTGGAAAGGGTTGGTTGTGGTGTGTTGGGCTAAAGGGCCTAAGTAAGGTCACTAGGGAGGGTGTAGTGTTAGGGAGTATGGCACTATGGGGGAAGCCTAAGAGAAGGTCTAATGGAGCACCTAGGGGAAATGAAGTGGCTGGCCGAATGGAAGTGACAGTCGATTGGAGTGGCCGACTAGGGGAATTTGGTGGGGGCGAGCTGCTAGGGTGGCTAGGAGTGGTGGAAAGGAAGGGAACTAGCTAGGAGATGGGGTAAGGTAGTGGTGGATGTGGGGATGTAGTGTAGGCAGGTCCTAGGGATTTGGATGGGGTGGCCGGGTGTAGCTAGGGTGTCTAGGTAGTGGCGGGTAGTTAGGGTGGTTATGGCCTAGCTGAGTGGGAATGGTGGCGGCAAGTGGCTAGCATTAGGGTAAGGTGGTGGTATGGTGGGTGGCTGAGAGTGGAGAGGGAGTGGAGAAGGAGTAAGGTGGAGTGTGGGGTACTAACCGGGTGAAGAGGCGGTGGCGGATGGAAGGGGAGCAGCCGGTTGTCTTGGATGCGCAGGATGGGATTCGGCCGGACGGGATGGTGGCGACGTGGACCTCGGCTGGAGTGGTGGTGGTGGTGGTGGTGCTCGGCTGGGAGGTAGTGGCGCAGGTGGTGGCTGGCGGTGGGGCAAGTGGAAGTGGAGAAGGGGTGATCGGCTGGGAATGGGGGACCCGAGATAGGATCCTTGGAGCTTGAAGATGGAGAAAACCCGCCCCAAAGGGGGGGGGTTTATATAGGGCTGCAAGAGGCGGTTGGGGCTGGTATTAGGGTAGTGGTTAGGTGGTCTAGGGGTTGTGGTATGGTGGGCTGGAAAGGGTAGGGCCAAATATTTTAAAAATAAGGGGTTTGGGTAGGTTGTGTGCTAGGGGTGGTTTAGAGGTTTAGGGTTTAGCTAGGTGGGTTGGTTTTAGGGTGAGGTTTAGTGAGGTAGGTTAGGTGATTAGGCTAGGATTAGGCTAGGTTTAGGAAAATTAACCTAGGTGGGTTGGCTGTTTAGGTAGTGTTTTTAGGGGCGGTTCTTGGTGGTTGATGGGTGGTCTAGAGAGATTAGGGAAGAGGTGGGTTAGATTAGGTTTTTAAGGCTTACCTAGGGTGCAGCTCCGCTCCAGCCACCACTCACGCCGCCAAGCTCCACCATGCAACGTTCCCAGCTTTGAAGAAGAGGCTTCTACCATTGGTGCAGCCCTTGGCCAATCCCCATCTTCAAACAAAAAGTATTTTGGGCCAATGGGCCACTTTCTCTCTCATCCCCCCCTTTCTTTCACGTGAAGCACCTCTCCCTATCTGGACTTCACGCTCTATTTTTTCCAGCCCACTCACCTCTATTTATAGAGGTTTTAAGTGGGTCTTGGATCTTGGGTCCTGGATTTCGGTCTGTTTATCCGGATCCAATCCAAACCCTGTTTGGATCTGGATCATGGATCTCGGATATTTTTGAGATCCAGATCCAGTCCAAATATTTATTTGGGTTTGGATCTCGGATCTCGGATCTTGGATTTTTAGATCCAGATCCAATCAAAACACAATTTCGATCTGGATCTGGATATTTTGGGTCCAGGTCCAGTTTGAACTTTTTCTTCTGCTCCTTGGTTTTTTGGTCCTTTCTGGTGCTTTTCATCGTCGGTTTTGAGTGGGATTCGATTCATTGGAGGCCCAACTCTTGCCTGGGTCTTCCCCAAGTCTTTCTTCCAACCGGTGTTCTGCTTTTCAGGACTTTTTTGGAGTTCATTTTGGTCCGCTGTTTTGGTTTCTGGCCGGTTCCTGTTGATATCGAACTCAGATTACCGCACGGATTCCGTTCTTCATTCTGACGGGACGTGTTTCAGACTTCTGTCGACTTCCTCTGGTATTGGGCTTCTTTCTGTATTTTGGAGCTGCTTTGCGCTTTTTCTTTGACCCAAATTACATTTTTGCCCTTTTGTCGGGCTTTTCTCCAAATGGGCTCTTTTTTCTTCTGTTTTTGAGCAAGGGGTGGCTTCTGAAATTCCGGGCTCAAATCCTCATCTTGCCTGGGCTTTTATTTTGCCTTTTGTACCTGTTTTTACATTTTAAAACAAGTTGTCATTTTGGCTCAAACGAGCTTTTTGTGTTTTTGAGAGTTTTTGAAATTTTGAAAATTTGGGGTGTTTACACTTAACACTCGCTTATCTAGCGGAGGTTTTATAAGAAAACAAGCTATATTTCAAATTCCTACGCCTTACTCGAAACGTCGAATTCTCAAACAAGACGAAATTCAAGTAAGTAAATCCTATTTTTACTTTAGGATTTCTTGAAATGAACCATGCTTTAGCTTGGGATAAGCCAGGGATGGGGAAAGAGATACCACGGTCCCTTCTAAAGCGTCCCGTGGTTTAAGGCATAGAAGGCGGAAAACTGCTCTTTTTGAGCTTTTTAGCCTCTTTTTCCTTTTTTTTCGTAGTGGGTCTCCCTTTGGGAGTATTTTTTCTTTAATCCCTCATTTTCCATAAGAGAATCGATTTTTCTTTTGAATTCTGGTTTCTTTCTTTTGGAAAGATACTTTGAATGGGAAATTCCCTTTTGTCTGGGCCTTTGTTTTCCTTTTGGAAGTAGAAGAGAAGAGGGGAGGACTTATCCCAAGCCTACACTCGATCCATTCCAGATCAACCTATTTAGAAATAGCACGTACTACTTGCAAGTATCTTGCTATGTTGAACTAGGCCTTTCTTTATAAGAAGAAGGATTTTGAAATATAACCACGATTTTGAAGACTCCACTTTTTTACAAGTGCGAATTCTCTCACTCAGGGTCACACGACTTTGCCTTTGCACCTTATTCACATGTCTCAGGGTAGCTATCCCTAAAATTTTCGAAAACCGGAACTTAATCCAAATCCTATACATGATACTTCTTTAAGTATTGGATATAGATAGGATCTGCTAAATTCCTACCTTCTACATCGATCAACCAATATGAATTGTTCGTGGTGGTTGCTCGTACAACATAGGGGTCCATCCCACTTGGGGCGCCACTTTCCGAGTGGATGTGGGCCACGATAATGGATGATTTTCAAAACCAGATCCCCCACTTCAAAGTGGGGAGGTCTCATGTGTTTGCTATAATGTTGGGCTATCCTTTGCCGGTATGCATGAGCATGATCCATGGCAAGGAGTCGCCTCTCATCTAGCAAATCTAGTTCGGCCATCCTAGCATGCTGAAGCGTCTCTAGGGGGAGGTCGAGTGCAATGGATGTATGGAATGAATGCAGTTGAGTATGAATGGGAAGAATGGCATTTGTGCCATAGACCAATTCGAATGGCGTGGCATTCGTGGGAGTCCGGATGGAAGTCCTATAAGCCCATAAGGCTTCATCCAGCTTCTCGTGCCACGTCCTACCCTTCTCTAAGGTTTTCTCAATTATACTAATGAGAGTCTTGTTTGTGGCTTCGGCTTGGCCGTTGCCTTGAGGGTAGTAGGGCGAAGAGAAGTGGTGAGTTATGCCATACGTGTTGCACAACTTAACCATCCGCTCGTTCTTGAATGGGGTGCCATTATCAGACACAAGGTCCCGTGGAACCCCAAATCAAGCCAAGATATTCCTCCAGATGAAAGCCACCACATGTTGCCCCATCACGTTTGTTAGGGAAATGGCTTCCACCCACTTGGAGAAATACTCCGTGGCTGCTAAAATAAACCGATGCCCATTCGAGGCTTTTGGAAATATTGGGCCTACAATGTCAAACGCCCACATGGTAAATGGCCAGGGGCTGACCACGGAATGCAATGCAGATGAAGGGATGTGAATGGCGTGCCCATGCACTTGACATGGATGACACTTCCTAACATGATCGTGGCAATCCTTTTTCAGGGTGGACCAAAACTAGCCCCCTCTAAGTATTTTCATTGCCATCATGTTGGCATTAACATGACCTCCACATTCTCCATCGTGGAATTCATGCATCACTACCCTAGCCTGCTCTAGGTCAATACACCTAAGCAGAATGCCGATAAAACTTTTTTTGTATAAAACCCCACCCAGAATGGTGTATCGGGTCGAAATCTTACGAATGAATGCCTTATCTTTGGATGTGGCATCTTCGGCGAATCCCCCATTTTCTAAAAACTGTTTTATGTCATAAAACCAGGGTTTTTCAATAGACTCTGGGTTATTTTGGCAAATATCCAAGTCGTGTGTGGATGGGTTGGGTGCATGCCATATTTCTAAAGATCGGATCCCTGAAATGGGATCGACCTTCAGGGCTGAACCCAAGGAGGAGAGGGCTTCGGCGATGCCATTGTCCTCTCTTCCTACGTGTGTGAGTTTACACGATTGGAAGGACTGGACCAATCGAGTGGCCAACTCATGATATGGAAGTAGTTTTTCATTACGTACTTGCCAAATTTTCAAAACCTGGTTTGTGACGAGGAGCGAATCTCCAAAGACCTCGATGCATGATGCCCCTAGAGTTTTCGAAATCCTTAAGCCTTGTATGAGTGCTTCATACTCAGCTATGTTGTTGGAACATTCGAAATCTAAGCGGACTGCTATAGGAATCTCACCCTTTTCAGGGGAGATTAGGATGACTCCAGCACCAGCCCCTCGTTGGTTTCGTGCCCCATCGAAGTGCATCTTCCACACTTGGTTTTCGAAAGAATTTGCCAAAATGTGGTTTTGAAAATGGTTTTGTAATATGCCTTCATCATGCATTTCAACAAGCGTGGGATATGCGTCCTCTAAGGGGAACTCAGCCACGTAGTCTGCTAGGGCTTGCCCCTTAATGGAGATCTGGTGATGCTATTTGAGATCATACTCCATTAGAAGGAGTTGCCATTTTCCCAATCTACCCGTGAGAATGGGTTTTTCGAACAAGTGCTTGATTGGATCAAGCTTGGACACTATCCAGATCTCATGATCTAGGAAATAGTGTCTGAATTTCTGGCAGGCCCAGACTAGGGCCAATCACGTCTTCTCCATGGCTTGGTAATTTCGTTCATAAGCCAAGAGAGTTTTTGAAATGTAGTAGATGGCATACTCCTTATGGGTGTCATCCTTGTATTGAGCCAACAGGGCTCCTAAAGCATTCGCATGCACGGAGATGTATAGTAAAAGCGGTTTTCCTTGTTTTGGAGGGTTCAAAACGGGGGGATTAACCAAGTATGCCTTCAGTCTCTCGAGGGACTTCTGGCATTTGTCATCCCATAAGAATTTCATGCCCTTCCTCAACAGTTTGTTGAAGGGTTCGCATCTAGTCGCTAGATTCGATATGAATCGGCGAACGGATTGTAAACGACCCTGGAGGCTACGGATTTGGGTGAGATTGGAGGGTGGAGCCATGTCTATGATGGCTCGACACTTAGAGGGGTCGACTTCTGTACCCCTTTGGCTCACCATAAAGCCCAGATGCTTCCCTGATTCTACCCTAAATACACATTTTTTAGGGTTTAGCTTTACTTTGTAAAGCCTAAGCCTTTCAAAAATCTTTTATAAGCATTCGATATGAGTACATCGGTTTTGGATTTCGCTAAGAGATCATCTACAAGGCACCCTTGTAATAACGTGGGCCCTTCCCGCGCGCCCAAGGCACCTGGCTAGCACACCTTTACCGTTCAATTCTGCGGAGCTCCCTTTTGCAGCCCAAGGCGAAGGCCAAGCCCACGCTCAAGCAAGGCATCTTTGGACCAGCTATTAGTAAGTGCCTAACTCGGTCCTTAGTTGTATACTTGCTTAAGATTCAATTCAATACGGGGTTGTAATAACGGAGCATAGTCTCCCCCGCTTGTAAAAACGTGGCGTGGCACACCCACACACGTGCACTCTCTTAGTTGTGCACGATTTTGAACACACACGGGCCTAATCAGCCCCTAATACATAAGTATATACATATACTTTAATTTTCGTAGGGTTTTGCTTAAGTTGGGTGTGTTGTCTTTCAATTCAAGCACTCACACACATTGAGCCTTCGCTCTTATTTTAAAGACCCAAGTAAGGGCCGACCTATACTATTTGGGTTTTCATTTCATGTCGTGTGTGTAAGTCTTTCAATTCAAGCACTCACACACATTGAAACTTCGCTCTTATTTGAAAGACCCAAGTAAGGGCCGTGTTATACTATTTGGGTTTAATTTCATGTTGTGTGCGTAGTACTTCAATTCAAGCACTCACACACATTGAGCTTTCGCTCTTATTCTCAAGACCTTAGTCAAGGCCATACTGCAAGTTATATTTGGGTTTAATTTCATATCGTGTGTGTAAGTCTTTCAATTCAAGCACTCACACACATTGAGCCTTCGCTCTTATTTGCCAGATCCGAGTAAGGGCCCATATACATACTGTAGACGCACGAAAATCCCCGCCTCTTCGCCTCTTTCGGGGCTTGGAGTGGATCTTCTCGTGTGTCTAAGGCCTACGTATACAAATAGGGCGTGCCAGCTAGCTTACTTAAGCTAGCGAAGATATTTTTATTACTGACTTCTAAACGTGGCGACTGTGAGCAAGTAAGCTCTTGTCGTCGCAGACCTTCTTGCACTGATGCGCAAGGGTCAGTCTGTACGCTTTGCAAAAATCGAGTTTTTGGAGAGAAAGTCTACAAAGCGGTTCGAGGTGTCTATTTCGGGTCTTTAAGATGCGGTTGCATGTTTTAGATCACGTGGATTTGCACGTGCCTAAGTCTTTTCTTTTATCCCTTTTCGGGCCGCCTAGTTTGTGTGTTATGAACACTCCACTACATGGGCGAATTCGAGCGGGGCTTGCTTCGATGCAATATGCGTCCTACCTCGTGGTATGGCGTAGATGCAATGCAAACTCACGCTACTCCAAAGGGAAAACCCGAAATGTAAAGACAATACTGAAGGGGAATGACTGAAGGGAAACAACCGAAGGGAAATGACCGAAGGGAAATAACCGAAGGGAAATAACCGATGGGAGATAACCGAAGGGAGATATGTATATAGCTTATGTATATGAGCCCTTACTCGGGTCTTGCAAATAAGAGCGAAGGCTCAATGTGGGTGTGTGCTTGAATTGAAAGACTTACACACACGACATGAAATTAAACCCAAATATAAATTGCAGTATGGCCTTGACTAAGGTCTTGGGAATAAGAGCGAAGGCTCAATGTGTGTGAGAGTGCTTGAATTGAAAGACTACCCACATGACATAAATGAAACCCAAATATAACTGCAATAAGGCCTTTACTAAGGTCTTGGGAGTAAGAGCGAAAGCTCAATGTGTGTGAGAGTGCTTGAATTGAAAGACTTACTCACACGACATGAAATGAAACCCAAATAGTATAGGTCGGCCCTTACTTGGGTCTTTCAAATAAGAGCGAAAGCTCAATGTGTGTGAGAGTGCTTGAATTGAAAGACTTACTCACACGACATGAAATGAAACCCAAATAGTATAGGTCGGCCCTTACTTGGGTCTTTCAACTAAGAGCGAAAGCTCAATGTGTGTGAGTGCTTGAATTGAAAGACAACGCACCCAACTTAAACAAAAACCCTTCGAAAATGAAAGTATATGTACACTTATATATTGGGGGCTGATTAGGCCCGTGTGTGTTCAAAATCGTGCACGACTAAGAGAGTGCACGTGTGTGGTTGTGCCAAGCCACGTTTTTACAAGCGGGGGGAGACTATGCTCCGTTATTACAACCCCGTATCAAATTGAATCTCAAGCAAGTGTACAACTAAAGACCGAGTTTAGACACTTACGAGTAGCTGGTCCGTAGAGGTCTTGCTTGGGCGTGGACTTGGCCTTGGGCTGCGAACGGGAGCTCCGCGAAGATAGGTGAACCAAAGTGCTGGCCGGCTGCAAGTGGGGCGCGGGATAGGCGCCTCAAAGGTGGCCGGTGGCAAGTAGATGTTGCCTCGAGGTGGAGGGTTAAATGGGTTGAACGAGTGAGGTCTTAGGATCACTAGGGGAGTTGAGTACTTAGGGAAAACTAGCCCTAAGGGAGAGTTTGTGAGAAGGCCGAATGGGATACCTAGGGGAAGGTAGTGGCCGGCGGTTTGCTAGGGTGACTAGGGCTAGAATATGGGAAGGTGGCTAGTTAGGGGATGGGGCTAGGTGATAGTGGGAATAGTGGGTTTAAGGTAGTGCCACGGGCAAGTCTTAGGAAATCTAATAGGGTGGCCGGGTATAGTTGATGTGAGTTAGGTAGGAAGCAAACGGTTGAGGCGGCTAAGGCTTGGCCGAGTGGGAGTGGTGGCGGTGAGGGGTTGTTGGGTGAGTAAGGTGATGGTGTGGTGGGTGGCTGGGAGTGGAGAGGGAGTAGAGAAGGGGGCTAGGTAAGGTGCAGGGTACTTACCGAATGGGGAGAGGCGGTGGAAGGCAAGGAGAAGCAGGCGGGCCGGTAGGCTCTTGGCTGGTTCGGTTGGGTGAAGATGGTGGCGTCCGGCTGGGTGAGATTGCGGTGGATGGAAGAGGGAAGGTGGCGGTGCAAGTGGAGCTGATGGAGCAGGTGGAGCAGGCGAAGGTGATGGAGAGTGGTACCGGCTGGGTGAGAGATGGGAGAAGGAGAGGGCCCGGCTGGGTGAGATGGTGGTTCCCCCTTTTGAAAAACCCGCCCCCAAGGGGGGGGGTTTAAATAGGGGATGGGTAGGTCGGTTAGGGCTGGGCTGAGGGTAGTGGTTAGGTGGTTTAGGTAGGGTGGTATGTAGATAAGGTGGGCTGGAAAGGGTTGGGCCAGATATTTTAAGACTAGGGGTTTGGGTAGATTGTGGGCTAAGGGTGGTTTAGGGGTTTAGGGCTAGGTTAGGTGGTTGGGTTTTAGGGTGAGGTTTAGTGGGCTAGGTAGGTGATTAGGCTAGGTTTAGGCTAGGATTAGGGAAATTAATCTAGGTTTAGGGAAGGATTAGGGAAGTGGGTTAGGTGATTAGGTTGGGATTAGGGAAGTGGGTTAGGTGATTAGGTTGGGATTAGGGGTGGATTAGGGGTTTAGGCTAGGATTAGGCATTTTGGGTTAGGTTTAGGTGAAGGAGCTCCCTTAGCATGGCCCATAAACCTTGATCACCTCATGTTGGTGCAACCCTAGGTTAGGTTTTAGCTAATTACAAGCTTAAACCCACTCAATTAGGCTAACCCACATGATTAAACCCAAACTTGACACACAAGTCAAGCTTAATACGACACTTGATATTTTTCACCCCCACTCTCTCTCATGCCCAATATCCCAGGTGAATTTCAAGTGGGCCCCACCTCCATTTATGAGAAGGTGATGTGGGCCATGGCTATGGATATTGGATTGGATCTCTGGATCCAAATCCAAATCCAAGTCCACATATGGGTTTGGATTGGAACCTGGATATATATGGTCTAGATCCAATCCAAATTGAACTCTGACTCCTTCGAGCTAGGTTCGAAACGGACGATTCGTGCGGGGCCTGACAGCATCTGTTCTCCGTCTGCGTTGGGTCTTCGCCAACATAGTCGTCCGCCTCCGTTTCTGCCTTCCGGAGATGACTTCAAATGCTATTTTGATAAGAACAGGGTCTTGGACGTTCGAGATCCTAGGGTGTGAATCAGATACAAGAGTTGTTGCGCCGGGCTCGATATGTGCTCCGGTTCTGGGCTCTTCTTAGCTCTCCTGGTCCTGTCTTGATCGGGCCAAGCCACTTCGGGGTTTCAAAACATGTTTTAAAAGGGTTTTCAAAAGCCATATCATATGTTTTTGAAAGATAAAGTTTAAAACATATATACAGGGTTGTCTGGAAGGCTCCTAGGTTTCCAGACTCAAAAATGGCCATTTGGGGCTGCTTGTATAAAACCAGGTTGTTTTGAAGAAATTCGTGGGATTTCGGGGTGTTTACAGATGCCCCTCTTTGGCCTTGTCCAAATAGATTTGGATAAGGGCAAAGATGACAAAACACCCCTTTTAATGTCTCCCTAGATCTAGCCACGAAGAATATGGGATCGTCCCTATTTTAGCAAAATCTTAATTTACAAACTCTGGTAGGAGGAGATATCATGCCAAAGGGTTTACTTATGGAATCTGGTCCTAAATGGGACCATGTTTATGCAAGTACCATGCATGGAATGCAAATGACATGGGTGTGGTGCCAAAAGTGGCGACCTCCCAGAGACCAGATGTGGTCGAACTCTAGAGACTTACAAGGTCTATTGCTCCAAGTGAGCAAATCCTGTGCTGTTCGATGTTCGGTTTTCAAAACTTATTTACAAAAGCTATTTACAAAAAGGGACAACTGTCTTGAGCCTCGATCCTAAGGATCTCGAGCTCTTCGTGCTTGCCCTTGTTTGAGTCTTAACACTCGCTTATCTAGCGGAGGTTTTATAAGAAAACAAGCTTCATTTCAAATTCCTACGCCTTACTCGAAACGTCGAATTCTCAAAGAGGATGAAATTCAAGTAAGTAAATCCTATTTTTACTTTAGGAGTCCTCGAAATGAACCATGCTTTAGCTTGGGATAAGTCAGGGATGGGAAAGAGATACCACGGTCCCTTCTGAAGTGTCCCGTGGTTTAAGGCATAGAAGGCGGAAAACTGCTCTTTTTGAGCTTTTTGGCCTCTTTTTCCTTTTTTTCATTGAGGGTCTCCCTTTGGGAGTATTTTTTTCTTTAATCCCTCTTTTTCATAAGAGAATCGATTTTTCTTTTAAATTATGGTTTCTTTCTTTTGGAAAGAGACTTTGAATGGGAAATTCCTTTTTGTTTTGGGACTTTGTTTTCCTTTTAGAAGGAGAAGAGAAGAGGGGAGGACTTATCCCAAGCCTACACTCGATCCATTCCAGATCAGCCTATTTAGAAATAGCACATACTACTTGCAAGTATCTTGCTATGTTGAACTAGGCCTTTCTTTGTAAGATGAAGGATTTTGAAATGCAACGACGATTTTGAAAACTCCACTCTTTCACAAGTGCGAATTCTCTCGCTCAGGGTCACACGAGTTGCCTTTGCACCTTATTCACATGTCTCAGGGCAGCTATCCCTATAAAATTTTCGAAAACTGGAATTTAATCCAGATCCTACACATGATACTTCTTTAAGTATTGAATATTGATAGGATCTGCTAAATTCCTACCTTCTACATCGATCAACCAATACGAGTTGTTCGTAGTGGTTGCTCGTACAACATAGGGTCCATCCCAGTTGGGGCGCCACTTGCCTAGGGGGTGTGGGCCACGATGGTGGATGGTTTTTAAGACCAAATCTCCCACTTCAAAGTGGCGAGGTCTCATGTGTTTGCTATAATGTCGGGCTATCCTTTGCCGGTATGCGCGAGCATGATCCATGGCAAGGAGTCGCCTCTCATCTAGCAAATCTAGTTCGGCCATCCTAGCATGCTGAAGTGTCTCTAGGGGGAGGTCGAGTGCTAGGGATGTATGAAATGAATGCAGTTGGGTATGAATGGGAAGAATGGCGTTTGTGCCATAGACCAATTCGAATGGTGTGGCATTCGTGGGAGTCCGGATGGAAGTCCTATAGGCCCATAAGGCTTCATCCAGCTTCTTGTGCCACATCTTACCCTTCTCTAAGGTTTTCTCAATGATACCAATGAGAGTCTTGTTTGTAGCTTCGGCTTGGCCGTTGCCTTGAGGGTAATAGGGCGAGGAGAAGTGGTGAGTTATGCCATACGTGTTGCACAACTTAACCATCCGCTCATTCTTGAATGGGGTACCATTATCAGACACAAGGTCTCGTGGAACCCCAAATCGAGCCAAGATATTCCTCCGGATGAAAGCCACCACATGTTGCCCCATTACATTCGTTAGGGAAATGGCGTCCACCCACTTGGAGAAATACTCCGTGGCTGCTAAAATAAAACGATGCCCATTCGAGGCCTTTGGAAATATTGGGCCTACTATGTCAAACGCCCACATGGTAAATGGCCAGGGGCTGACCACGGAATGCAATGTAGATGAAGGGATATGAATGGCGTGCCCATGCACTTGACATGGATGACACTTCCTAACATGATCGTGACAATCCTTTTTCAGGGTGGACCAAAAATAACCCCCTCTAAGTATTTTCATTGCCATCATGTTGGCATTAACATGACCTCCACATTCTCCATCGTGGAACTCGTGCATCACTATCCTAGCCTCCTCTAGGTTGATACACCTAAGCAGAATGCCGGTAAAACTCTTTTTGTATAAGACCCCACCCAGAATGGTGTATCGGGTCGAAATCTTACGAATGAATGCCTTATCTTTGGATGTGGCATCCTCGGTGAATCCCCCATTTTCTAAAAATTGTTTTATGTCATAGAACCAGGGTTTTCCAATAGACTCTGGGTTGTTTTGGCAAATATCCAAGTCGTGTGTGGATGGATGGGGTGCATGCCATATTTCCAAAGATCTGGTCCCTGAAATGGGATCGACCTTCAGGGCTGAGCCCAAGGAGGAGAGGGCATCGGCGATGCCATTGTCCTCTCTTCCCACGTGTGTGAAATTACACGATTGGAAGGATTGGACCAATCGAGTGGCCAACTCGTGATATGGAAGTAGTTTCTCATTACGTACTTGCCAAATTTTTAAAACCTGGTTTATGACAAGGAGCGAATCTCCAAAGACCTCGATGCATGATGCCCCTAGAGTTTTTGAAATCCTTAAGCCTTGTATGAGTGCTTCATACTCAGCTATGTTGTTGGAACATTCGAAATCTAAGCGGACTGCTATGGGAATCTCGCCCTTTTCAGGGGAGATTAGGATGATCCTGGCACCAGCCCCTCGTTGGTTTCGTGCCCCATCGAAGTGCATCTTCCACACTTGGTTTTCGAAAGAATTTGCCAAAATGTGGTTTTGAAAATGGTTTTGCAATATGCCTTCATCAGGCATTTCGACAAGAGTGGGATATGCGTCCTCTAAGGAGAATTCAGCCACGTAATCTGCTAGGGCTTGCCCCTTAATGGAGATCTGGTGATGGTATTTCAGATCATACTCCATTAGAAGGAGTTGCCATTTACCCAGTCTACCCGTGAGAATGGGTTTTTCGAACAAGTGCTTGATTGGATCAAGCTTGGACACTATCCAGATCTCATGATCTAGGAAATAGTGTCTGAACTTCTGGCAGGCCTAGACTAGGGCCAAGCACGTCTTCTCCATGGCTTGATAATTTCGTTCACAAGCCAAGAGAGTTTTCGAAATATAGTAGATGGCATACTCCTTATGGGTGTCATCTTCGTATTGAGCCAATAGGGCACCTAAAGCGTTTACATGCACGGAGACGTATAATAAAAGCAGTTTTCCTTGTTTTGGAGGATTCAAAACGGGGGGATTAACCAGGTATGCCTTCAGTCTCTCGAAGGACTTTTGGCATTCGTCATCCCATAAGAATTTCGTACCCTTCCTCAACAGTTTGTTGAAGGGTTCGCATCTAGTTGCCAAATTCGATATGAATCGGCGCACAGATTGTAATCGACCCTGGAGGCTATGGACTTGGGTGAGATTGGAGGGTGGAGCCATGTCTATGATGGCTCGACACTTAGAGGGGTCGACTTCTGTACCCCTTTGGCTCACCATAAAGCCTAGAAGCTTCCCTGATTCTACCCCGAACACACATTTTTGAGGGTTTAGCTTTACTTTGTAAAGTCTAAGCCTTTCGAAAATCTTTTGTAAACATTCGATATGGGTGCATCGGGTTTTGGATTTCGCCAAGAGATCATCTACATACACTTCTACAAGCTCGTGAATTTGATCATGGAAGATCGTGTTCATGGCTCGTTGGTATGTTGCACCGACATTTTTCAAACCAAAGGGCATGACTGTATAGCAGTACGTGCCCCATGGGGTTGTGAAGGCGGTCTTACCCTGATCTCGTGGGTTTAGTCTGATTTGATTATAGCCTCAATAGCCATCCATGAATGAAAACATTTCATGATTTGCAGTACTATCGACTATCAAATCTATGTTTGGTAAAGGATAATTATCCTTTGGAGTGGCTTTATTCAGGTTTCTGAAATCGATGCATATTGGAATTTTCCCATTGGTTTTTTGAACTACAACGATATTTGACAACCAATCAGAATACGCAATGGGTTTTATAAATCCGGCTTTTAGCAGATCTTCTAAACCCTCTTTGACTTGCGTGTGTACATTCGGGTGTATTTTCCTAAGCTTCTGCTTTATTGGTTTTACACCTGCATCTAAGGGAAGACGATGCTCGACTATGCTGGGATCTATGCCCAGCATGTCTTCATACGTCCATGCAAACACATCTAAATAGGTTTGTAGAAATGCAATGAATGCTAACTTTTCAGTTTTATGCAAGCATGCGCCTATTTTGATGGTTTTGGGATTGGAATCATCCCCTAGGTTTACCTCTACGAAATCTCCTCCTACTGATTGGGAAGGTCTTTCAAAATCGAGAATTCTATGAAATTCTCGGAGCTCAGAAGTGGGATCTTCCTCGAGGGGATCCACTTCTGGGCTTTGATCATTCTCGTGGGCTATAGACCCGAGGGAACTTGATGCGTGGTTTTCAAAATAACCTGGTTTTGTACTTGGATTTTCAAGTGATTTCGAAATTTTTGGTTTGGCTATGCAGACGATGCTTCTTTCGAAATCCTTTTCTTTTGCCAAAGGCCTACCAGGAGCAGCTATGTACAAAATCTTTTTGGTATTTTCCAAATTTTCGATTTTTTTGGGCTTTTGTAAAACAAGAACTTTGGGAACTATACAAAGCACTCTTTTTTCGAGTTTTTGTTTTTCCATTGTTTTTGGTTTTTCTTGTTTTTCGATTTTTTTGATTTTAAGTTTTCAAATGTTTTTGGTATTTTTTTAGAAAAAGGGATCTTCCGTCATACCTACAAAGGGAAAACACTACGGGTTAGACTCGGAATAGGAGGTCTAAGTCGTAGGTTTCTTCTAAGACAGGCTCCGGGGCACCCTTGACCCAGGTGGTCATAGGGGGTGGCTCCGGCGGTATTCGGGGAGTATAGCCGATCCCATATCGGCTTGGGTTGGCCCTAGGAAGGATGGGCTCTAGGAGACCCTGGTTTTGTGCCCCTAGACTTTTGTAGGGCATGTAGCCCATGTTCAACAACATGTTCCACGACCTTTTGTTTTTTGAAAAGATGGGATATAAGTCGTGGTCCTGGAACATGCTATCGTCCATATTAGGCTCGTATGGCCTCTTGTCCAGGGGTTTTGGAAATAGGGAACTCTTGGGTTTTCCTAGGATGATTAAAGCCGGGAGGGGACCTGCTTTGGGCGGCCCCTTCACACATACAACCTTCCTAGGGTTGTTCAACACGAGCCGAGGTGGCTCAACCATAATTTGCCCCAGGTTAGCCTCATGGGCCTGGGAGCTCGATAAACAAGGGGAGTTTATGATCCCCTGAAGCTGTGGGTGACTCTCACCTAGGATCACTACGACCTGGTCCCTAAAAGGGATCTTGACACACTTGTGGAAGGTGGATGGCACAGCGCACAAGCTGTGTATCCAGGGCCTTCCCAGCAACAGGTTATAATGGGGGTGGATGTCCAAGACATGGAACACCCCTGTGTGTTCGATCCCTCCCGTTTCCATTGGGAGTTCGATGGATCCTAAAGGTCTAAACGTATTCCCATCGTATTCAGTGATAACGATGGGGCTTGGGTTCACTGAAGTCAAGGTGACTCCGATTTTGTATGCCACATGAAGTGGAAGGATGTTGAGCCCTCCTCCACCATCGACTAGGCACCTGTCTAGAGAGTGGTTGTTTAGAACCACCTCGATATGCAGGGCCTGGTTATGGGTTTCGTAGGGTCTATCTACATCATCTTCCAAAAAGGTGATGGGCGATTTTGCTCCTAATAAAGCCACTTGGGCAGACAAGGATTCCAGACTTATGTTCGAATCAACCTTGGCCCTTTCTAGAATTTTCTCTAAGACAAGTCTATGCCTAGGCGAGGTTTTGATAAGCTCTAGGATAGACATGTGAATAGGAATCTTTGAAAGGTGGTTTTCGAAATCATAAGGATTTAGGATGACTTTGTCCTTATCTGCTTTTGGCAAACCACTAGGGATACATGCTTTTGAGGGGCCAGGCACACTGACCACCTTTTGAGCACCTTGAAGGTGCGGGGGTTGATAGATCCTCCCGGATCTAGTGACTTCCCCCACGACCAGCCTAGGGTTCGCGCTAGACTTGGCTCTAAGGATGAGCTGAGGAGAACCTTGGATTTTCAAAACTGGTTTTGCCGGGGTTTCCACATTTGGTGGTCCCCGAATGACGACTTGGGCGGGCCTCTTGTATAATACAAGGATGGACGCACAAGTAGGTCGACCAGGTTCTGGCTTTTGCGCTAGTTCCTTGGAAATGGTGAGGGTACATACCTCCTTTCCTTTCCCACTGCCACCGGCGTGTTTGGGAAAGGGTTCCTTGAAGATAGCTTGAGGTGGCTCAGGTTCCGCAGTGACCTGGAGCTGGCCTTCTGCTATCAAGTTCTCAATTTTATTTAAAAGAGAGAAGCAGCATTTGGTATCATGGCCTTTGAGCCGATGATACTTGCAAAATCGGTTTAAATACCCCCCTTTGGACGTGACTCCTTCGGGGATCTCAGGGAGTTCGATCATGCCCTGGGCAAGTAAGAGGTCTAGGACCTCCGACACAGGTTGCCCCAGCGGAGTATACTCCCGTTTTTCAACTAGTTTTTGAAAATTACGTTCTCTCTTATTTTCTAATTTTTCAAAATTTTTAGAAGTGCCCGCCATGCCTGGATCCACCCGGACATTGCCGATTTTATGGGGCTTTGCCCCTTTGTCCGTCGTGGGCAGCCCATATGCGATGGGTTTTTCCAAACGGGTTTTTGGAACGACACTTCCTTTCCATAAGTGGTCGTATGTCCCTTTTCGCAAGTTGGTTTCGAAAAGGGAGGCCTTTTTGATCAACTTATGGAAAGTTGAAATCTCATGGAGCGAGAGAAGGGTTTTTAACTCGCTTTTAAAATTATCCAGGATGAGCATTACTGCGCATCCTTCAGATATGGGCTCTCGCACTTGGCCCAAAAGCGACCTCCATCTTATAATGAAGGCATGCACGTCTTCGTTCATGCCTTGCTTTGTATCCCTTAAGGTATTCAGGGTTGGCGTGACTTCCACGTTGTGTGCAAATCTTTGCATGAAGCAGTTCGCTAACTCTTCAAAAGTAGCGAACTGGCTTAAGTCGTAGGAAGCCAGCCATTTGGCAGTTGTGCCTTTAAGGGATAGAGGGAACCAATACACCCATTTCATCGAGTCCTTTTTCTTCTTATGGGCTCGACACGATAAAAGCTGCAAGTGAGACCTAGGGTCTCCCATGCCATCATACCGATGAAAGTTCGGTATTTCATCGTCACTGTCTGTTTCGTAATCCATAGGAAGGAAATCAGACAGGGTGTAGCTTCTTTTCTCTTTATTCTGCCCTTTCAGCAGCTGCTGTAGGGCTTTACGGTCCTTTTGTGTGAAGGACTCGTGGTATTGGTTGCCTTCCATTACGGAGGCCTCTTTTTGCTTGCGAGGTTTTTCAGATTTCTTTTTAGGCCTTTGTTCACCGTTCGATGAACATGAATCGCCTACTTCAGCCTCTTGGCTGAGAGCATCGATTTTGGCCTCAAACTCCCTTCTCAAGTCCTCGATTTCATCTTGTTTTATTTTGTTTTTGAAAATCCTCCTAGAGTGAGAACTTGATGCGCATGAGCCTTGGCTCGACACTTCACTTGGATTGGATTTTGACATGCTTTTCAAGCTTTTTCAAAATTTCCTAAGTACAAGCAAAGAAAACAAGTTAAAACGACACCTTTTTACAAAATTTTCGTAAGACTTCTACAAGTAAACTCGATTTCTAAAAAGGCTCACGTCCCACCGGGCGTGCCAATCTCTGTAGACGCGCGAAAATCCCCGCCTCTTCGCCTCTTTCGGGGCTTGGAGTGGATCTTCTCGTGTGTCTAAGGCCTATGTATACAAATAGGGCGTGCCAGCTAGCTTACTTAAGCTAGCGAAGATATTTTTATTACTGACTTCTAAACGTGGCGACTGTGAGCAAGTAAGCTCTTGTCGTCGCAGACCTTCTTGCACCGATGCGCAAGGGTCAGTCTGTACGCTTTGCAAAAATCGAGTTTTTGGAGAGAAAGTCTACGAAGCGGTTCGAGGTGTCTATTTCGGGTCTTTAAGATGCGGTTGCATGTTTTAGATCACGTGGATTTGCACGTGCCTAAGTCTTTTCTTTTATCCCTTTTCGGGCCACCTAGTTTGTGTGTTATGAACACTCCACTACATGGGCGAATTCGAGCGGGGCTTGCTTCGATGCAATATGCGTCCTACCTCGTGGTATGGCGTAGATGCAATGCAAACTCACGCTACTCCAAAGGGAAAACCCGAAATGTAAAGACAATACTGAAGGGAAATAACCGAAGGGAAATAACCGAAGGGAAATGACCGAAGGGAAATAACCGGGAAATACCGAAGGTATAAGCTTATGTATATGAGCCCTTACTCGGGTCTTGCAGTAAGAGCGAAGGCTCAATGTGTGTGCGTGCTTGAATTGAAAGACTTACACACACGACATGAAATTAAACCCAAATATAAATTGCAGTATGGCCTTGTAAGGTCTTGGGAATAAGAGCGAAGGCTCAATGTGTGTGAGAGTGCTTGAATTGAAAGACTACCCACATGACATAAATGAAACCCAAATATAACTGCAATAAGGCCTTTACTAAGGTCTTGGGAGTAAGAGCGAAAGCTCAATGTGTGTGAGAGTGCTTGAATTGAAAGACTTACTCACACGACATGAAATGAAACCCAAATAGTATAGGTCGGTCCTTACTTGGGTCTTTCAAATAAGAGCGAAAGCTCAATGTGTGTGAGAGTGCTTGAATTGAAAGACTTACTCACACGACATGAAATGAGACCCAAATAGTATAGGTCGGCCCTTACTTGGGTCTTTCAACTAAGAGCGAAAGCTCAATGTGTGTGAGTGCTTGAATTGAAAGACAACGCACCCAACTTAAACAAAAACCCTTCGAAAATGAAAGTATATGTACACTTATATATTAGGGGCTGATTAGGCCCGTGTGTGTTCAAAATCGTGCACGACTAAGAGAGTGCACGTGTGTGGTTGTGCCAAGCCACGTTATTACAAGCGGGGGGAGACTATGCTCCGTTATTACAACCCCGTATCAAATTGAATCTCAAGCAAGTGTACAACTAAAGACCGAGTTTAGACACTTACGAGTAGCTGGTCTGTAGAGGTCTTGCTTGGGCGTGGACTTGGCCTTGGGCTGCGAACGGGAGCTCCGCGAAGATAGGTGAACCAAAGTGCTGGCCGACTGCAAGTGGGGCGCGGGATAGGTGCCTCAAAGGTGGCCGGTGGCAAGTAGATATCGCCTCGAGGTGGAGGGTTAAATGGGTTGAACGAGTGAGGTCTTAGGATCACTAGGGGAGTTGAGTACTTAAGGAAAACTGGCCCTAAGGGAGAGTTTGTGAGAAGGCCGAATGGGATACCTAGGGGAAGGTAGTGGCCGGCGGTTTGCTAGGGTGACTAGGGCTGGAATATGGGAAGGTGGCTAGTTAGGGGATGGGGCTAGGTGATAGTGGGAATAGTGGGTTTAAGGTAGTGCCACGGGCAAGTCTTAGGAAATCTAATAGGGTGGCCGGGTATAGTTGATGTGAGTTAGGTAGGAAGCAAACGGTTGAGGCAGCTAAGGCTTGGCCGAGTGGGAGTGGTGGCGGTGAGGGGCTGTTGGGTGAGTAAGGTGATGGTGTGGTGGGTGGCTGGGAGTGGAGAGGGAGTAGAGAAGGGGGCTAGGTAAGGTGCAGGGTACTTACCGAATGGGGAGAGGCGGTGGAAGGGAAGGAGAAGCAGGCGGGCCGGTAGGCTCTTGGCTGGTTCGGTTGGGTGAAGATGGTGGCGTCCGGTTGGGTGAGATGGTGGTGGATGGAAGAGGGAAGGTGGCGGTGCAAGTGGAGCTGATGGAGCAGGTGGAGCAGGCGAAGGTGATAGAGAGTGGTCCCGGCTGGGTGAGAGATGGGAGAAGGAGAGGGCCCGGCTGGGTGAGATGGTGGTTCCCCCTTTTGAAAAATCCGCCCCCAAGGGGGGGGGTTTAAATAGGGGATGGGTAGGTCGGTTAGGGCTGGGCTGAGGGTAGTGGTTAGGTGGTTTAGGTAGGGTGGTATGTAGATAAGGTGGGCTGGAAAGGGTTGGGCCAGATATTTTAAGACTAGGGGTTTGGGTAGATTGTGGGCTGAGGGTGGTTTAGGGGTTTAGGGCTATGTTAGGTGGTTTAGGGGTTTAGGGCTATGTTAGGTGGTTGGGTTTTAGGGTGAGGTTTAGTGGGCTAGGTTAGGTGATTAGGCTAGGTTTGGGCTAGGATTAGGGAAATTAATCTAGGTTTAGGGAAGGATTAGGGAAGTGGGTTAGGTGATTAGGTTGGGATTAGGCCGGGATTAGGGAAGTGGGTTAGGTGATTAGGTTGGGATTAGGGGTGGATTAGGGGTTTAGGCTAGGATTAGGCATTTTGGGTTAGGTTTAGGTGAAGGAGCTCCCTTAGCATGGCCCATAAACCTTGATCACCTCATGTTGGTGCAGCCCTAGGTTAGGTTTTAGCTAATTACAAGCTTAAACCCACTCAATTAGGCTAACCCACATGATTAAACCCAAACTTGACACACAAGTCAAGCTTAATACAACACTCTTGATATTTTTCACCCCCACTCTCTCTCATGCCCAATATCCCACGTGAATTTCAAGTGGGCCCCACCTCCATTTATGAGAAGGTGATGTGGGCCATGGCTATGGATATTAGATTGGATCTCTGGATCCAAATCCAAATCCAAGTCCACATATGGGTTTGGATTGGAACCTGGATATATATGGTCCAGATCCAATCCAAACTGAACTCTGACTCCTTCGAGCTGGGTTCGAAACGGACGATTTGTGCGAGGCCTGACAGCATCAGTACTCCGTCTGCGTTGGGTCTTCGCCAACATAGTCGTCCGCCTCCGTTTCTGCCTTCCGGAGATGACTTCAAATGCTATTTTGATAAGAACAGGGTCTTGGACGTTCGAGATCCTGGGGTGTGAATCAGATACAAGAGTTGTTGCACCGGGCTTGATATGTGCTCCGGTTCTGGGCTCTTCTTAGCTCTCCTAGTCCTGTCTTGATCGGGCCAAGCCACTTTGGGGTTTCAAAACATGTTTTAAAAGGGTTTTCAAAAGCCATATCATATGTTTTTGAAAGATAAAGTTTAAAACATATATACAGGGTTGTCTGGAAGGCTCCTAGGTTTCCAGACTCAAAAATGGCCCTTTGGGGCTGCTTGTATAAAACCAGGTTGTTTTGAAGAAATTCGTGGGATTTCGGGGTGTTTACACATACTCTATATACGTATCTCCCTTCGGCATTTACATTAGAAGTCATTTCCCTTCGGTTATTTCCCTTCGGCATTGTCTTTACATTCGGGTTTTCCCTTTGGAGTAGCGTGAGTTTGCATTGCATCTACGCCATACCACGAGGTAGGACGCATATTGCATCAAAGTAAGCCCCGCTCAAATTCGCCCATGTAGTGGAGTGTTCATAACACACAAACTAGGTGGCCCAAAAAGGGATAAAAGGAAAGACTTAGGCATGTGCAAATCCACGTGATCTAAAATTTGCAATCGCATCTAAAAGACCCGAATTAAAATACCTCGAACCGCTTCGTAGGCTTTTTATCCCAAAACTCGATTTTTCAAAGCGTACAGACTGACCCTTGCGCGTCGGTGCAAGAAGGTCTGCGACGACAAGAGCTCACTTGCTCACAGTCGCCACGATTAGAAGTCAATTTAAAATATATCTTCGCTAGCTTAGGTAAGCTTGCTGGCACGCCCTGTTTATATAAATAGGCCTCAGACGCATGAGAGGATCCGCTCCAAGCCCCGAAAAGGCGAAGAGGCAGGGATTTTCACCGCGTCTACACATACACCTAAGCAAAATGCTGGTAAAACTTTTTTTGGATAAAACCCCACCCAGAATGGTGTATCGGGTCGAAATCTTATGAATGAATGCCTTATCTTTGGATGTGGCATCCTCGGCGAATCCCCCATTTTCTAAAAACTGTTTTCTGTCATAAAACCAGGGTTTTTCAATAGACTCTGGGTTATTTTGGCAAATATCCAAGTCATGTGTGGATGGGTTGGGCGCATGCCATATTTCTAAAGATCAGATCCCTGAAATGGGATCGACCTTCAGGGCTGAACCCAAGGAGGAGAGGGCATCGGCGATGCCATTGTCCTCTCTTCCTACGTGTGTGAGTTTACACGATTGGAAGGACTGGACCAATCGAGTGGCCAACTCATCATATGGAAGTAGTTTTTCATTACGTAATTGCCAAATTTTCAAAACCTGGTTTATGACGAGGAGCGAATTTCCAAAGACCTTGATGCATGATGCCCCTAGAGTTTTCGAAATCCTTAAGCCTTGTATGAGTGCTTCATACTCAGCTATGTTGTTGGAACATTCGAAATCTAAGCGGACTGCTATAGGAATCTCACCCTTTTCAGGGGAGATTAGGATGACCCCAGCACCAGCCCCTCGTTGGTTTCGTGCCCCATCGAAGTGCATCTTCCACACTTGGTTTTCGAAAGAATTTGCCAAAATGTGGTTTTGAAAATGGTTTTGTAATATGCCTTCATCATGCATTTCAACAAGCGTGGGATATGCGTCCTCTAAGGGGAACTCAGCCACGTAGTCTGCTAGGGCTTGCCCCTTAATGGAGATCTGGTGATGGTATTTCAGATCATACTCCATTAGAAGGAGTTGCCATTTTCCCAATCTACCCGTGAGAATGGGTTTTTCGAACAAGTGCTTGATTGGATCAAGCTTGGACACTATCCAGATCTCATGATCTAGGAAATAGTGTCTGAATTTCTGGCAGGCCCAGACTAGGGCCAAGCACGTCTTCTCCATGGCTTGGTAATTTCGTTCATAAGCCAAGAGAGTTTTCAAAATGTAGTAGATGGCATACTCCTTATGGGTGTCATCCTCGTATTGAGCCAATAGGGCTCCTAAAGCATTCGCATGCACGGAGATGTATAGTAAAAGCGGTTTTCCTTGTTTTGGAGGGTTCAAAATGGGGGGATTAACCAAGTATGCCTTCAATCTCTCGAAGGACTTCTGGCATTCGTCATCCCATAAGAATTTTGTGCCCCTCCTCAACAGTTTGTTGAAGGGTTCGCATCTAGTCACCAGATTCGATATGAATCGGCGAACGGATTGTAAACGACCCTGGAGGCTATAGATTTGGGTGAGATTGGAGGGTGGAGCCATGTCTATGATGGCTCGACACTTAGAGGGGTCGACTTCTATACCCCTTTGGCTCACCATAAAGTCCAGAAGCTTCCATGATTCTACCTGGAATACACATTTTTGAGGGTTTAGCTTTACTTTATAAAGCCTAAGCCTTTCGAAAATCTTTTGTAAACATTCGATATGAGTACATCGGGTTTTGGATTTCGCCAAGAGATCATCTACATACACTTCTACGAGCTCATGAATTTGATCATGGAAGATCGTGGTCATGGGTCGTTGGTATGTTGCGCCGGCATTTTTCAAACCAAAGGGCATGACTGTATAGCAGTACGTGCCCCATGGGGTTGTGAAGGCGGTCTTACCCTGATCTCGTGGACTTAGTTTGATTTGATTATAGCCTGAATAGCCATCCATAAACGAAAACATTTCATGATTTGCAGTACTATCGACTGTGAAATCTATGTTTGGTAAAGGATAATTATCCTTTGGAGTGGCTTTATTTAGGTTTCTGAAATCGATGCATATTCGAATTTTCCCATTGGTTTTCCGAACTACAACGATATTTGACAACCAATCAGAACACGCAATGGGTTTTATAAATCCGGCTTTTAGCAGATCTTCTAAACCCTCTTTGACTTGCATGTGTACATTCGGGTGTATTTTCCTAAGCTTCTGCTTTATGGGTTTTACACCTACATCTAAGGGAAGACGATGCTCGACAATGCTGGGGTCTATACCCGGCATGTCTTCATACGTCCATGCAAACACATCTAAATAGGTTCGTAGAAATGCAATGAATGCTAACCTTTCAGTTTCATGCAAGCATGCGCCTATTTTGATGGTTTTGGGATTGGAATCATCCCCTAGGTTCACCTCTATGAAATCTCCTCCTACTGATTGGAGGGTCTTTCAAAATCGAGAATTTTATGAAATTTTGGGAGTTTAGAAGTGGGATCTTCCTCAAGGGGATCCACTTCTGGGCTTTGATCATTCTCGTGGGCTATAGACCCAAGAGAATTTGATGCGTGGTTTTCAAAAAGACCTGGTTTTGTACTTGGATTTTCAAGTGATTTCGAAATTTTTGGTCTGGCTATGCAGACGACGTTTCCTTCGAAATCCTTTTCTTTTGCCAAAGTCCTACCAGGAGCAGCTATATACAAAATCTTTTTGGTATTTTCCAAATTTTTGATTTTTTTGGGTTTTTGTAAAACATGAACCTTGGGAACTATACAAAGCACTCTTTTTTCGAGTTTTTGTTTTTCCATTATTTTTGGCTTTTCTTGTTTTTCGATTTTTTTGATTTTAAGCTTTTCAAATGTTTTTGTGTTTTTATAAAAGGGATCTTTGGTCATACCTACAAAGTGAAAACACTACGGGTTAGACTCAGAATAGGAGATCTAAATCGTAGGTTTCTTCTAAGACAGGTTTCGGGGCACCCTTGACCCAGGTGGTCACAGGGGGTGGCTCCGGCGGTATTTGGGGAGTATAGCCGATCCCATATTGGCTCGGATTGGCCCTAGAAAGGATGGGCTCTAGGAGACCCTGGTTCTGTGCCCCTAAACTCTTGTAGGGCGTGTAGCCCATGTTTAACAACATGTTCCATGACTATTTGTTTTTTGAAAAGACATGGTACAAATTGTGGTCCTGGAACATGCTGTCGTCCATATTATGCTCATATGGGCTCTTGTCCAGGGGCTTTGGAAATAGGGAACGCTTGGATTGTCCTAGAAGGGTTAAGATCGGGAGGGGGCCTACTTTGGGCGGCCCCTTCACACATACAACCTTCCTAGGGTTGTTTAACACGAGCCGAGGTGGCTCAACCATAATTTGCCCCAGGTTAGCCTCATGGGCCTGGGAGCTCGATAAACAAGGGGAGTTTATGATCCCCTGAAGCTGTGGGTGACTCTCACCTAGGATCACTACGACCTGGTCCCTGAAAGGGATCTTGACACACCTGTGGAAGGTGGATGGCACAGTGCACAAACTGCGTATCCAGGGTCTTCCCAGCAATAGGTTATAATGGGGGTGGATGTCCAAGACATGGAACACTCCCATGTGTTCGATCCCTCCCGTTTCCATTGGGAGTTCGATGGATCCTAATGGCCTAGACGCATTCCCATCGTATCCAGTGATAACGATGGGGCTTGGGTTCACTGAAGTCAAGGGGACTCCGATTTTATATGCCACATGAAGTGGAAGGATGTTGAGCCCTCCTCCACCATCGGCTAGGCACCTGTCCAGAGAGTGGTTGTTTAGAACCACCTCGATATGCAGGGCCTGGTTGTGGGATTCGTAGGGCCTATCTACATCATCTTCCGAGAAAGTGATGGGCGATTTTGCTCCTAATAAAGTCACTTGGGCAGACAAGGATTCCGGACTTATGTTCGAATCAACCTTGGCCCTTTCTAGAATTTTCTCTAATACAAGTCTATGCCTAGGCGAGGTTTGTATAAGCTCTAAGATAGACATGTGAATAGGAATCTTTGAAAGGTGGTTTTCGAAGTCATAAGGATTTAGGATGGCAGAACACTAGGGATACATGCTTTTGAGGGGCCAGGCACACTGACCACCTTTTGAGCACCTTGAAGGTGCGGGGGTTGATAGATCCTCCCGGATCTAGTGACTTCCCCCACGACCAGCCTAGGGTTCACGCTAATTTTGGCTCTAAGGATGAGCTGAGGAGAACCTTGGGTTTTCAAAACTGGTTTTACCGAGGATTCCACTTTTGGTGGTCCCCGAATGACGACTTGGGCGGGCTTCTTGTATAATACAAGAGTGGGCGCACGAGTGGGTCGACCAGACTCTGGTTTTTGTGCTAGTTTCTTAGAAAAGGTGAGGGTACATACCTCCTTTCCTTTCCCACAGCCACTGGCGTGTTTGGGAAAGGGTTCTTTGAAGATAGCTTGAGGTGGCTCAGGTTCCGCAGTGACCTGGAGCCGGCCTTCTGCTATCAAGTTCTCAATTTTATTTAAAAGGGAGAAACAACATTTGGTATCATGGCCTTTGAGCCGATGATACTTACAAAATCGGTTTAAATACCCCCCCTTGGAAGTGACTCCTTCAGGGATTTCAGGGAGTTCTATCATGCTCTGGGCAAGTAGGAGGTCTAGGACCTCCGACACAGGTTGCCCCAGCGGTGTGCATTCCCGTTTTTCAATCGGTTTTTGAAAATTTCTCTCCCTTTTGTTTTCTAGTTTTTCAAAATTTTTGGAAGTGCCCGCCAAACCTGGATCCACCCGGACATTGGCGATTTTATGGGGCTTTGCCCCTTTGTCCATCGTGGGTAGCCCATAAGTGATGGGCTTTTCCAAGCGGGTTTTGGAAATGGCACTTCCTTTCCATAAGTGATCGTATATCCCCTTTTTCAAGTTTGTTTCAAAAAGGGATGCTTTTTTTATCAACTTATGGAAAGTTGAGATCTCATGAAGCGAGAGAAGGGTCTTTAGCTGGCTTTTAAAATTATCCAGGATGAGCATGACTGCGCATCCTTCGGATATGGGCTCTCGCACTTGGCCCAAAAGGGACCTCCATCGAATAATGAAGGCATGTACGTCTTTGTTCATGCCTTGCTTTGTATCCCTTAAAGTGTTTAAAGTCGGCGTGACTTCTACGTTATGTGCAAATCTTTGCATGAAGCAGTTCACTAACTCTTCAAAAGTAGCGAACTGGCTTAAATCGTAGGAAGCCAGCCATTTGGCAGCTGTGCCTTTAAGGGATAAAGGAAACCAATACACCCATTTCATCAAGTCCTTTTTCTTCTTATGGGCTCGACACGAGAAAAGTTGCAAGTGAGACCTAGGGTCTCCCATGCCATCATACCGATGGAAGTTCGGTATTTCATCGTCACTGTCTGTTTCGTAATCCATAGGAAGGAAATCAGACAGGGCGTAACTTCTTTTCTCTTTATTTTGCCCTTTCAGCAGCTGCTATAGGGCTTTACGGTCCTTTTGTGTGAAGGACTCGTGGTATTGGTTGCCTTCCATTATGGAGTCCTCTTTGTGTTTGCGAGGTTTTTCAGTTTTTTTCTTGGCCCTTTGTTCACCATTCGATGAACATGAATCGCCTACTTCAACCTCTTGGCTGAGAGCATCGATTTTGGCCTCGAATTCCCTTCTCAAGTCCTCTATCTCGTCTAGTTTGATCTTATTTTTCAAAATCCTCCTAGAGTGAGAACTTGATGCGCATGAGCCTTGGCTCGACACTTCACTTGGGTTTTATTTTGACATGCTTTCAAGCTTTTCAAAATTCCTAAGTACAAGTAAAGAAAAAAGTTAAAACAACACCTTTTTGAAAATATTTTCACAAGGTTCCTAGAGTGACTCGATTTTTAAAAGACTCAAGTCCCACCGGGCGTGCCAAATAACTGTAGACGCAGAAAATTCCCGCTCCTGGTTCTTAGGCCTGAAGCGAACCTTTTCATGTGCCTAAGTCCTAATTAAGCAAAAGGGCGTGCCAGTTGTAGACGTAGGAAAATCCCCGCTCGTCTGGCCTCTTAGGGCCTGGAGCGGATCCTCTCGTGTGTCTAAGGCCTATTTGTATAAACAGGGCATGCCAGCTAGCTTACCTAAGCTAGCGAAGATATATTTTAAGTTGACTTCTAATCATGGCGACTGTGAGCAAGTGAGCTCTTGTCGTCGCAGACTTTCTTGCACCGATGCGCAAGGGTCGGTCTGTACGCTTTTAAAAATCGAGTTTTAGGGTATAGAAAGCCTACGAAGCGGTTCGAGGTGTTTAATTCGGGTCTTTAGAATGCGATTACAGATTTTAGATCACGTGGATTTGCACGTGCCTAAGTCTTTCCTTTTATCCCTTTATGGGCCACCTAGGTGTGTGTTATGAACACTCCACTACATGGGGCGAATTTGAGCGGGAGTACGGGGCTTGCTTCGATGCAATATGCGTCCTACCTCGTGGTATGGCGTAGATGCAATGCAAACTCACGCTACTCCAAAGGGAAAACCCGAATGTAAAGACAATGCCGAAGGGAAATAACCGAAGGGAAATGACTTGTAATGTAAATGCCGAAGGGAGATATGTATATAAGGTATGTATATGGGCCCTTACTTGGGTCTTGCAAATAAGAGCGAAGGCTCAATGTGGGTGTGTGCTTGAATTGAAAGACTTACACACACGACATGAAATAAAACCCAAATATAACTTGCAGTATGGCCTTGATTAAGGTCTTGGGAATAAGAGCGAAAGCTCAATGTGTGTGAGTGCTTGAATTGAAGTACTACGCACACAACATGAAATTAAACCCAAATAGTATAGCACGGCCCTTACTTGGGTCTTTCAAATAAGAGCGAAGGCTCAATGTGTGTGAGTGCTTGAATTGAAATACTTACACACATGACATGAAATAAAAACCCAAATAGTATAGCACAGCCCTTACTTGGGTCTTTCAAATAAGAGCGAAGGCTAAATGTGTGTGAGTGCTTGAATTGAAAGACTTACACACACAACATGAAATGAAAACCCAAATAGTATAGCACGGCCCTTACTTGGGTCTTTCAAATAAGTGCGAAGGCTCAATGTGTGTGAGTGCTTGAATTGAAAGACTTACACACACGACATGAAATGAAAACCCAAATAGTATAGCACGGCCCTTACTTGGGTCTTTAAAATAAGAGAGAAGGCTCAATGTGTGTGAGTGCTTGAATTGAGAGACTTACACACCCAACTTAAGCAAAAACCCTACGAAAATTAAAGTATATATATATATTTATGTATTAGGGGCTGATTAGGCCCGTGTGTGTTCAAAATCGTGCACGACTAAGAGAGTGCACGTGTGTGTGGGTGTGCCAAGCCACGTTATTACAAGCGGGGGGAGACTATGCTCCGTTATTACAACCCCCTATCGAATTGAATTTTAAGCAAGTATACAACTAAGGACCGAGTTAGGCACTTACTAATAGCTGGTCCGAAGATGCCTTGCTTGAGCGTGGGCTTGGCCTTCGCCTTGGGCTGCAAGAGGGAGCTCCGCGGAGTTGGACGGCAAAGGGCTACTGGCCGACTGCAAATGGGGTGCGGGAGAGGCGCCTTGAAGATGGTCGGCTGCTTAGCGAAGGGCTGGTTTTGTGTGTTGGGCTAAAGTGCCTAAGTAGGGTCACTAAGGGAGGTTGTAAGGTTAGGGAGCATGGCACTAAGGGGGAGCTTAAGGGAGTGTCTAAGGGAAGGATATGGCTGGCGGGTGGCTTGGCCGAATGGGGATGTGGCAGTCGATTGGAGTGGCCGACTGCTAGGGAGACTTAGTGGTGGCGGGCTGCTAGGGTGGCTAGGCAATGGTGGATGGGAAGGGAGCTAGCTAGGGTACGTGGTAAGGTGGAGTTAGGGGCTGAGGGTAAATGGTATGGGTAGGTCTTAGGGTGTTAAATGGAGTAGCCAGGTGTAGCTAGGGTGTCTAGGTAGTGGCGGGTAGGTAGATTGGTTGAGGCTTGGCCGAATGGGAGTGGTGGCGGCAAGAGGCTGGTGTTAGGGTAAGATGGTGGTGGTGCAGGTGGTGGTGCAGGTGGCTGAGAGTGGAGGGGGAGTGGAGAAGAGGTGAGGTGAGGGATGGGGTACTAACCGAATGATGGGAGGTGGCGGTTGGTTGAGGAGCAGCCGGGTGTGGGGGAGTGGCTGGTTCGGCCGGATAAAGAGGATGGCGACGGGTGGCTGGGGAGTGGTGGAGCAGGTGGAGCACGGTGGTGGCTGGTGGTGGTGCAGGTGGAAGAGCAGGCTGGGAGTGGGGCAGGTGGAAGATGATGGAAGATGGGCTGGAAATGGAGGACCCAAAAGCTGAAAAACCCGCCCACTAGGGGGGGGGGGGTTATAGCTTTTGTGAAGGGCGGTGGGGCTGGTTTTGAGGAGGTGGTAAGGTGGTCTAGGGGGTGGTGGTGTGGTGATAAGGTGGGCTGGTTTTGGGTATGGCCAGATATTTTAGATACAAGGGGTTTTGCGTAGGTTGTGTGCTAGGTCTAGGTGGGGTGGTTTAGAGGTTTAGGGTTTAGCTAGGTGGGTTGGTTTTGGGGTGAGGTTTAGTGAGGTGGGTTAGGTGATTAGGCTAGCATTAGGTTAGGTTTAGGGAAATTAACCTAGGTTTAGGAAAGGATTAGGGAAGTGGGTTAGGTGATTAGGTTGGGATTAGGCCGGGATTAGGGAAGTGGGTTAGGTGATTAGGTTCAGATTAGGACAGGATTAGGGTAAAAGGTTAGGATTAGGTGTTTTTGGTTAGGATTAGATTAAGGAGCTCCCTTTGCATGTTGGTGCAGCCCTAGGTTAGGTTTTGGCTAATTACAAGCCTAAACCCACTCAATTAGGCTAACCCACATGATTAACCCCAAACTTGACACACAAGTCAAGCTTAATTACAACACACACTTGATCTTATCCTCCCCCACTCTCTCTCATGCCCATAATCCCACGTGAAATTCAAGTGGGCCCCACCTCCATTTATGAGAAGGTGATGTGGGCCATGGATATGGATATTGGATTGGATCTCTAGATCCAAATCCAAATTCAAGTCCACACATGGGTTTGGATTGGGATCTGGATATATATGGTCCAGATCCAATCCAAACTGAATTCTGACTCCTTCGGGCTGTGTTCGAAACGAATGGTTTGTGCGGGGTCTGACAGCATCAGTACTCCGTCTGCGTTGGGTCTTCGGCAACATGATCGTCCGCCTCTGTTTTCGCCTTCCGGAGATGACTTCAAATGATGTTTTGATGATAACAGGGTCTTGGACGTTCGAGATCCTGGGGGTGGATTTGATATGAGAGTTGTTGTGCTAGGCTCGATAGGTGCTCCGGTTCTGGGCTCTCCTTGGCTTTTCTGGTCCTGTCTGGATTAGCCCAAGTTGCTTCGGGGTTTCAAAATGTGTTTTAAAAGATATTTAAAACATACAAAGTTTAAAACATATGTAGAGGGTTGCCTGGAAGGCTCCTGGGTTTCCAGACTCAAAATAGCCCTTTAGGGCTGCTTTTATAAAACCAGGTTTGTTTCGAGGAATTCGTGGGATTTCAGGGTGTTTACACCAGCTAGCTCTTGTCGTCGCAGACCTTCTTGCACCGATGCACAAGGGTTAGTCTGTACTTCACGTGGATTTGCACGTGCCTAAGTCTTTCCTTTTATCCCTTTTTGGGCCAACTAGGTGTGTGTTATGAACACTCAGCCTAAGTGGGGTGACTTTGAGCGGGAGTATGGCGTTTGCTTTGATGCAATATGTGTCCTAACTCGTGGTATGGCGTATATGCAATGCAAACTGACGCAACTCCAAAGGGAAAACCTGAATTTAAAAGACAATGCCGAAGGGAAATGACTTGTAATGGAAATTGCCGAAGGGAAATGACTTGTAATGTAAATTGCCGAAGGGAAATTGCAAAAGGGAAATATGGCTATATCTTAAGAGCGGAAAGGCTCAATAGTGCAAGTGTGTGCCATGTATATATGTAAAGACTATGCACACTGCTGAACCTTAAAACCCAAATCTTAAAGACATAGCCGAAAGGGAAATACGTATATAATATATATGGGCCCTTACTTGGGTCTTGGAAGTAAGAGCGAAGGCTCAATGTGGGTGCGTGTGAAAATGTAAAGACAACACACACGTCTTTAAATGAAACCCAAATATAAATTGCAATATGGCCTTAACTAAGGTCTTGGGAGTAAGAGCGAAAGCTCAATGTGTATGAGTGTATAATTGAAATACTACACACACGACATGAAATTAAACCCAAGGAAAGTATAACACGGCCCTTACTTGGGTATTGCAAATAAGAGCGAAAGCTCAATGTGTGTGAGTGCGAGAATTGAAAGACAACACAGACAACTTAAACAAAACCCCACGCAACTTAAAGTATATAAATAAACTTATATCTTAAGGGCTGATTAGGCCCATGTGTGTTCAAAATCGTGCATAACTAAGAGCGAGGTAGGCTCAAGTGCACATGTGTGTGGGTGTGCCAAGCCACGTTATTACAAGCGGGAGGGAGACAATGCTCCGTTATTACAACCCCGTATCAAATTTAATTTAACTTAAGCAAGTCTACAAATGAGGACCGAGTTAGGCACTTACGTATAGCTGGTTCGAAGGTGACTTGCTTGAGCTTGGGCTTGGGCTTCGCCTTGGGCTGCAAGAGGGAGCTCCTCGGAATGGCACGACAAGGGTGTGTGGCCGAGCGACAAAGGAGCACGGGTGTGGCGCCTTGGGGACTTGTCGGCTGAATGGGATGGTGCAGCTGTGGTGTCTCGGGCTGAAGTGATTAAGGAGGGTCACTAAGGTATAGGGCTGGTGCTAGAGAAGGTGGCGCTAAGGGGTGACTAAAGGGAAGATGTCTAAGGAAGAGGGTGTGGCTGGCCGGGTGACTTGGGTACAGTCGGTTGTGACTGGCCGACTAGGGGCGGTTAAGTGGTGGCCGACTGGGGTAGCTAGGGGATGTCACAAATGGGAAGGTAGGGTGTTGGGGAAGGTGGAGTTAAGGGGTGGTTGAGAGTGGAAGGGGCAGGTCCTAGGGAGCAAGGTAAGGTGGCTGGGGTATCACTAAGGAGGAAGGTAGGGAAGCGGGTGGTGTGATGGGCTATGTCTGGCCGAATGGGTAAGGGTGGCGGGAAGGCTGTGATGGAGCTATGTTGTGGTGGTGTGGATGGCTGAGAGTGGAGGGGGAGAGAAGAGAAGATAGAATTAGGGGAGTGTACTAATCGGATGGGTGAGGGAAGTTGGTGTCCAAGGAGGGCAGCCGGGTGATGAAGGTGGATGGAGCTTGGCCGGGAAGTGGTGGCGACGTGGAAGGGAGCAGGCCGCGAGGTGGTGGTGGCATGGAAAGGAGCTGGCCTACAAGTGGTGGCGGTGGCATGGAAAGGAGAGAGCAGGGTGAGAGAGGGCTCGGCTGGCCCAAGTTGCTGGAAAAAAGATCTAAAACCCGCCCACTAGGGGGGGGTTTATAGTTTTTCCAAGGTCGGTTGGGGCTGGTTTTTAGAGAGTGGTTTGGTGGTTTAGGTGGTGGTGGTGTGGTGATAAGGTGGGCTAGTTTTGAGGAGGGGCAGATATTTTGTTTTAGGTCCTACCAAGGTTTTAAAACTGAGATTTTGCTAAAGATTGGGACGATCCCATATTCTTCATGGTTAGATCTAGGGAGACATTGAAAGGGGTGTTTGTCATCTTTACCCTTATCCAAATCGATTTGGACAAGGCCAAAGAGGGGCATCTGTAAACACCCTGAAATCCCATGAATTTCTCGAAACAAACCTGGTTTTGTAAAAGCAGCCCCAAAGGGCTATTTTGAGTCTGGAAACCCAGGAGCCTTCTAGGCTACCCTGTACATATGCTTTAAACTTTATATGTTTTAAATATGTATAATATGGTTTTAAAAACCTTTTAAAACACATTTTGAAACCCCGAAGAAGCTTGGCCTAATCAAGACAAGACCAGGAAAGCTAAAGAGAGCCCGGAACCGGAGCACAAGTCGAGCCCGGCACAACAACTCTCATATTGAATCCACCCCCAGGATCTCGAACGTCCAAGACCCTGTTATAATCAGACATCACTTGAAATCAGCTTCGAAAGGCGAAAACAGAAGCGGACGATCATGTTGGCGAAGACCCAACGTAGACGGAGTACTGATAGTGTCAGACCCCGCACCAACCGTTCGTTTCGAACACAACCTGAAGGAGTCAGAATTCAGTTTGGATTGGATTTGGACCATATATATACAGATCCCAATCCAAACCCATGTGTGGATTTGGATTTGGATCCAGAGATCCAATCCAATATCCACATCCATGGCCCATATCACCTTCTCATAAATGGAGGTGGGGCCCACTTGAAATTCACGTGGGATTATGGGCATGAGAGAGAGTGGGGGAGGATAAGATTTGAGTGTGGTTGTAATTAAGCTTGGCTTGTGTGTCAAGTTTGGGGTTAATCATGTGGGTTAGCCTAATTAACATGGGTTTAAGCTTGTAATTAGCCAAAACCTAACCTAGGGCTGCACCAACATGATGCAACAAGGTCTATGGGTTATGCAAAGGGAGCTCCCTAACCCAATCCTAATCAAAAACCCCTAATCCTAGCCTTTTACCCTAATCCCGTCCTAAACCTAGCCTAATCACCTAACCCACTTCCCTAATCCTGGACTAATCCCAACCTCATCACCTAACCCACTTCCCTAATCCTTCCCTATAGCTAGCCTAATTTCCTTAAACCTAACCTAATCCTAGCCTAATTGTAAACACCCCGAAATCCCACGAATTTCTCAAATTCATCGGGTTTTGTAAAAGCAGCCCCAAAGGGCCATTTTGAGTCTGGAAACCCAGGAGCCTTCCAGACAACCCTGTATATATGTTTTAAACTTTATATTTCAAAAACATATAATATGGCTTTTGAAAACCTTTTAAAACATGTTTTGAAACCCCGAAATGGCTTGGCCCGATCAAGACAGGACCAGGAGCACATGTCGAGCCCGGCGCAGCAACTCTTGTATCTGATTCACACCCCAGGATCTCGAACGTCCAAGACCCTGTTCTTATCAAAATAGCATTTGAAGTCATCTCCGGAAGGCAGAAGCGGAGGCGGACGACTATGTTGGCGAAGACCCAACGCAGACGGAGTACTGATGCTGTCAGGCCCCGCACGAATCGTCCGTTTCGAACCCAGCTCGAAGGAGTCAGAGTTCAGTTTGGATTGGATCTGGACCATATATATCCAGATTCCAATCCAAACCCATATGTGGACTTGGATTTGGATTTGAATCCAAAGATCCAATCCAATATCCATATCCATGGCCCACATCACCTTCTCATAAATGGAGGTGGGGCCCACTTGGAATTCACGTGGGATATTGGGCATGAGAGAGAGTGGGGGTGAAAAATATCAAGAGTGTTGTATTAAGCTTGACTTGTGTGTCAAGTTTGGGTTTAATCATGTGGGTTAGCCTAATTGAGTGGGTTTAAGCTTGTAATTAGCTAAAACCTAACCTAGGGCTGCACCAACATGGGGTGATCAAGGTCTATGGGCCATGCTAAGGGAGCTCCTTCACCTAAACCTAACCCAAAATGCCTAATCCTAGCCTAAACCCCTAATCCACCCCTAATCTGAACCTAATCACCTAACCCACTTCCCTAATCCCGTCCTAATCCCAACCTAATCACTTAACCCACTTCCCTAATCCTTCCCTAAACCTAGATTAATTTCCCTAATCCTAGCCTAAACCTAGCCTAATCACCTAACCTAGCTCACTAAACCTCACCCTAAAACCCAACCACCTAACCTAGCCCTAAACCCCTAAACCACCCTTAGCCCACAATCTACCCAAACCCCTAGTTTTAAAATATCTGGCCCAACCCTTTCCAGCCCACCTTATCTACATACCACCCTACCTAAACCACCTAACCACTACCCTCAGCCCAACCCTAACCGACCTACCCATCCCCTATTTAAACCCCTCCCCTTTGGGGGCGGGTTTTGAAGTAAAAAAACCCTCACCTCACCCAGCCGCGCCCTCTCCTTCTCCCATTTCCTCACCTAGCCGGGACCACTCTCCATCACCTCCGCCTGCTCCACCTGCTCCACCTACTCCATCAGCCCCGCCTGCACCGCCACCTTCCCTCTTCCATCCATCACCACCTCACCCAACCGGACGCCACTACCTTCATCCAACCGAACCAGCCGAGCTCCCATCAACACCCGGCTTTTCTCTTCATCCACCCGCCACTTCTCCCCATCCGGTAAGCCTTCTCTAACCCTACCTAAACCCTTCTCTACTACCTCTCCACTCCTAGCCACCCACCCTATCATCATTGTAAACACCCCAAAAACCCAAATACTTTTCAAAACCAAATGCCTGGTTTGAAAACCAGTTCAAAAGATAAGAATTTTCGAAAAACTCAGGAAATCGAAACATTTCAAAATTCTGTTTTCCAACCCTGTTTGAAACATGAAAAATCTTGAAAATGGACGAAAGTCCTATTTTTATGAAAGACCAGACGAACAGATGAAGCCTGGCTCAAAACAGTCGCAAAAGAATAAAAAAGTTCAAAGGTCAAGCCCAACCCGATGAAAAGTGAATTTCGAGGACGAAAAAGAAGCCCAGGCCACAAACGCATTTCAAGCCTGAAGCATCAAAGGCCAAACCGAAAGCATCTCTGAAATCACAGAAAATCCAAGTCAAATGCAAGAAGAAACAGTCGAAACAGAGTCCAGAAAGACGAAAAGAAGCTTGGACGATGAAAATGGGAAAAACCCAGCGTAAGACGGAATCTTGATGAACTCAGGACCCGCACGAAGCATCCAGCTTGAAACGCCAGAAAGGACTGAAGAAGAGAAAAATTTGGATCAAATCTGGATCCAAAAATCTAGATCCAGATCCAAGATCCATATCCAAACAAAACTTGGATTGGATTGGATCCGGATTTTAGAGACCAACAAAGGATCCATATCCACACAAGGGGCCTATAAAAGGACGTGAGTGGGCTGGCTTTGAAGGGGACGATTTTTCCAGCACTTCACGTGGATAGTTGGGGGAAAAGAGAGAGAGAGAGAGAGAGGGAAGGTCAACAAAAGGGGCTGGCCTTCCCCTCTTGTTTTGTAAAATTGTGGGTTGGTCTTGTGGGCTGCACTCAAGTGCAAGTGAGAGCATCTCACGCCTTGCATTTTGCTGGAAATGGAGAGAAACTTGGCGGCATTGGATGGGCTGTCTTCAATGGGGATTGGCTGCGTTGGAAACGAGATCAAATGGGCTGATAGGTTGTCAAGGTAAGCCCCTAAAATCCTGCCCAAAGTCCCTTCTTTTCGTACCTCTCAAAACCACCTAAACCCTAAAAAGTAAAGACGTCCAAAGTCCAGCCAAGATGCTGGCCGAACTTCACTAATGGGACGATCCTAGTTCTACCTAAGACTACCCTAATCTAGAACCATACCCAGCTCGGCCATTGGCTGGCCAAGCTCACCTTAGATCCCTCCCAGCCAAACCATCTAGCACTAAACCACCTAAACTATTTCCTAAACCAAAACTACTCCTAGAGACCTAGCCAAAACCGAGTGTCTAAAACACTCGGTTCCTTCCTTTGGACGAACCCGTTTTCACCCATCTAGCTAGCTGAGTTCATTTTAGGTTTTGCCCTAAACTAAATCCATTACCTAAGTTAGATCCTAACCAAAAGAACTAACCTACACCTACCCAGCTCGGCCACCCTCTGGCCGAGCCACTCCCTTAGGATCTCACGTGAGATCAAACACCCAACATCAGCCCAAGCTCGGCCACCCTTTGGCCGAGCATTGCCCTAGAGCTTACCTTAGGATTCCCCCTAAGATCACTCACTATCCCTAAACCAATCTCGACCCATGGTGAGACGAGTATCCCTTCGCATCTCGCCCGAACCACTTCTTTAGACATCCCCTAACTCGACCACTAGCTGGTCAGATTTTCCCCTTAGAGCCTTGAGCTAACCTTCGACCAAAACGAACCACCTAGACCTAACTCAGATCCGTTAGTTTTTCACCCTTGATCTATCATATCTAAGCCCGAAACCCATAGTGCATTAACTTGTCAATCTAGCCCAAGTCACGATCTAGGATCAACCTTCTACGCAGCTGGTCATCTCGCAGAGGAAAGTCCATCCAACGGCTATATCCAAGGTCAGGTTTCGCTGAAAAAGGAAGCCCAAGCAAAAGTCGAGTAAGTGCTCGAATCTGATTCTTTACGTTGTTTCAAATTCAATTCAATTTGATACGGGGTTGTAATAATGGAGCGTAGTCTCCCCCCGAGATGTAATATTATGGTTTGAAACACGAATCACACACGTACACTCGAGCCTTTCCGCTCTTATCTGCACACCTTTTGCACACAAAACGGGCCTCGACAGCCCATAAGATATAGTTCTATTTATATACATTCAGCTGGGTTTTAAGGTTCAAGTTGCGTGAGTTGTCTTTCATTTTATACACCCAAAAGCACTCACTCACAATTGAGCCTTTCCGCTCTTACATATATATACGTATTTCCCCTTTCCGTTGGGTTTTTAAGGTTCAAGTCGTGTGAGTTGCCCTTTCAATTTATACACTTAAAGCACTCACTCACATTGAGCCTTCTCGCTCTTAAGATATAGCTATATATATTTTCCCTTCTGCATCTAAGATATAGCCATATTTCCCTTTCTGCTATTTCCCTTTCCGCTATTTCCCTTTCTGCTATTTCACTTCTGTTATGTCTTTAAATTCGGGGTTTTCCCTTCAAGTTGTGTGAGTTTGCATTGCATATCCGCCACACTCGAGATAGGGAGCATACTTGCATCGAACCAGATTGGTCAAAACGTGTAGTACTTACCTTAAATCGAGCATTGGATGCACATGACTACACGCCAAAATCTGCTAAAACCCGTGAGATACAGGAGCGCATAGATCCCATGTGTAAAAGTTGCAAATTTGACAAAACCAGTAGATAAAACACTTTTCAAGTTTTCAAAAAGAGTCGTGTTTGTAAAATCGAGTTTTTCTAAAGCGTACAGACTGACCCTTGTGCGCCGGTACAAGAAAGTCTACGACGAAAAGAACCCACTTATCCACAGTCGCCCCAAAAGTTAGATATTTTCAAAAAAATCACTTCGCTAGTTTGAGAAAGCTAGCTGGCACGCCCTTTTTAAAAGCAACGTAAGCACGAAAAGATTCGCTTCAGGCCTAAGAACCCGGAGTCGAGGATTTTCCGTGTCTACAGATTTGGCACGCCCGGTGGGACATGGGTCTTTAGGAAAAATCGATACAAAACAAACCAATCTCTAAAAACATCGTTTGTTTTCAAAAGTGTTTTAACTCTTTTGTCTTCTTGCATTTCATAGTTGGATTTAAAAAGCATCGGAGTCATGTCGAGTTCAGACTCCAATGAAGTATCTAGCCGGTTCTCATGCTCTTCAGGTTCTCATTCTAGAAGATCTTTGAAAAATCGAAAACAAAAGGAGGAAGAGTTAAGAAGAGAATACGAGGCCAAGGTCGCTGCTCTCAGCCAAGAGGCTGAAGCAGCTGATTCATGTTCGTCCCATGGCGAACCAATAAAGGCCAAAAAGAAGTTTTGAAAAACTCGTAAAAACAAGGAGACCTCCGAGATAGAAGGCAACCCATACCTCGATTCCTTCACTCACAAGGATCGAAAAGCCCTACAGCAGTTGCTAAAAGGGCAAAATAGAGAGAAAACAACGTACGTCCTGTCTGATTTTCTCCCTTTAGATTACGAAACAGACAGCGACGACGAAATACCGAATTTCCATCGGTATGATGGCACGGGAGACCCTAGGTCTCACCTACAGCTTTTCTCTCGTCGAGCCCACAAGAAAAAGAAGGACTCGATGAAATGGGTATATTGGTTCCCCTTATCCCTCAAAGGCATAGCTTCTAAATGGCTGGCTTCCTACGATTTGAGCCAGTTCGCAACTTTTGAAGAGTTAGCGAACTGCTTCATGCAAAGATTTTCACACAACGTAGAAGTCACGCCTACATTGAACACTTTGAGGGATACGAAGCAAGGTATGAACGAAGATGTGCATACATTTATCGTTCGATGGAGGTCTCTCCTTGGACAAGTACGAGAACCCATATCCGAAGGATGCGCAGTAATGCTCATCCTGGACAATTTCAAAACTGAATTGAAAACTCTTCTTTCTTTACATGAAATCTCTACTTTTCACAAACTAATTAAAAAAGCATCTCTTTTTGAGACGAATTTGAAAAAAGAGGTTTACGACCACCTTTGGAAAGGGAGCGTAAACCCAAAGACTCGCTTGGAAAAGCCTGGCAATTATGGACTACCCACCATAGACAAAGGGGAAAAGCCCCACAAGATCGCCAATGTCCGGGTAGATCCAAGGCTGGCGAGCACTTCAAAGAATTTCGAAAATTTTGAAAACAGAAAAGACAAAAAAATGCAAAAACCATTTGAAAAAAGGGAGTATACTCCGCTGGGGCAACCTGTGTCGAAGGTCCTAGACCTCCTACTCGCCCAAAGCATGATCGAACTCCCTGAAATCCCCGAGGGAATCACTTCCAAAGGGAGGTTTTTGAATCGATTTTGTAAGTATCATCGGCTCAAAGGCCATGATACAAAGCAGTGTTTTTCCCTCCTAAACCAAATCGAGAACTTGATAGCAGAGGGCCGGCTCCAGGTCACTGAGGAACCGGAGCCTGCCCAAGCTATTTTCAAAGAACCCTTCCCTAATCATGTAAGTACCAGTGGGAAGGGCAAAGAGGTATGTGCTCTCACGATTTCAAAGAGTCTAGCGCGTACATATAAGTCTGGTTTTTCTGCTTGTGCATCTACACTCATCCTTCGTAGGAAACCTGCCCAAGTAGTGATTCGGGGACCACCAAGAGTTCCGTCTCCGATCAAACCAGTTTTAAAAACTCAAGGTACTCCAAAACAGTCGATTAGAGCCATCTTAAGCACGAACCCTAGGTTGATCGTAGGGGAAGTGACAAGATCCGGGAGGATCTATCAACCCCCGCATCTACAAAATGCTAAAAAAGTGGTCAGTGTGCCTGGCCCTTCAAAGGCGTGTATTCCTGGAGTTCTGCCCAAAACGGACAAAGGAAAAGTCGTTTTAAACTTGTATGATTTCGAAAACCATCTTTCAAAAATTCCCATTAACATGTCCATCCTAGAGCTGATACAAACCTCGCCTAGGCATAGACTCGTGTTAGAGAAAATTCTAGAAAGAGCAAAGGTTAGTTCGGACATAACCCCAGAATCCTTGTCCAACCAAGTGGCGTCCATAGGTGCAAAAACACCTATCATGTTTTCGGAAGAGGATCTCGAAAGACCCTATGAAACCCATAATCAGGCCCTACACATCGAGGTGGTATTAAATCACCACTCTCTAGATAGGTGCCTAGTTGACGGGGGAGGAGGGCTCAACATCCTTCCGCTTCACATAGCACATCAGATTGGAGTCACCTTAACTTCCATAAACCCAAGCACCATCGTAATCACTGGATACGATGGAAATGCGTCCAGACCTTTAGGATCCGTTGAACTTCCCATGGAAACAGGAGGGATAGCTCACGTGGGGGTATTCCATGTTTTGGACATCCACCCCCACTACAACCTACTGCTGGGAAGGCCTTGGATACACAGCCTACATGCTGTGCCGTCCACCTTCCATAAGTGTGTTAAAATCCCTTTTGAAAACCAAGTCATTGTGATCCTAAGTGAGAGTCATCCACAACTTCAGGGGATTCAAAATTCCCCATGCTTTTCAAGTTCCCAGTCCTACGAGGTCAACTCAGGGCAAACCGTGGTCGAACCACCAAAGCTCACCCTTCAGGTACCTAGGAAGGTCGTACACATCCAGGAGCTGCCCAAGGCTGGCCCACTCAAAACACTAACCATCCTAGGAAAAACCAAGCATCCACTATTTCCAAAACCCCTGGACAGAAAACCTTATGTGCATAACATGGACGATAGCAAGTTCCAGGATCACGAATTATATGAAAACTTTTCCAAAAACAAAAAATCATGGAACATGTTATTAAACATGGGGTATATGCCATACAAAAGTCTAGGGGCACAAAATCAGGGTCTCGTAGAACCCATCTTGCCAAAAGCCAACCAGAGTCGACACGGGATCGGCTATACTCCCAGAATACCTCCAGAACCACCCCCTGTGACCACCTGGGTCAAGGGTGCCCTGGAGCCTACCCAAGCAGAAACCTACAATTTAGATCTCTTGTTCGGAGTCTAACTAGTGGCATTTTTTCTTTGTAGGTATGATGGAAGATCCCTCAATCAAAAATCCAAAAACATTTGAAAAACTCGAAATTCAAAAAATTGAAAAATCCCAAAAACCAAAAACATTTGAAAAAGATCAAAAACTCGAAAAAAGAGTTGTTTGTATAGTTCCTAAAGTCCTTTCCTTACAAAAATCCAAAAAAATCAAAAATTTACAAAATACCAAAAACAAAATCCTGTATTTAGCAGCTCCTGATAAAGGTTTTGAAGAAGAAAAGAATTTCGAAAAGAAAGTCCTCTTCATAAGAAGACCAAAATCGTCAAAACCTGCAGAAAATCCAAAACAAAAACCAGCGTTTGCGAAAACTGTGCGTCAAGTCCAAATTCCCTAGGATTTAGAAGTCTTGAGAATGATCAAGGCCCAGAATTGGATTTCCTCGAAGAAGATCCTACTTCTGAGCTCCCTGAATTTCATAAAATTCTCGATTTTGAAAAACCTTCGAAATCAGTAGGAGGAGATTTTATAGAGATAAACTTAGGGAATGATTTAAAGCCGAAAATCATTAAGGTAGGCACATGTCTACATGAGCACGAAAAAGCATCATTCATTGCATTTTTGAAAACCTACGTTGATGTGTTTGCATGGACGTATGAAGACATGCCGGGTATAGACCCGAATGTTGTAGAGCATCGTCTTCCCTTAGATTCAGATGCAAAACCCATAAAACAAAAGCTTAGGAAGATACATCCGAATGTGCATTCACAAGTCAAAGAGGGTTTAGAAGATCTGTTAAAAGCCGGATTTATAAAACCCATTGCATATTCTGATTGGTTATCCAATATAGTTGTTGTTCGAAAAACCAGTGGGAAAATTCGAATATGCATCGATTTCAGAAACTTGAATAAAGCCACCCCAAAAGATAATTTCCCTTTACCAAACATTGATTTGATAGTCGATAGTACTGCAAATCATGAAATGTTTTCATTCATGGATGGCTATTCAGGATATAACCAAATCAAACTAAGCCCACGAGATCAGGCTAAAACCGCCTTTACAACCCCATGGGGCACGTACTGTTATACGGTCATGCCCTTTGGTTTGAAAAATGCTGGCGCCACGTACCAAAGAGCTATGACCTCGATCTTTCACGATCAAATTCATGAGCTCGTGGAGGCATATGTAGATGATCTCCTGGCTAAGTCAAAAAATCGATGCACTCATCTCGAATGCTTACAAAAGATTTTCGAAAGGCTTAGACTTTACAACATAAAGCTAAACCCTCAAAAATGCGTATTCGGTGTAGAATCCGGTAAGCTTTTAGGATTTATGGTAAGCCAAAGGGGCATAGAAGTCGACCCCTCTAAGTGTAGAGCCATCATAGACATGACCCCACCCTCCAATCTCACGCAGATTCGTAGCCTCCAAGGTCGCCTACAGTCCATTCGCAGGTTTATCTCAAACCTGGCAACTAGATGCGAACCCTTCAACAAGTTGCTGAGAAAGGGTACGAAATTTTTATGGGATGACGAGTGCCAAAAATCATTTGAAAGGTTAAAAGCATACTTAGTTAATCCCCCTGTTTTAAACCCTCCAAAACCAGGAAAACCTCTTCTACTTTACATTTCTGTGCATGCGAATGCTTTGGGAGCTCTGTTAGCTCAATACGAGGATGACACTCACAAGGAATGTGCCATATACTATCTTTCGAAAACTCTCCTGGCTTACGAAAGGAATTATCAGGCCATGGAGAAGACGTGCTTGGCCCTAGTTTGGGCCTGCTAGAAATTTCGACACTATTTCCTAGATCATGAGATCTGGATAGTGTCCAAGCTTGACCCAATCAAGCACTTATTCGAAAAACCCATTCTCACGGGTAGATTGGGCAAATGGCAACTCTTTCTAATGGAGTATGACTTGAAATACCATCACCAGGTCTCCATTAAGGGGCAAGCCCTAGCAGACTACGTGGCTGAGTTCCCCCTAGAAGATGCGTATCCCACACTCAATGAAATGCCGGATGAAGGCATATTGCAAAACCATTTTCAAAACCACATTTTGGCTAACTCTTTCGAAAACCAAATGTGGAAGATGCACTTCGACGGGGCACGAAACCAACGAGGGGCAGGAGCTGGGATCATCCTCGTATCCCCCGAAAAGGGAGAAATCCCCATAGCAATCCGTCTAGATTTCAAATGTTCCAACAATATAGCCGAGTATGAAGCACTCATACAAGGTTTAAAAGTTTCAAAAACTCTAGGGGCAGCATGCATCGACGTTTTTGGAGATTCCCTCCTTGTTATAAACCAAGTTTTAAAAATTTGGCAAGTTCGAAACGAAAAACTGCTTCCATACCACGAATTGGCCACTCGACTGGTTGAGTCGTTCCAATCGTGCACTCTCACACATGTAGGAAGAGAGGATAATGGCGTCGCTGACGCCCTCTCATCCTTGGGTTCAGCCCTAAGGGTCGATCCCACTTTGGGAACCAGACCCCTGGAAATATGGCACTCACCCACTCCTTCCATACATGATTTGCAAATCTGCCAAAATAACCCTAATTCTGATGGAAAACCTTGGTTTTATGACATAAAGAATTTTCTAGAAAATGGGGGATTCACTGAGGATGCCACGTCTAAAGATAAGGCATTCATCCGAAAAATTTCCACCCGATACACGATTTTGGGAGGGGTTCTGTACAAAAAGAGTTTTACGGGCATCTTACTAAGATGCGTCGACCTAGAGGAGGCTAGGATTGTTATGCACGAATTCCACGATGGAGAATGTGGAGGTCATGTCAATGCCAACATGATGGCAATGAAAATACTTAGAGCAGGTTATTTTTGGTCTACCCTGAGAAAGGATTGCCACGATCATGTTAGGAAGTGTCACCCGTGTCAAGTGCATGGTCACGCCATTCATATCCCCTCATCATCACTGCATTCCGTGGTCAGCCCCTGGCCATTCACCATGTGGGCGTTTGATATCGTAGGACCAATTTTTCCAAAGGCCTCAAACGGACACAGGTTCATTTTAGCAGCCACTGAGTATTTTTCCAAGTGGGTCGAAGCCGCCTCCCTGACAAATGTCCAGGGACAACATGTGGTGGCCTTCATTAGGAAAAACATCTTGGCTCGATTTGGAGTTCCAAGAGATCTTGTGTCCGATAATGGCACCCCATTTAAAAATGAGCGGATGGTCAAGCTGTGCAACAAGTATGGCATAAATCATCACTTCTCATCACCTTACTACCCTCAAGGCAACGGCCAAGCCGAAGCCACCAACAAGACTCTCATCAGCATTGTTGAGAAAACCTTAGAGAAGGGTAGAACATGGCACGAGAAGTTGGATGAAGCCTTATGGGCTTATAGGACTTCCATCCGCACTCCCACAAATGCCACGCCTTTTGAGTTGGTTTACGGCACAAACGCCATTCTCCCCATCCATACACATCTGCATTCATTTCATACATCCGTTGCACTCGACCTCCCCCTAGAGACGCTTCAGCATGCTAGGATGGCCGAACTAGATCTATTAGATGAGAGGCGACTCCTTGCTATGGACCATGCTCATGCATACCAGCAAAGGATCGCCCGACATTATGAAAAACATATGAAACCTCGCCACTTTGAAGTGGGAGAGCTCGTTTTGAAAATCATCCACCATCGTGGCCCACATCCACTTGGAAAGTGGCGGCCCAAGTGGGATGGCCCTTACGTCGTGCGTGGAACCACCACAAACAATTCTTATTGGTTAACCGATGTCGAGGGTAGGAATTTAGCAGATCCTATAAATATTCAGTATTTGAAAAAATATCATGTATAGGGTCTGAGTTAAATTCCCATTTTTGTGAAAAATATTTTAGGGAAAGCCACTTTGAAACTTCGAAACCAAGGATCAAAGGTAAGTTGGGTGACCCTGAATGAAAGAATCGACATTTTGTGAAAAAGCAGAGCTTTCCAAATACGTGGCTACATTTCAAAATCCTTCTTCTTACAAAGAAAGGCCGAATTCAATATAACAAGATACTTGCAAGTTGTACGTGCTATTTCTAAATAGGCTAAACTAGAATGGGTCAAGTATGACCTTGGGATAAGTCCTCCCCTCTTCTCTTCTCCTTCCAAAAGGAAAACCTGGCCAAAACAAGGGGAAATCCCCACCAAAAAGCCCTTTCCCAAAAAAAAAAAAAAAAAAAAGAAGAAAAACGAATCAAAAAGAAAATTTGAGTCTTCTATGTAAAAGAGGGATTAAAGAAAAAATACTCCCAAAGGGAGACCCTCTATGGAAAAAAAAGGAGAGAAAAAGGCCAAAAAGCTCAAAAGAGAGCAGTTTTCTGCCTTCTTTGCCTCAAACCACGGGATACTTCAGAAGGGACCGTGGTACTTCTTTCCCATCCCTGTGACTTATCCCGAGCGAAACATGGTTCATTTCAGGGAATCCTAAAGTAAAAATAGGATTTACTTACTTGAATTTCGTCTTGTTTGAGAATACGACGTTTTGAGTAAGGCATAAGAATTTTGAAACGTGGCTTATTTTCTCATAAAACCTCTGCTAGATTAGCAAGGGTCGAAACTCGAGTAAAGGCAAACACAAGGAGCTGAAGGTCCTTATGATCGATGGCTCAGAAAAGTTTTCCCTCTTAAAAATGAATTTCAGAAAAACTCGAACATCAAGCATACGTAAGGCCCGCTCACTTGGAGCAGCAGGTCTTCATAAAAGTCTCAAAAGTTCGACCATATGATTTGGTCTCTAGGAGATCGCCCTTTCTAACACCTCATCCATAGCATGCACCTTTGCAGGTTCGCGCATGAACATTTCATATGTGATCTCCACTTAGGGTTAGATCCATAGAAAGTCCCCTTTTGGCAAAAAAATCCCCTCCTATCGGATTTTTAAAAGAAAGTTTCTTTTGCTCAAAATTTGGGACGATCCCATATTCTCAAGATCAAATCCGGGAGAAAACAAAACAGGGGTGTTATCTTCTTCGCCATTATCCAAATCAATTTGGATAATGCCAAAGAGGGGCATCTGTAAATACCCCAAAAACCCAAATACTTTTCAAAACCAAATGCCTGGTTTGAAAACCAGTTCAAAAGATAAGAATTTTCGAAAAACTCAGGAAATTGAAACATTTCAAAATTCTGTTTTCCAACCCTGTTTGAAACATGAAAAATCTTGAAAATGGACGAAAGTCCTATTTTTATGAAAGACCAGACGAACAGATGAAGCCTGGCTCAAAACAGTCGCAAAAGAATAAAAAAGTTCAAAGGTCAAGCCCAACCCGATGAAAAGTGAATTTCGAGGACGAAAAAGAATCCCAGGCCACAAACGCATTTCAAGCCTGAAGCATCAAAGGCCAAGCCGAAAGCATCTCTGAAATCACGGAAAATCCAAGTCAAATGCAAGAAGAAACAGTCGAAACAGAGTCCAGAAAGACGAAAAGAAGCTTGGACGATGAAAATGGGAAAAACCCAGCGTAAGACGGAATCTTGATGAACTCAGGACCCGCATGAAGCATCCAGCTTGAAACGCCAGAAAGGACTGAAGAAGAGAAAATTTTGGATCAAATCTGGATCCAAAAATCTAGATCCAGATCCAAGATCCATATCCAAACAAAACTTGGATTGGATTGGATCCGGATTTTAGAGACCAACAAAGGATCCATATCCACACAAGGGGCCTATAAAAGGACGTGAGTGGGCTGGCTTTGAAGGGGACGATTTTTCCAGCACTTCACGTGGATAGTTGGGGGAAAAGAGAGAGAGAGAGAGAGAGAGAGGAAGGTCAACAAAAGGGGCTGGCCTTCCCCTCTTGTTTTGTAAAATTGTGGGTTGGTCTTGTGGGCTGCACTCAAGTGCAAGTGAGAGCATCTCACGCCTTGCATTTTGCTGGAAATGGAGAGAAACTTGGCGGCATTGGATGGGCTGTCTTCAATGGGGATTGGCTGCGTTGGAAACGAGATCAAATGGGCTGATAGGTTGTCAAGGTAAGCCCCTAAAATCCTGCCCAAAGTCCCTTCTTTTCGTACCTCTCAAAACCACCTAAACCCTAAAAAGTAAAGACGTCCAAAGTCCAGCCAAGATGCTGGCCGAACTTCACTAATGGGACGATCCTAGTTCTACCTAAGACTACCCTAATCTAGAACCATACCCAGCTCGGCCATTGGCTGGCCAAGCTCACCTTAGATCCCTCCCAGCCAAACCATCTAGCACTAAACCACCTAAACTATTTCCTAAACCAAAACTACTCCTAGAGACCTAGCCAAAACCGAGTGTCTAAAACACTCGGTTCCTTCCTTTGGACGAACCCGTTTTCACCCATCTAGCTAGCTGAGTTCATTTTAGGTTTTGCCCTAAACTAAATCAATTACCTAAGTTAGATCCTAACCAAAAGAACTAACCTACACCTACCCAGCTCGGCCACCCTCTGGCCGAGCCACTCCCTTAGGATCTCACGTGAGATCAAACACCCAACATCAGCCCAAGCTCGGCCACCCTTTGGCCGAGCATTGCCCTAGAGCTTACCTTAGGATTCCCCTAAGATCACTCACTATCCCTAAACCAATCTCGACCCATGGTGAGACGAGTATCCCTTCGCATCTCGCCCGAACCACTTCTTTAGACATCCCCTAACTCGACCACTAGCTGGTCAGATTTTCCCCTTAGAGCCTTGAGCTAACCTTCGACCAAAACGAACCACCTAGACCTAACTCAGATCCGTTAGTTTTTCACCCTTGATCTATCATATCTAAGCCCGAAACCCATAGTGCATTAACTTGTCAATCTAGCCCAAGTCACGATCTAGGATCAACCTTCTACGCAGTTGGTCATCTCGCAGAGGAAAGTCCATCCAACGGCTATATCCAAGGTCAGGTTTCGCTGAAAAAGGAAGCCCAAGCAAAAGTCGAGTAAGTGCTCGAATCTGATTCTTTACGTTGTTTCAAATTCAATTCAATTTGATACGGGGTTGTAATAATGGAGCGTAGTCTCCCCCCGAGATGTAATATTATGGTTTGAAATACGAATCACACACGTACACTCGAGCCTTTCCACTCTTATCTGCACACCTTTTGCACACAAAACGGGCCTCGACAGCCCATAAGATATAGTTCTATTTATATACATTCAGCTGGGTTTTAAGGTTCAAGTTGCGTGAGTTGTATTTCATTTTATACACCCAAAAGCACTCACTCACAATTGAGCCTTTCCGCTCTTACATATATATACGTATTTCCCCTTTCCGCTGGGTTTTTAAGGTTCAAGTCGTGTGAGTTGCCCTTTCAATTTATACACTTAAAGCACTCACTCACATTGAGCCTTCTCGCTCTTAAGATATAGCTATATATATTTTCCCTTCTGCATCTAAGATATAGCCATATTTCCCTTTCTGCTATTTCCCTTTCCGCTATTTCCCTTTCTGCTATTTCACTTCTGTTATGTCTTTAAATTCGGGGTTTTCCCTTCAAGTTGTGTGAGTTTGCATTGCATATCCGCCACACTCGAGATAGGGAGCATACTTGCATCGAACCAGATTGGTCAAAACGTGTAGTACTTACCTTAAATCGAGCACTGGATGCACATGACTACACACCAAAATCTGCTAAAACCCGTGAGATACAGGAGCGCATAGATCCCATGTGTAAAAGTTGCAAATTTGACAAAACCAGTAGATAAAACACTTTTCAAGTTTTCAAAAAGAGTCGTGTTTGTAAAATCGAGTTTTTCTAAAGCGTACAGACTGACCCTTGTGCGTCGGTACAAGAAAGTCTGCGACGAAAAGAACCCACTTATCCACAGTCACCCCAAAAGTCAGATATTTTCAAAAAAATCACTTCGCTAGTTTGAGAAAGCTAGCTGGCACGCCCTTTTTAAAAGCAACGTAAGCACGAAAAGATTCGCTTCAGGCCTAAGAACCCGGAGTCGAGGATTTTCCGTGTCTACAATCATCCCAGCCATTGCCACCACCCTTTTCACCTAGCCAAACCTAGTATAGCCCAAACTGCCGGCCACTACCTAGCCATCATATCCCATTCGGCCTTCCCCTAGCTATCCCATTTGGCCTTCCCATAAATTCACCTTTTAGGTCCAGTTTCCCTAAACTCTCAACTCCCTTAGTGACCCTAAGAACCCACTTATTCAGCCCCGCGACATCTACTTGCCACCGGCCACCTTTGAGGCGCCTATCCCGCGCCCCACTTGGCCGGCCAGCACCTTTGATCACCTATCTTCGGTGGGCTCCCGTTTGCAGCCCAAGGCGAAGGTCAAGCCCACGCTCAAGCAAGGCCTCTACGGACCAGCTACTCGTAAGTGCCTAAACTCGGTCTTAGTTGTAAAGATTCAATTTGATACGGGGTTCTAATAACAAACCAATCGTGGCTTGGCAAACCACACACGTGCACCCTCTTAGTTTGTTTTCAAAAGTGTTTTAACTCTTTTGTCTTCTTGCATTTCATAGTTGGATTTAAAAAGCATCGGAGTCATGTCGAGTTCAGACTCCAATGAAGTATCTATTGCAGTTATATTTGGGTTTCATTTATGTCGTGTGGGTAGTCTTTCAATTCAAGCACTCTCACACACATTGAGCCTTCGCTCTTATTCCCAAGACCTTAGTCAAGGTCATACTGCAATTTATATTTGGGTTTAATTTCATGTCGTGTGTGTAAGTCTTTCAATTCAAGCACGCACCCACATTGAGCCTTCGCTCTTATTTGCAAGACCCGAGTAAGGGCTCATATACATAAGCTATATACATATCTCCCTTCGGTTATTTCCCTTCGGTTATTTCCCTTCTGTTATTTCCCCTTCAGTATTGTCTTTACATTTTGGGTTTTCCCTTTGGAGTAGCGTGAGTTTGCATTGCATCTACGCCATACCACGAGGTAGGACGCATATTGCATCAAAGCAAGCCCCGCTCGAATTCGCCCATGTAGTGGAGTGTTCATAACACACAAACTAGGTGGCCCGAAAAGGGATAAAAGAAAAGACTTAGGCACGTGCAAATCCACATGATCTAAAATATGCAATCGGATCCTAAAGACCCGAAATAGACACCTCGAATCGCTTCGTAGACTTTCTCCCCAAAACTCGATTTTTGCACAGCGTACAGACTGACCCTTGCGCATCGGTGCAAGAAGGTCTGCGACGACAAGAGCTTACTTGCTGATAGTCGCCACGTTTAGAAGTCAGTGTTCAAAATATCTTCGCTAGCTTAAGTAAGCTAGCTGGCACGCCCTATTTGTATACATAGGCCTTAGACACACGAGAAGATCCACTCCAAGCCCCGAAAGAGGCGAAGAGGCAGGGATTTTCGCGCGTCTACAGAGATTGGCACGCCCGGTGGGACGTGAGCCTTTTCAAAAATCGAGTTTGCTTGTAGAAATCTTGCGAAAATTTTGTAAAAAGGTGTCGTTTTAACTTATTTTCTTTGCTTGTACTTAGGAAATTTTGAAAAAGCTTGAAAAGCATGTCAAAATCCAATCCAAGTGAAGTGTCGAGCCAAGGCTCATGCGCATCAAGTTCTCACTCTAGGAGGATTTTCAAAAACAAAATAAAACTAGATGAAATCGAGGACTTGAGAAGGGAGTTTGAGGCCAAAATCGATGCTCTCAGCCAAGAGGCTGAAGTAGGCGATTCATGTTCATTGAACAGTGAACAAAGGCCTAAAAAGAAATCTGAAAAACCTCGCAAGCAAAAAGAGGCCTTCGTAATGGAAGGCAACCAATACCACGAGTCCTTCACACAAAAGGACCGTAAAGCCCTACAGCAGCTGCTGAAAGGGCAGAATAAAGAGAAAAGAAGCTACGCCCTGTCTGATTTCCTTCCTATGGATTACGAAACAGACAGTGACGATGAAATACCGAACTTCCATCGGTATGATGGCATGGGAGACCCTAGGTCTCACTTGCAGCTTTTCTCGCGTCGAGCCCATAAGAAGAAAAAGGACTCGATGAAATGGGTGTATTGGTTCCCTCTATCCCTTAAAGGCACAGCTGCCAAATGGCTGGCTTCCTATGACTTAAGCCAGTTCGCTACTTTTGAAGAGTTAGCGAACTGCTTCATACAAAGATTTGCACACAACGTAGAAGTCACGCCAACCCTGAATACCTTCAGGGATACAAAGCAAGGCATGAACGAAGATGTGCATGCCTTCATTATAAGATGGAGGTCGCTTTTGGGCCAAGTGCGAGAGCCCATATCCGAAGGATGCGCAGTAATGCTCATCCTGGATAATTTTAAAAGCGAGTTAAAAACCCTTCTCTCGCTCCATGAGATTTCAACTTTCCATAAGTTGATCAAAAAGGCCTCCCTTTTCGAAACCAACTTGCGAAAAGGGACATACGACCACTTTTGGAAAGGAAGTGCCGTTCCAAAAACCCGTTTGGAAAAGCCCATCGCATATGGGCTGCCCACGACGGACAAAGGGGCAAAGCCCCATAAAATCGCCAATGTACGGGTGGATCCAGGCATGGCGGGCACTTCTAAAAATTTTGAAAAATTAGAAAATAAGAGAGAACGTAATTTTCAAAAATCGGTTGAAAAACGGGAGTATACTCCGCTGGGGCAACCTGTGTCGGAGGTCTTAGACCTCTTACTTGCCCAGGGCATGATCGAACTCCCTGAGATCCCCGAAGGAGTCACGTCCAAAGGGGGGTATTTAAACCGATTTTGCAAGTATCATCGGCTCAAAGGCCATGATACCAAACGCTGCTTCTCTCTTCTAAATAAAATTGAGAACTTGATAGTAGAAGGTCGGCTCCAGGTCACTGCGGAACCTGAGCCACCTCAAGCTATCTTCAAGGAACCCTTTCCCAAACACGCCAGTGGCAGTGGGAAAGGAAAGGAGGTATGTACCCTCACCATTTCCAAGGAACTAGTGCAAAAGCCAGAACCTGGTCGACCTACTTGTGCGCCCATCCTTGTATTATACAAGAGGCCCGCCCAAGTCATCATTCGGGGACCACCAAAAGTGGAAACCCCGGCAAAACCAGTTTTGAAAATCCAAGATTCTCCTCAGCTCATCCTTAGAGCCAAGTTTAGCGCGAACCCTAGGCTGGTCGTGGGGGAAGTCACTAGATCCGGGAGGATCTATCAACCCCCGCACCTTCAAGGTGCTCAAAAGGTGGTCAGTGTGCCTGGCCCCTCAAAAGCATGTATCCCTAGTGGTCTGCCAAAAACAGATAAGGACAAAGTCATCCTAAATCCTTATGATTTTAAAAACCACCTTTCAAAGATTCCTATTCACATGTCTATCCTAGAGCTTATCAAAACCTCGCCTAGGCATAGACTTGTCTTAGAGAAAATTCTAGAAAGGGCCAAGGTTGATTCGAACATAAGTCCGGAATCCTTGTATGCCCAAGTGGCTTTATTAGGAGCAAAATCGCCCATCACCTTTTCGGAAGATGATGTAGATAGACCCTACGAAACCCATAACCAGGCCCTGCATATCGAGGTGGTTCTAAACAACCACTCTCTGGACAGGTGCCTAGTCGATGGTGGAGGAGGGCTCAACATCCTTCCACTTCACGTGGCGTACAAAATCGGAGTCACCTTGACTTCAGTGAACCCAAGCCCCATCGTTATCACTAGATACGATGGGAATCGTCTAGGCCTTTAGGATCCATCGAACTCCCAATGTAAACGGGAGGGATCGAACACACGGGGGTGTTCCATGTCTTGGACATCCACCCCCATTATAACCTGTTGCTGGGAAGAACCTGGATACACAGTTTGTGCGCTGTGCCATCAACCTTCCACAGGTGTGTCAAGATCCCTTTTAGGGACCAGGTCGTAGTGATCCTAGGTGAGAGTCACCCACAGCTTCAGGGGATCATAAACTCCCCTTGTTTATCAAGCTCCCAGGCCCATGAGGCTAACCTGGGGCAAATTATGGTTGAGCCACCTCGGCTCGTGTTGAACAATCCTAGGAAGGTTGTATGTGTGAAGGGGCCGCCCAAAGCAGGCCCCCTCCCGACTCTAATCCTCCTAGGAAAACCCAAGCGTTCCCTATTTCCAAAACCCCTGGACAAAAGGCCATACGAGCCTGATATGGACGATAGCATGTTCCAGGACCACGACTTATATCCCATCTTTTCAAAAAACAAAAGGTCGTGGAACATGTTATTGAACATGGGCTACATGCCCTACAAGAGTCTAGGGGCACAAAACCAGGGTCTCCTAGAGCCCATCCTGCCTAGGGCCAACCCAAGCCGATATGGGATCGGCTATACTCCCCAAATACCGCCGGAGCCACCCCCTGTGACCACCTGGGTCAAGGGTGCCCCGGAGCCTGTCTTAGAAGAAACCTATGGTTTAGACCTTCTATTCCGAGTCTAACCCGTAGTGTTTTCCCTTTGTAGGTATGACGGAAGATCCCTTTTTCTAAAAATACCAAAAACATTTGAAAAACTTAAAATCAAAAAAATCGAAAAACAAGAAAAACCAAAAACAATGGAAAAACAAAAACTCGAAAAAAGAGTGCTTTGTATAGTTCCCAAAGTTCTTGTTTTACAAAAACCCAAAAAAATCGAAAATTTGGAAAATACCAAAAAGATTTTGTACATAGCTGCTCCTGGTAAGACTTTGGCAAAAGAAAAGGATTTCGAAAGAGTATCGTCTGCATAGCCAGACCCAAAATTTCGAAATCACTCGAAAATCCAAGTACAAAACCAGGTCATTTTGAAAACCACGCATCAAGTTCCCTCGGGTCTATAGCCCACGAGAATGATCAAAGCCTAGAAGAGGATCCCCTCGAGGAAGATCCCACTTCTGAGCTCCCAGAATTTCATAGAATTCTCGATTTTGAAAGACCTTCCCAATCAGTAGGAGGAGATTTCGTAGAGGTAAACCTAGGGGATGATTCCAATCCCAAAACCATCAAAATAGGCGCATGCTTGCATGAAACTGAAAGGTTAGCATTCATTGCATTTCTACAAACCTATTTAGATGTGTTTGCATGGACGTATGAAGACATGCCGGGCATAGATCCCAGCATAGTCGAGCATCGTCTTCCCTTAGATGTAGGTGTAAAACCAATAAAGTAGAAGCTTAGGAAAATACACCCGAATGTACACACACAAGTCAAAGAGGGTTTAGAAGATCTGCTAAAAGCCGGATTTATAAAACCCATTGCGTATTCTGATTGGTTGTCAAATATCGTGGTAGTTCGAAAAACCAATGGGAAAATTCGAATATGCATCGATTTTAGAAACCTGAATAAAGCCACTCCAAAGGATAATTATCCTTTACCTAACATAGATTTGATAGTCGATAGTACTGCAAATCATGAAATGTTTTCATTTATGGAAGGCTATTCAGGCTATAATCAAATCAAACTAAGTCCACGAGATCAGGGTAAGACCGCCTTCACAACCCCATGGGGCACATACTGCTATACAGTCATGCCCTTTGGTTTGAAAAATGCCGGCGCAACATACCAACGAGCCATGAACACGATCTTCCATGATCAAATTCACGAGCTTGTAGAAGTGTATGTAGATGATCTCTTGGCGAAATCCAAAACCCGATGCACTCATATCGAATGTTTACAAAAGATTTTCGAAAGGCTTAGACTTTATAAAGTAAAGCTAAACCCTCAAAAATGTGTGTTCGGGGTAGAATCAGGGAAGCTTCTAGGCTTTATGGTGAGCCAAAGGGGAATAGAAGTCAACCCCTCTAAGTGTCGAGCCATCATAGACATGGCTCCACCCTCCAATCTCACCCAAATCCGTAGCCTCTAGGGTCGATTACAATCTATGCGCCGATTCATATCGAATCTGGCAACTAGATGCGAACCCTTCAACAAACTGTTGAGGAAGGGTAAGAAATTCTTATGGGATGACGAATGCCAAAAGTCCTTCGAGAGACTGAAGGCATACTTGGTTAATCCCCCCGTTTTGAATCCTCCAAAACAAGGAAAATCGCTTTTATTATACATCTCCGTGCATGTAAACGCTTTAGGAGCCCTGTTGGCTCAATACGAAGATGACACCCATAAGGAGTATGCCATCTACTATATTTCGAAAACTCTCTTGGCTTATGAACGAAATTATCAAGCCATGGAGAAGACGTGCTTGGCCCTAGTCTGGGCCTGCCAGAAGTTCAGACACTATTTCCTAGATCATGAGATCTGGATAGTGTCCAAGCTTGATCCAATCAAGCACTTGTTCGAAAAACCCATTCTCACGGGTAGATTGGGTAAATGGCAACTTCTTCTAATGGAGTATGACCTAAAATACCATCACCAGATCTCCATTAAGGGGCAAGCCCTAGCAGATTATGTGGCTGAATTCCCCTTAGAGGACGCATATCCCACTCTTGTCGAAATGCCTGATGAAGGCATATTGCAAAACCATTTTCAAAACCACATTTTGGAAAATTCTTTCGAAAACCAAGTGTGGAAGATGCACTTCGATGGGGCACGAAACCAACGAGGGGCTGGTGCCGGGATCATCCTAATCTCCCCTGAAAAGGGCGAGATCCCCATAGCAGTCCGCTTAGATTTCGAATGTTCCAACAACGTAGCTGAGTATGAAGCACTCATACAAGGCTTAAGGATTTCAAAAACTCTAGGGGCATCATGCATCGAGGTCTTTGGAGATTCGCTCCTTGTCATAAACCAGGTTTTAAAAATTTGGCAAGTACGTAATGAGAAACTACTTCCATATCACGAGTTGGCCACTCGATTGGTCCAATCCTTCCAGTCGTGTAAGCTCACACACGTGGGAAGAGAGGACAATGGCATCGCCGATGCCCTCTCCTCCTTGGGTTCAGCCCTGAAGGTCGATCCCATTTCAGGGACCAGATCTTTGGAAATATGGCATGCGCCCCATCCATCCACACACGACTTGGATATTTGCCAAAACAACCCAGAGTCTATTGAAAAACCCTGGTTCCATGACATAAAACAATTTTTAGAAAATGGGGGATTTGCCGAGAATGCCACATCCAAAGATAAGGCATTCATTCGTAAGATTTCGACCCGATACACCATTCTGGGTGGGGTCTTATACAAAAAGAGTTTTACCGGCATTCTGCTTAGGTGTATCGACCTAGAGGAGGCTAGGATAGTAATGCATGAATTCCACGATGGAGAATGTGGAGGTCATGTTAATGCCAACATGATGGCAATGAAAATACTTAGAGGGGGCTATTTTTGGTCCACCCTGAAAAAGGATTGTCACGATCATGTTAGGAAGTGTCATCCGTGTCAAGTGCATGGGCACGCCATTCATATCCCTTCATCTACATTGCATTCCGTGGTCAGCCCCTGGCCATTTACCATGTGGGCGTTTGACATAGTAGGCCCAATATTTCCAAAGGCCTCGAATGGGCATCGTTTTATTTTAGCAGCCACGGAGTATTTCTCCAAGTGGGTGGAAGCCATTTCCCTAACGAATGTAATGGGGCAACATGTGGTGGCTTTCATCCGGAGGAATATCTTGGCTCGATTTGGGGTTCCACGAGACCTTGTGTCTGATAATGGTACCCCATTCAAGAATGAGCGGATGGTTAAGTTGTGCAACACGTATGGCATAACTCACCACTTCTCCTCGCCCTACTACCCTCAAGGCAACGGCCAAGCCGAAGCCACAAACAGGACTCTCATTAGTATTATTGAGAAAACCTTAGAGAAGGGTAGGACGTGGCACGAGAAGCTGGATGAAGCCTTATGGGCTTATAGGACTTCCATCCGGACTCCCACGAATGCCACACCATTCGAGTTGGTCTATGGCACAAATGCCATTCTTCCCATTCATACTCAACTGCATTCATTCCATACATCCATAGCGCTCGACCTCCCCCTAGAGACGCTTCAGCATGCTAGGATGGCCGAACTAGATTTGCTAGATGAGAGGCGACTCCTTGCCATGGATCATGCTCGCGCATACCGGCAAAGGATAGCCCGACATTATAGCAAACACATGAGACCTCGCCACTTTGAAGTGGGAGATCTGGTCTTGAAAACCATCCACCATCGTGGCCCACACCCCCTAGGCAAGTGGCGCCCCAACTGGGATGGACCCTATGTTGTACGAGCAACCACTACGAACAATTCGTATTGGTTGATCGATGTAGAAGGTAGGAATTTAGCAAATCCTATCAATATTCAATACTTAAAGAAGTATCATGTGTAGGATCTGGATTAAATTCCAGTTTTCGAAAATTTTATAGGGATAGCTGCCCTGAGACATGTGAATAAGGTGCAAAGGCGAACTCGTGTGACCCTAAGTGAGAGAATTCGCACTTGTGAAAGAGTGGAGTTTTCAAAATCGTGGTTGCATTTCAAAATCCTTCATCTTACAAAGAAAGGCCTAGTTCAACATAGCAAGATACTTGCAAGTAGTACGTGCTATTTCTAAATAGGCTTATCTAGAATGGATCGAGTGTAGGCTTGGGATAAGTCCGCCCCTCTTCTCTCCTATTTCCAAAAGGAAAACAAAGGCCCAAAACAAAAGGGAATTCCCCATTCAAAGTCTCTTTCCAAAAGAAAGAAACCAGACTTCAAAAATAAAAATCGATTCTCTTATAAAAAAGAGGGATTAAAGAAAAAATACTCCCAAAGGGAGACCCTCTATGGAAAAAAGGAAAAAGAGGCCAAAAAGCTCAAAAAGAGCAGTTTTCCGCCTTCTATGCCTTAAACCACGGGACGCTTCAGAAGGGACCATGGTATCTCTTTCCCATCCTTGGCTTATTTCAAGCTAAAGCATGGTTCATTTCGAGGAATCCTAAAGTAAAAATAGGATTTACTTACTTGAATTTCATCTTGTTTGAGAATTCGACGTTTCGAGTAAGGTGTAGGAATTTGAAATGAAACTTGTTTTCTTATAAAATCTCCGCTAGATAAGCGAGTGTTAAGACTCAAACAAGGGCAAGCACGAGGAGCTCGAGATCCTTAGGATCGAGGCTCAAGACAGTTGTCCCTTTTGTAAATAGCTTTTGTAAATAAGTTTTAAAAACCGAACATCGAACAGCATAGGATTTGCTCACTTGGAGCAATAGACCTTGTAAGTCTCTAGAGTTCGACCACATCTGGTCTCTGGGAGGTCGCCACTCTTGGCACCACACCCATGTCATCTGCATTCCACGCATGGTACTTGTATAAACATGATCCCATTTAGGACCAGATTCCATAAGTAAACCCTTTGGCGTGATATCTCCTCCTACCAGAGTTTGTAAATTGAGATTTTGCTAAAATGGGACGATCCCATATTCTTCGTGGCTAGATCTAGGGAGACATTAAAAGGGGTGTTTTGTCATCTTTGCCCTTATCCAAATCTATTTGGACAAGGCCAAAGAGGGGCATCTGTAAACACCCCGAAATCCCACGAATTTCTCAAATTCATCGGGTTTTATAAAAGCAGCCCCAAAGGGCCATTTTGAGTCTGGAAACCTAGGAGCCTTCCAGACAACCCTGTATATATGTTTTAAACTTCATATTTCAAAAACATATAATATGGCTTTTGAAAACCTTTTAAAACATGTTTTGAAACCCCGAAGTGGCTTGGCCCGATCAAGACAGGACCAAGAGAGCTAAGAAGAGCCCGGACCCGGAGCACATGTCGAGCCTGGCGCAGCAACTCTTGTATCTGATTCACACCCCAGGATCTCGAACGTCCAAGACCCTGTTCTTATCAAAATAGCATTTGAAGTCATCTCCGGAAGGCAGAAGCGGAGGCGGACGACTATGTTGGCGAAGACCCAACGCAGACGGAGTACTGATGCTGTCAGGCCCCGCACGAATCGTCCGTTTCGAACCCAGCTCGAAGGAGTCAGAGTTCAGTTTGGATTGGATCTGGACCATATATATCCAGATTCCAATCCAAACCCATATGTGGACTTGGATTTGGATTTGGATCCAGAGATCCAATCCAATATCCATATCCATGGCCCACATCACCTTCTCATAAATGGAGGTGGGGCCCACTTGAAATTCACGTGGGATATTGGGCATGAGAGAGAGTGGGGGTGAAAAATATCAAGAGTGTTGTATTAAGCTTGACTTGTGTGTCAAGTTTGGGTTTAATCATGTGGGTTAGCCTAATTGAGTGGGTTTAAGCTTGTAATTAGCTAAAACCTAACCTAGGGCTGCACCAACATGGGGTGATCAAGGTCTATGGGCCATGCTAAGGGAGCTCCTTCACCTAAACCTCACCCAAAATGCCTAATCCTAGCCTAAACCCCTAATCCACCCCTAATCTGAACCTAATCACCTAACCCACTTCCCTAATCCCGTCCTAATCCCAACCTAATCACCTAACCCACTTCCCTAATCCTTCCCTAAACCAAGATTAATTTCCCTAATCCTAGCCTAAACCTAGCCTAATCACCTAACCTAGCTCACTAAACCTCACCCTAAAACCCAACCACCTAACCTAGCCCTAAACCCCTAAACCACCCTTAGCCCACAATCTACCCAAACCCCTAGTTTTAAAATATCTGGCCCAACCCTTTCCAGCCCACCTTATCTACATACCACCCTACCTAAACCACCTAACCACTACCCTCAGCCCAGCCCTAACCGACCTACCCATCCCCTATTTAAACCCCTCCCCTTTGGGGGCGGGTTTTGAAGTAAAAAAACCCTCACCTCACCCAGCCGGGCCCTCTCCTTCTCCCATTTCCTCACCTAGCCGGGACCACTCTCCATCACCTCCGCCTGCTCCACCTGCTCCACCTGCTCCATCAGCCCCGCCTGCACCGCCACCTTCCCTCTTCCATCCATCACCACCTCACCCAGCCGGACGCCACCACCTTCATCCAACCGAACCAGCCGAGCTCCCATCAACACCCGGCTTCTCTCTTCATCCACCCGCCACTTCTCCCCATCCGGTAAGCCTTCTCTAACCCTACCTAAACCCTTCTCTACTACCTCTCCACTCCTAGCCACCCACCCTATCATCATCCCAGCCTTTGCCACCACCCTTTTCACCTAGCCGAACCTAGTATAGCCCAAACTGCCGGCCACTACCTAGCCATCATATCCCATTCGGCCTTCCCCTAGCTATCCCATTCGGCCTTCCCATAAATTCACCTTTTAGGTCCAGTTTCCCTAAACTCTCAACTCCCTTAGTGACCCTAAGAACCCACTTATTCAGCCCCTTTAAACCCCCACCTCAAGGCGACATCTACTTGCCACCGGCCACCTTTGAGGCGCCTATCCCGCGCCCCACTTGCAGCCGGCCAGCACCTTTGATCACCTATCTTCGCGGAGCTCCCATTTGTAGCCCAAGGCGAAGGTCAAGCCCACGCTCAAGCAAGGCCTCTACGGACCAGCTACTCGTAAGTGCCTAAACTCGATCCTTAGTTGTATACTTGCTTGAGATTCAATTTGATACGGGGTTGTAATAACGGAGCATAGTCTTCCCCCCGCTTGTAATAACGTGGCTTGGCACAACCACACACATGCACCCTCTTAGTCGTGCACGATTTTGAACACACATGGGCCTAATCAGCCCCTAATACATAAGTGTATATATATATACTTTCATTTTCGAAGGGTTTTGTTTAAGTTGGGTGCGTAAGTCTTTCAATTCAAGCACTCTCACACACATTGAGCTTTCGCTCTTATTTGAAAGACCCAAGTAAGGGCCGACCTATACTATTTGGGTTTCATTTCATGTCGTGTGAGTAAGTCTTTCAATTCAAGCACTCTCACACACATTGAGCTTTCGCTCTTATTTGAAAGACCCAAGTAAGGGCCGACCTATACTATTTGGGTTTCATTTCATGTCGTGTGAGTAAGTCTTTCAATTCAAGCACTTTCACACACATTGAGCCTTCGCTCTTACTCCCAAGACCTTAGTAAAGGCCTTATTGCAGTTATATTTGGGTTTCATTTATGTCGTGTGGGTAGTCTTTCAATTCAAGCACTCTCACACACATTGAGCCTTCGCTCTTATTCCCAAGACCTTAGTCAAGGCCATACTGCAATTTATATTTGGGTTTAATTTCATGTCGTGTGTGTAAGTCTTTCAATTCAAGCACGCACCCACATTGAGCCTTCGCTCTTATTTGCAAGACCCGAGTAAGGGCTCATATACATAAGCTATATACATATCTCCCTTCGGTTATTTCCCTTCGGTTATTTCCCTTCGGTTATTTCCCTTCTGTTATTTCCCCTTCAGTATTGTCTTTACATTTCGGGTTTTCCCTTTGGAGTAGCGTGAGTTTGCATTGCATCTACGCCACACCACGAGGTAGGACGCATATTGCATCAAAGCAAGCCCCGCTCGAATTCGCCCATGTAGTGGAGTGTTCATAACACAAAAACTAGGTGGCCCGAAAAGGGATAAAAGAAAAGACTTAGGCACGTGCAAATCCACGTGATCTAAAATATGCAATCGCATCCTAAAGACCCGAAATAGACACCTCGAATCGCTTCGTAGACTTTCTCCCCAAAACTCGATTTTTGCAAAGCGTACAGACTGACCCTTGCGCATCGGTGCAAGAAGGTCTGCGACGACAAGAGCTTACTTGCTCACAGTCGCCACGTTTAGAAGTCAGTGTTCAAAATATCTTCGCTAGCTTAAGTAAGCTAGCTGGCACGCCCTATTTGTATACATAGGCCTTAGACACACGAGAAGATCCACTCCAAGCCCCGAAAGAGGCGAAGAGGCGGGGATTTTCGCGCGTCTACACTAATCACCTAACCCACCTCACTAAACCTCACCCCAAAACCAACCCACCAAGCTAAACCCTAAACCCCTAAACCACCCCACCTAAACCTAGCACACCATATACCTAAAACCCCTTGTATTAAAATATCTGGCCCCTCCCCAAAACCAGCCGACCTTATCACCACACCACCACCACCTAAACCACCTTACCACCTCCTCAAAACCAGCCCCAACCGCCATCTCCAACCCTATATAAACCCCCCCTAGTGGGCGGGTTTTTCAGGAATTCCAGCCCTCCTTGGCCAGCCACCTTCGAGCCAAGCCTCCCGCCTTGCCCCATCTGCACCACCACACCTCGGCCAGCTCCACCTCGCGCCACCACCGCCTCCCAGCCTGCTCCATCCCCATCGCCACCACCTCCCGGCTGAATCCCATCCACCCGAAGCACCCGGCTGCCCCTCTTCCATCCGCCAACTCCTTCCCCTTTCGGTTAGTACTCTATACCTAACTCCACCTCCTCTTCACTCCCCCTCCACTCTCAACCACCCATACAGCCACCACGTCATCCCATCATAGCCACCCACCATCCTCACCCATTCGGCCAGACCTCAACCATTTCCACCACCCGCCTTGAACCACTTCCCCTAGTAACACCCGGCCACCCTACTTGGCTCCCTAGGACTTGCCCCTTCCACTCTCCACCAGCCCTTGGCTCTACCTTACACCATACCCTAGTTAGCCCCCTTCCCATCCATAATATCCCTAGCCACCCTAGCAGCCGGCCACCACCAAGCTCCCCTTAGTCGGCCACTCCAACCGACTGTACCAAACCCACTTGACCAGCCATACACTCCCTTAGGCTCCCCCTTAGTGCCACCTTTCCTAACACTACACCCTCCCTTAGTGACCCTCCTTAGACACCTTAACCCAAAGCACCAAGGTAGCCCATTCCTAGCAGCCGGCCACCTCAAAGGTGCCCCTCCCGCGCACCCAAGTCACCCGGCCAGCAGCTCCCCTTGCCGTTCAACTCCGAGGAGCTCCCTCTTGCAGCCCAAGGCGAAGCCAAGTCCACGTTCAAGCAAGTCATCTTCGGACCAGCTATCAGTAAGTGCCTAACTCGGTCCTTAGTTGTAGACTTGCTTAAATTAAATTTGATACGGGGTTGTAATAACGGAGCACAGTCTCCCCCCGCTTGTAATAACGTGGCTTGGCACACCCACACACACATGCACTCTCTTAGTTGTGCATGATTTTAAACACACACGGGCCTAATCAGCCCCTAAGATATAAATTTATGTATATACTTTAAATTACGTAGGGTTTTGCTTAAGTTGGGTATGTTGTCTTTCAATTCAAGCACGCACACACATTGAGCCTTCGCTCTTATTTGTAAGACCCAAGTAAGGGCCGTGTTATACTATCCTTGGGTTTATTTCATGTTGTGTGCGTAGTACTTCAATTCAAGCACTCACACACATTGAGCTTTCGCTCTTATTCCCAAGACCTTAGTTAAGGCCATACTGCAATTTATATTTGGGTTTAATTTCATGTTGTGTGCGTAGTACTTCAATTCAAGCACTCACACACATTGAGCTTTCGCTCTTATTCCCAAGACCTTAGTTAAGGCCATATTGTAATTTATATTTGGGTTTAATTTCATGTTGTGTGCGTAGTGTAGACGCGGCGAAAATCCCCGCCTCTTCGCCTCTTTAGGGGCTTGGAGCGGATCCCCTCGTGCGTCTAAGGCCTATTTATATAAACAGGGCGTGCCAGCTAGCTTACCTAAGCTAGCGAAGATATATTTTAAACTGACTTCTAAACGTGGCGACTGTGAGCAAGTGAGCTCTTGTCGTCGCAGACCTTCTTGCACCGATGCACAAGGGTCAGTCTGTACGCTTTGAAAAATCGAGTTTTTGGGATAGAAAGCCTACAAAGCGGTTCGAGGTGTTTAATTCGGGTCCTTTAGATACGATTGCAAGTTTTAGATCACGTGGATTTGCACGTGCCTAAGTCTTTCCTTTTATCCCTTTATGGGCCACCTAGTTTGTGTGTTATGAACACTCTACTACATGGGCGAATTTGAGCGGGAATACGGGGCTTGCTTCGATGCAATATGCATCCTACCTCGTGGTATGGCGTAGATGCAATGCAAACTCACGCTACTCCAAAGGGAAAACCAGAATGTAAAGACAATGCTGAAGGGAAATAACCGAAGGGAAATGACTTGTAATGTAAATGCCGAAGGGAGATATGTATATAGAGTATGTATATGGGCCCTTACTCGGGTCTTGCAAATAAGAGCGAAGGCTCAATGTGGGTGCGTGCTTGAATTGAAAGACTTACACACACGACATGAAATTAAACCCAAATATAACTTGCAGTATGGCCTTGACTAAGGTCTTGGGAATAAGAGCGAAAGCTCAATGTGTGTGAGTGCTTGAATTGAAGTACTACGCACACAACATGAAATTAAACCCAAATAGTATAACACAGCCCTTACTTGGGTCTTTAAAATAAGAGCGAAGGCTCAATGTGTGTGAGTGCTTGAATTGAAAGACTTACACACACGACATGAAATGAAAACCCAAATAGTATAGGTCGGCCCTTACTTGGGTCTTTCAAATAAGAGCGAAGGCTCAATGTGTGTGAGTGCTTGAATTGAAAGACTTACGCACACAACATGAAATGAAAACCCAAATAGTATAGGTCGGCCCTTACTTGGGTCTTTCAAATAAGAGCAAAGGCTCAATGTTTGTGAGTGCTTGAATTGAAAGACAACACACCCAACTTAAGCAAAACCCTACGAAAATTAAAGTATATGTATATACTTATGTATTAGGGGCTGATTAGGCCCGTGTGTGTTCAAAATCGTGCACAACTAAGAGAGTGCACGTGTGTGGGTGTGCCAAGCCACGTTATTACAAGCGCGGGGAGACTATGCTCCGTTATTACAACCCCGTATCGAATTGAATCTTAAGCAAGTATACAACTAAGGGCCGAGTTAGGCACTTACTAATAGCTGGTCCGAAGATGCCTTGCTTGAGCGTGGGCTTGGCCTTCGCCTTGGGCTGCAAGCGGGAGCTCCGCGGAATTGAACGGCAAAGGTGTGCTGGCCGGGTGCCTTGGGCGTGCGGGAAGGGCGCCTTAAAGGTGGCCGGCTGCTAGCAAGGGTGCCGCCTTGACGTGTGGGATTAAAGGGGCTAGGTAAGGTCACTAGGGAGAGTGTAGTGTTGGGGGAGTATGGCACTAAGGGGAAGCTTAAGAGAAGGTCTAATGGGGCACCTAAAGTTGGCGGGTTGTTGGCCGAGTGAAGAGGCGACAGTCGGTTGGAGTGGCCGACTGGGGGAGTTCGGTTGTGGTGGGTTGCTAGGGTGGTTAGGAGTGGTGTAAGGGAAGGAAACTAGCTAGGAGATGGGGTCAGGTGGTAGTGGGTGTAGTGGGGTGATATGGGCAGGTCTTAGAGAGTCGGATAGGGTGGCCGAATGGAGCTAAGGTGTCTAGGTGGTGGCGGGTAGTTAGGGTGGTTATGGCCTGGCCGAGTGGGAATGGTGGCGGCTAGTGGCTGGCCTTAGGTTGATATGGTAGTGGGTTAGGTGGCTGAGAGTGGAAAGGGAGTGGAGAAGGAGTAAGGTGGAGGATAGGGTACTAACCGTGATTGAAGAGGGGCGGTGGATGGAAGAAAGGAGCCGGGTGGTTGGGATGCGCAGGATGGGATTCGGCCGGTGTGGTGGTGGTGGCGGTGTTCGGCTGGAGTGGTGGTGTTGGTGGTGGCTGACTGTGGGGCAGGTGGAGCAGGAGGGGAGTCGGCTGAGCTGGAAAGTGGAGGACCCGGCTGGTGGAAGGTGGGGCTTCAAGATCGGAAAACCCGCCCCAAAGGGGGGGTTTATATAGGGCTGCAAGAGGCGGTTAGGGGTGGTTTTGGGGTAGTGGTGAGGTGGTTTAGGTAGGGTGGTGTGGTGATAAGGTGGGCTGGAAAGGGTAGGGCCAGATATTTTAAATACAAGGGGTTTGGGTAGGTTGTGTGCTAGGGGTGGTTAAGAGGTTTAGGGTTTAGCTAGGTGGGTTGGTTCTAGGGTGAGGTTTAGTGAGGTAGGTTAGGTGATTAGGCTAGGATTAGGCTAGGTTTAGGAAAATTAACCTAGGTTTAGGGAAGGATTAGGGAAGTGGGTTAGGTGATTAGGCTCTGATTAGGATCGGATTAGGGTAGAAGGCTAGGATTAGGTGTTTTGGGTTAGGTTTAGGTGAAGGAGCTCCCTTTGCATGGCCCATAGACCTTAACCACATCATGTTGGTGCAGCCCTAGGTTAGGTTTTGGCTAATTACAAGCTTAAACCCACTTAATTAGGCTAACCCACATGATTAACCCCAAACTTGACACACAAGTCAAGCTTAATTACAACACACACTTGATCTTATCCACCCCCACTATCTCTCATGCCCATAATCCCACGTGAAATTCAAGTGGGCCCCACCTCCATTTATGAGAAGGTGATGTGGGCCATGGATATGGATATTGGATTGGATTTTTGAATCCAAATCCAAATCCAAGTCCATACATGGGTTTGGATTGGGATTTGGATATATGTGGTCCAGATCCGATCCAAACTGAACTCTGACTCCTTCGAGCTGTGTTCGAAACGAACGGTTTGTGCGGGGCCTGACAGCATCAGTACTCCGTCTTCGTTAGGTCTTCGCCAACATGATCATTCGCCTCTGTTTTCGCCTTCCAGAGATGACTTCAAACAATGTTTTGATGATAACAGGGTCTTGGACGTTCGAGATCCTAGGGGTGTGGATTTGATACGAGAGTTGTTGTGCCGGGCTCGACATGTGCTCTAGTTCCGGTCTCTCCTTAGCTCTCCTGGTCTTGTCTAGATTAGGCCAAGCTGCTTCGAGGTTCCAAAACATGTTTTAAAAGGTTTTTAAAACCCATATCACATATTTTTGAAATATAAAGTTTCAAACATATATATACAGGGTTGTTTGGAAGGCTCCTGGGTTTTCAGACTCAAAATGGCCCTTTGGGGCTGCTTTTACAAAACCAGCTGGATTTGAGAAATTCGTGGGATTTCGGGGTGTTTACAGATGCCCCTCTTTGGCCTTGTCCAAATCGATTTGGATAAGGGCAAAGATGACAAACACCCCTTTCAATGTCTCCCTAGATCTAGCCACGAAGAATATGGGATCATCCCAATTTTTTAGCAAAAATCTCAATTTACAAACTCTGGTAGGTGGAGATATCATGCCAAAGGGATTTGTTCTATGGAATCTGGTCCTAAATGGGATCATGTTTATGCAAGTGCCATGCGTGAGATGCAGATGACATGGGTGTGGTGCCGAGAGTGGCGACCTCCCAGAGACCAGATGTGGTCGAACTCTAGAGACTTATAAGGCCTACTGCTCCAAGTGAGCAAAATCCTATGTTGTTCGATGTTCGACCTTTCAAAACTTATTTACAAAACTATTTACAAAAGGGACAACTGTCTTGAGTCTTGATCCTAAGGATCTCGAGCTCTTCGTATTTGCCCTTGTTTGAGTCTTAACACTTGCTTATCTAGCGGAGGTTTTATAAGAAAACAAGCTATATTTCAAATTCCTACGTCTTACTCGAAACGTCGAATTCTCAAACAAGATGAAATTCAAGTAAGTAAATCCTATTTTTACTTTAGGATTCCTCGAAATGAACCATGCTTTAGCTTGGGATAAGCCAGGGATGGGAAAGAGATACCACGGTCCCTTCTGAAGCGTCCCGTGGTTTAAGGCATAGAAGGCGAAAAACTGCTCTTTTTGAGCTTTTTGGCCTCTTTTTCCTTTTTTCCATAGAGGGTCTCCCTTTGGGAGTATTTTTTCTTTCATCCCTCTTTTTCACAAGAGAATCGATTTTTCTTTTGAATTCTGGTTTCTTTCTTTTGAAAAGATACTTTGAATGGGCATTTTCCTTTGTTTGGGCCGTATTTTTCCTTTTGGAAGGAGAAGAGAAAAGGGGAGGACTTATCCCAAGCCTACACTCGATCCATTCCAGATCAACCTATTTAGAAATAGCACGTACTACTTGCAAGTATCTTGCTATGTTGAACTAGGCCTTTCTTTGTAAGAAGAAGGGTTTTGAAATGTAACCACGATTTTGAAGACTCCACTCTTTCACAAGTGTGAATTCTCTCACTTAGGGTCACACGGTTTTGCCTTTGCACCTTATTCTCATGTCTCAGGGCAGCTATCCCTAAAATTTTTCGAAAACTGGAATTTAATCCAAATCCTACACATGATACTTCTTTAAGTATTGAATATTGATAGGGTCTGCTAAATTCCTACCTTCTACATCGATCAACCAATACGAATTGTTCGTAGTGGTTGCTCGTACAACATAGGGTCCATCCCAGTTGGGGCGCCACTTACCCAGGGGGTGTGGGCCACGATGATGGATGGTTTTTAAGACCAGATCTCCCACTTCAAAGTGGCGAGGTCTCATGTGTTTGCTATAATGTCAGGCTATCCTTTGCAGGCATGCACGAGCATGATCCATGGCAAGGAGTCGCCTCTCATCTAGCAAATCTAGTTCGGCCATCCTAGCATGCTGAAGTGTTTCTAGGGGGAGGTCGAGTGCAATGGATGTATGAAATGAATGCAATTGAGTATGAACGGGAAGAATGGCGTTTGTGCCATAGACCAATTCGAATGGTGTGGCATTCGTGGGAGTCCGGATGGAAGTCCTATAAGCCCATAAGGCTTCATCCAGCTTCTCGTGCCATGTCCTACCCTTCTCTAAGGTTTTCTCAATTATGCTAATGAGAGTCTTGTTTGTGGCTTCGGCTTGGCCGTTGCCTTGAGGGTAGTAGGGCGAGGAGAAGTGGTGAGTTATGCCATACGTGTTGCACAACTTAACCATCCGCTCGTTCTTGAATGGGGTGCCATTATCAGACACAAGGTCTCGTGGAACCCCAAATCGAGCCAAGATATTCCTCCGGATGAAAGCCACCACATGTAGCCCCATCACATTGGTTAGGGAAATGGCTTCCACCCACTTGGAGAAATACTCTGTGGCTGCTAAAATAAATCGATGCCCATTCGAGGCCTTTGGAAATATTGGGCCTACGATGTCAAACGCCCACATGGTAAATGGCCAGGGGCTGACCACGGAATGCAATGCAGATGAAGGGATATGAATGGCGTGCCCATGCACTTGACATGGATGACACTTCCTAACATGATCGTGGCAATCCTTCTTCAGGGTGGACCAAAAATAGCCCCCTCTAAGTATTTTCATTGCCATCATGTTGGCATTAACATGACCTCCACATTCTCCATCGTGGAACTCGTGCATTACTATCCTAGCCACCTCTAGGTCGATACACCTAAGCAGAATGCCGGTAAAACTTTTTTTGTATAAGACCCCACCCAGAATGGTGTATCGGGTCGAAATCTTACGAATGAATGCCTTATCTTTGGATGTGGCATCCTCGGCGAATCCCCCATTTTCCAAAAACTGTTTGATGTCATAAACCCAGGGTTTTGCAATAGACTCTGGGTTGTTTTGGCAAATATCCAAGTCGTGTGTGGATGGGTGGGGCGCATGCCATATTTCCAAAGATCTGGTCCCTGAAATGGGATCGACCTTTAGGGCTTAACCCAAGGAGGAGAGGGCATCGGTGATGCCGTTGTCCTCTCTTCCTACGTGTGTGAGTTTACACGATTGGAAGGACTGGACCAATCGAGTGGCCAACTCGTGATATGGAAGTAGTTTTTCATTCTGTACTTGCCAAATTTTCAAAACCTGGTTTATAACAAGGAGCGAATCTCCAAAGACCTCGATGCATGATGCCCCTAGAGTTTTTGAAATCCTTAAACCTTGTATGAGTGCTTCATACTTAGCTATGTTGTTGGAACATTCGAAATCTAGGCGGATTGCTATGGGAATCTCGCCCTTTTCAGGGGAGATGAGGATGACCCCAGCACCAGCCCCTCGTTGGTTTCGTGCCCCATCGAAGTGCATCTTTGTAAACACCCAGAAATCCCACGAATTTCTCAAATTCATCTAGTTTTGTAAAAGCAGCCCCAAAGGGCTATTTCGAGTCTGGAAACCCAGGAGCCTTCCAAACAACCCTGTACATATGTTTTGAACTCTATATTTCGAAAACATACAATATGGCTTTTAAAACCTTTTTAAAACATGTTTTGAAACCCCGAAGTGGCTTGGCCCGATCAAGACAGGACCAGGAGAGCTAAGAAGAGCCCGGAACCGAAGCACATGTCGAGCCTGGCACAACAACTCTTGTATCAAATTCACACCCCCAGGATCTCGAACGTCCAAGACCCTGTTATCATCAAAACATCCTTTGAAGTCATCTCTGGAAGGCGAAAACAAAGGCGGACGATCATGTTGGCGAGGACCCAACGCAGACGGAGCACTGATGCTGTCAGGCCCCGCACAAACCATTCGTTTCGAATACAGCTCGAAGGAGTCAGAGTTCAGTTTGGATTGGATCTGGACCATATATATCCAGATCCCAATCCAAACCCATGTAGGACTTGGATTTGGATTTGGATTCAAAAATCCAATCCAATATCCATATCCATGGCCCACATCACCTTCTCATAAATGGAGGTGGGGCCCACTTGAATTTCACGTGGGATTATGGGCATGAGAGAGAGTGGGGATGGATAAGATCAAGTGTGTTGTAATTAAGCTTGACTTGTGTGTCAAGTTTGGGGTTAATCATGTGGGTTAGCCTAATTGAGTGGGTTTAAGCTTGTAATTAGCCAAAACCTAACCTAGGGCTGCACCAACATGATGTGGTTAAGGTCCATGGGCCATGCAAAGGGAGCTCTTTCACCTAAACCTAACCCAAAATACCTAATCCTAGCCTTCCACCCTAATCTGAACCTAATCACCTAACCTACTTCCCTAATCCCGGCCTAATCCTAACCTAATCACCTAACCCACTTCCCTAATCCTTCCTTAAACCTAGGTTAATTTCTCTAAACCTAGCCTAATCCTAGCCAGATCACCTAACCTAGATCACTAAACCTCACCCTAGAACCCACCCACCTAACCAAACCCTAAACCCCTAAACCACCCCTAGCCCACAACCTACCCAAACCACTACTATCTAAAATATCCGGCCCTACCCTTTCCAGCCCACCTTATCATCATACCACCCTACCTAAACCACCTAACCACTACCCCAAACCCAGCCCTAACCGACCTACCCATCCCCATATAAACCCCCCCTTGGGGGCGGGTTTTCCTATCTAGAAGCTCTCTCTCTTCCCATCCTCTCTCACCTTGGTCCAGCCCAACCGAGCCCAGCAACTTCATCCACGTCCAGCCAGGCCTTCCACCTGCACCACCACCAGCCACCATAGTGCTCCACCTGCTCCACCACACCCCAGTCGGCCCACCACCTGTCGCCACACCTGCCTTCGGCCGAACCAGTTGCTCCACCACACCCGGCTGCTCTCCAACCACCCGCCGCCTCCCATCATCCGGTTACTACCCCATACTCCACTCTACTTCTTCTCCACTCCCTCTCCACTCTGAGCCACCTGCACTACCACCACCTGCCCCCACAGCCTACCACCTGTCACCACCCTTCCCCCTCAGCCGAACCCATAGTATCCTAACTACCCGCCACTACCTAACCAACCTAGCTACACCCGGCTACCCCATCCCGGCTACCCCATCCAACTCCCTAAGAGCTTTCCCTATCTAGTTCCCTTCCCTTAGTGCCATATTCCCCAACACTACACTCCCCCTAGTGACCCTCCTTAGGTCCTTTAACCCAACCCACAAAGACAGCCCATCTCTAGTGGCCGGCCACCTTCAAGGCGCCTCTTCCGCGCACCAAGGACCTTCGGCCATCACCTCTTGCCGCTCAACCTCGCGGAGCTCCCTTTTGCAGCCCAAGGCGAAGGCCAAGCCCATGCTCAAGCAAGGCATCTACGGACCAGCTACAAGTAAGTGCCTAACTCGGTCTTTAGTTGCATACTTGCTTGAGATTCAATTTGATACGGGATTGTAATAACAGAGCATAGTCTCCCCCCGCTTGTAATAACGTGGCTTCGCACACCCACACACGTGCACTCTCTTAGTTGTGCATGATTTCGAACATGCACGGGCCTAATCAGCCCCTAATACATAAGTATATACGTATACTTTCATTTTTGAAGGGTTTTGCTTAAGTTGGGTGCGTTGTCTTTCAATTCAAGCACTCACACACATTGAGCTTTCGCTCTTATTTGAAAGACCCAAGTAAGGGCCGACCTATACTATTTGGGTTTCATTTCATGTCGTGTGGGTAAGTCTTTCAATTCAAGCACTCTCACACACATTGAGCTTTCGCTCTTATTTGAAAGACCCAAGTAAGGGCCGACCTATACTATTTGGGTTTCATTTCATGTCGTGTGTGTAAGTCTTTCAATTCAAGCACTCTCACACATTGAGCTTCCGCTCTTACTCCCAAGACCTTAGTCAAGGCCTACTGCAGTTATATTTGGGTTTCATTTCATGTTGTGTGCGTAGTACTTCAATTCAAGCACTCACACACATTGAGCTTTCGCTCTTATTCCCAAGACCTTAGTTAAGGCCATACTGCAATTTATATTTGGGTTTAATTTCATGTCGTGTGTGTAAGTCTTTCAATTCAAGCACGCACCCACATTGAGCCTTCGCTCTTATTTGCAAGACCCGAGTAAGGGCTCATAAATATACTCTATATACATATCTCCCTTCGGCATTTATATTTCAAGTCATTTCCCTTCGGTTATTTCCCTTCGGTTATTTCCCTTTAGTATTGTCTTTACATTTGGGTTTTCCCTTTGGAGTAGCATGAGTTTGCATTGCATCTACGCCATACCACGAGGTAGGACGCATATTGCATCAAAGCAAGCCCCGCTCGAATTCGCCCATGTAGTGGAGTGTTCATAACACACAAACTAGGTGGCCCGAAAAGGGATAAAAGGAAAGACTTAGGCACGTGCAAATCCACATGATCTAAAATATGCAATCGCATCTAAAAGACCCGAATTAGACACCTCGAACCGCTTCGTAGACTTTCTCTCCCAAAACTTGATTTTTGCAAAGCGTACAAACTGACCCTTGCGCATCGGTGCAAGAAGGTCTGCGACGACAAGAGCTCACTTGCTCACAGTCGCCACGATTAGAAGTCAGTTTTAAATATATCTTCGCTAGCTTAGGTAAGCTAGTTGGCACGCCCTGTTTGCATAAATAGGCCTTAGACGCACAAGAGGATCCGCTCCAAGCCCTAAAAAGGTGAGAAGCGAGGATTTTCGCGCGTCTACAGAGATTGGCACGCCCGGTGGGACGTGAGCCTTTCAAAAGTCGAGTTTTTAAGTAGAAGTCTTGCAAAAATTTTGTAAAAGGTGTCATTTTAACTTGTTTTCTTTGCTTGTACTTAGGACATTTTGAAAAAGCTTGAAAAGCATGTCAAAATCCAATCCAAGTGAAGTGTCGAGCCAAGGCTCATGCGCATCAAGTTCTCACTCTAGGAGGATTTTCAAAAACAAAATAAAACTAGATGAAATCGAGGACTTGAGAAGGGAGTTTGAGGCCAAAATCGATGCTCTCAGCCAAGAGGCTGAAGTAGGCGATTCATGTTCATCAAACGGTGAACAAAGGCCTAAAAAGAAATCTGAAAAACCTCGTAAGCACAAAGAGGCCTCTGTAATGGAAGGCAACCAATACCATGAGTCCTTCACACAAAAGGACCGTAAAGCCTGCTGAAAGGGCAGAATAAAGAGAAAAGGAGCTACGCCCTATCTAATTCCCTTTCTATGGATTACGAAACAGACAGTGACGATGAAATACCGAACTTCCATCGGTATGATGGCATGGGAGACCCTAGGTCTCACTTGCAGCTTTTCTCACGTCGAGCCCATAAGAAGAAAAAGGACTCGATGAAATGGGTGTATTGGTTCCCTTTATCCCTTAAAGGCACAGCTGCCAAATGGCTAGCTTCCTACGACTAAAGCCAGTTCGCTACTTTTGAAGAGTTAGCGAATTGCTTCATGCAAAGATTTGCACACAACGTAGAAGTCACGCCGACTTTGAATACCTTAAGGGATACAAAGCAAGGCATGAACGAAGACGTACATGCCTTCATTATAAGATGGAGGTCGCTTTTGGGCCAAGTGCGAGAGCCCATATCCGAAGGATGCGCAGTAATGCTCATCCTGGATAACTTTAAAAGCGAGTTAAAAACCCTTCTCTCGCTCCATGAGATCTCAACTTTCCATAAGTTGATAAAAAAGGCCTCCCTTTTCGAAACCAACTTGCGAAAAGGGACATACGATCACTTGTGGAAAGGAAGTGCCGTTCCAAAAACCCGCTTGGAAAAGCCCATCACATACGGGCTACCCATGACGGACAAAGGGGCAAAGCCCCATAAAATCGCCAATGTCCGGGTGGATCCAGGCATGGCGGGCACTTCCAAAAATTTCGAAAAGATAGAAAATAAGAGGGAGCGAACTTTTCAAAAACCGGTTGAAAAACGGGAGTACACTCAGCTGGGACAGCCTGTGTCGGAGGTCCTAGACCTCCTACTTGCCCAGGGCATGATAGAACTCCCTGAAATCCCCGAAGGAGTCACTTCCAAAGGGGGGTATTTAAACCGATTTTGTAAGTATCATCGGCTCAAAGGCCATGATACCAAACGCTGCTTTTCCCTCTTAAATAAAATTGAGAACTTGATAGCAGAAGACCGGCTCCAGGTCATTGCGGAACCTGAGCCACCTCAAGCTATCTTCAAGGAACCCTTTCCCAAACATGCTAGTGGCAGTGGGAAAGGAAAGGAGGTATGTACCCTCACCATTTCCAAGGAACTAGCGCAAAAACCAGAACCTGGTTGACCTACTTGTGCGCCCATTCTTGTATTATACAAGAAGCCAGCCCAAGTCGTCATTCGGGGACCACCAAAAGTGGAATCCCCGGTAAAACCAGTTTTGAAAATCCAAGGTTCTCCTCAGCTCATCCTTAGAGCCAAATTTAGCGCGAACCCTAGGCTGGTCGTGGGGGAAGTCACTAGATCCGGGAGGATCTATCAACCCAGATGCTTACCTTCAAGGAGCTCAAAAGGTGGTCAGTGTGCCGGCCCCTCAAAGAGCATGTATCCCTAGTGTTTCTGCCAAAAGCAATATGGACAAAGTCACCCTAAATCCTTATGACTTTGAAAACCACCTTGGCAAAGATTCCTATTCACATGTCTATCTTAGAGCTTATACAAACCTCGCCTAGGCATAGACTTGTATTAGAGAAAATTCTAGAAAGGGCCAAAGAGATTCGAACATAAGTCCGGAATCGCACCTTCAAGGTGCTCAAAAGGTGGTCAGTGTGCTTGGCCCCTCAAAAGCATGTATCCCTAGTGTTCTGCCAAAAGCAGATAAGGACAAAGTCACCCTAAATCCTTATGACTTCGAAAACCACCTTTCAAAGATTCCTATTCACATGTCTATCTTAGAGCTTATACAAACCTCACCTAGGCATAGACTTGTATTAGAGAAAATTCTAGAAAGGGCCAAGGTTGATTCGAACATAAGTCCGGAATCCTTGTCTGCCCATGTGACTTTATTAGGAGCAAAATCGCCCATCACTTTCTCGAAAGATGATGTAGATAGGCAGACCAAAAATTTCGAAATGACTTGAAAATCTGAGTACAAAACCAGGTCATTTTGAAAACCACGCATCAAATTCCCTCGGGTCTATAGCCCACGAGAATGATCAAAGCCCAGAAGTGGATCCCCTTGAGGAAGATCCCACTTCTGAGCTCCCAGAATTTCATAAAATTCTCGATTTTGAAAAACCTTCCCAATCAGTAGGAGGAGATTTCATAGAGGTGAACCTAGGGGATGATTCCAATCCCAAAACCATCAAAATAAGCGCATGCTTGCATGAAACCGAAAGGTTAGCATTCATTGCATTTCTACGAACCTATTTAGATGTGTTTGCATGGACGTATGAAGACATGCCGGGCATAGATCCCAGCATTGTCGAACATCGTCTTCCCTTAGATGTAGGTGTAAAACCCATAAAGCAGAAGCTTAGGAAAATACACCCGAATGTACACACGCAAGTCAAAGAGGGTTTAGAAGATCTGCTAAAAGCCAGATTTATAAAACCCATTGCGTATTCTGATTGGTTATCAAATATCGTTGTAGTTCGAAAAACCAATGGGAAAATTCGAATATGCATCGATTTTAGAAACCTAAATAAAGTCACTCCAAAGGATAATTATCCTTTACCAAACATAGATTTGATAGTCGATAGTACTGCAAATCATGAAATGTTTTCATTCATGGATGGCTATTCAGGCTATAATCAAATCAAACTAAGTCCACGAGATCAGAGTAAGACCGCCTTCACAACCCCATGGGGCACGTACTGCTATACAGTTGTAAACACCCCAAAATCCCACGAATTTCTTCAAAACAACCTGGTTTTGTACAAGTAGCCCCAAAGGGCCATTTTGAGTCTGGAAACCCAGGAGCCTTCCAGACAACCCTGTACATATGTTTTAAACTCTGTATTTCAAAAATATATAATATGGCTTTTGAAAACCTTTTAAAACACGTTTTTGAAACCCCGAAGCAGCTTGGCCCGACTAAGATAGGACCAAGAGAGCTAAGAAGAGCCCGAAATCGGAGCACATGTCGAGCCCGGCACAGCAACTCTTGTATCACATCCATACCCCCAGGATCTCGAACGTCCAAGACCCTGTTCCTATCAAAATGTCATTTGAAGTCATCTCTGGAAGGCAGAAACGGAGGCGGACGACCATGTTGGCGAAGACCCAACGCAGACGGAGTACTGATGCTGTCAGGCCCCGCACAAATCGTCCGTTTCGAACCCAGCTCGAAGGAGTCAGAGTTCAGTTTGGATTGGATCTGGACCATATATATCCAGATCCCAATCCAAACCCATGTGTGGACTTGGATTTGGATTTGGATCCAGAGATCCAATCCAATATCCATATCCATGGCCCACATCACCTTCTCATAAATGGAGGTGGGGCCCACTTGAAATTCACGTGGGATTATGGGCATGAGAGAGAGTGGGGATGGATAATATCAAGAGTGTTGTAATTAAGCTTGACTTATGTGTCAAGTTTGGGGTTAATCATGTGGGTTAGCCTAATTGAGTGGGTTTAAGCTTGTAATTAGCCAAAACCTAACCTAGGGCTACACCAACATGAGGTGGTTAAGGTCTATGGGCCATGCAAAGGGAGCTCCTTCACCTAAACCTAACCCAAAACACCTAATCCTAGCCTACCACCCTAACCCACTTCCCTAATCCCGGCCTAATCCCAACCTAATCACCTAACCCACTTCCCTAATCCTTCCCTAAACCTAGGTTAATTTCCCTAAACCTAGCCTAATCACCTAACCTAGCTCACTAAACCTCACCCTAAAACCCAACCACCTAACCTAGCCCTAAACCCCTAAACTACCCCTAGCCCACAATCTACCCAAACCACTAGTTTTTAAAATATCTGGCCCTACCCTTTCCAGCCCACCTTATCTTCATACCACCCTACCTAAACCACCTAACCACTACCCCAAACCCAGCCCTAACCGACCTACCCATCCCTATATAAACCCCCCCCCCCTTGGTGGCGGGTTCTCCTATCTAGCCGCCTTCCCCCCAAGCCCAGCCGGGACCCCACTTCCCAACCACCTGCTCCACCTGCTCCGCCTGCACCACCACCATCCCTCCATCTCACCACCACTTGCACCGCCATCTCCACCACCTCCCGGCCGAGCCTCACTACCTGCCAGCTTCTTTCCAGCCGAACGCCATCTTCTTTCCATTCGGTTAGTACCCCTTACTTCGTCTCACCTTCTCTACTCCCTCTCCACTCTCAGCCACCTAAACCCTACCACAACACCCTACCACCAGCCATTCCCCTTTGCTGCCACCCTTCTCACTCAGCCGAACCTAGCCATTCTAGCAGCCCACTACCACCACATTCCCCTAGGACTCCCATTCGGCCTTCCCTTAAACTCCCCTTAGGTCCATATTCCTTAACACTCTATACTCTCCATTCGTGACCCTACATACTCACTTGGCCCAGCCCCTTTAATTCCCCACATCAAGGCGACAACCACTTGCTGCCGACCATCTTCAAGGCACCTATCCCGAGCCCCATTTGCAACCGGCCAGCACCCCTTGTCGCTCAACCTCGCGGAGCTCCCGTTTGCAGCCCAAGGCGAAGGCCAAGTCCACGCTCAAGCAAGAACTCTACGGACCAACTACTAGTAAGTGCCTAACTCGGTCTTTAGTTGTATACTTGCTTGAGATTCAATTCGATACGGGGTTGTAATAACGGAGCATAGTCTCCCCCCGCTTGTAATAACGTGGCTTGGCACATCCACACACATGCACTCTCTTAGTTGTGCACGATTTTGAACACACACGGGCCTAATCAGCCCCTAATACATAAGTAGATATATATACTTTCATTTTCGAAGGGTTTTTGCTTAAGTTGGGTGCGTTGTCTTTCAATTCAAGCACTCACACACATTGAGCTTTCGCTCTTATTTGAAAGACCCAAGTAAGGGCCGACCTATACTATTTGGGTTTCATTTCATGTCGTGTGTGTAAGTCTTTCAATTCAAGCACTTTCACACACATTGAGCTTTCGCTCTTATTTGAAAGACCCAAGTAAGGGCCGACCTATACTATTTGGGTTTCATTTCATGTCGTGTGTGTAAGTCTTTCAATTCAAGCACTTTCACACACATTGAGCTTTCGCTCTTATTTGAAAGACCCAAGTAAGGGCCGACCTATACTATTTGGGTTTCATTTCATGTCGTGTGTGTAAGTCTTTCAATTCAAGCACTTTCACACACATTGAGCTTTCGCTCTTATTTGAAAGACCCAAGTAAGGGCCGACCTATACTATTTGGGTTTCATTTCATGTCGTGTGTATAAATCTTTCAATTCAAGCACTCTCACACACATTGAGCCTTCGCTCTTATTCCCAAGACCTTAGTAAAGGCCTTATTGCAGTTATATTTGGGTTTCATTTATGTCGTGTGTGTAGTACTTCAATTCAAGCACTCTCACACACATTGAGCCTTCGCTCTTACTCCCAAGACCTTAGTCAAGGCCATACTGTAATTTATATTTGGGTTTTATTTCATGTCATGTGTGTAAGTCTTTCAATTCAAGCACGCACCCACATTGAGCCTTCGCTCTTATTTGCAAGACCCGAGTAAGGGCTTATATACATAATCTATATACATATCTCCCTTCGGTTATTTCCCTTCGGTTATTTCCCTTCAGTATTGTCTTTACATTTCGGGTTTTCCCTTTGGAGTAGCGTGAGTTTGCATTGCATCTACGCCATACCACGAGGTAGGACGCATATTGCATCGAAGCAAGCCCCGCTCGAATTCGCCCATGTAGTGGAGTGTTCATAACACACAAACTAGGTGGCCCGAAAAGGGATAAAAGAAAAGACTTAGGCACTTGCAAATCCACGTGATCTAAAACATGCAATCGCATTTAAAAGACCCGAAATAGACACCTCGAACCGCTTCGTAGACTTTCTCTCCAAAACTCGATTTTTGCAAAGCGTACAGACTAACCCTGGCGCATCGGTGCAAGAAGGTCTGCGACAACAAGAGCTTACTAGCTCACAGTCGCCACGTTTAGAAGTCAGTGTTAAATATATCTTCGCTAGCTTGGGTAAGCTAGCTGGCACGCCCTGTTTGCATACATTGGCCTTAGACACACGAGAGGATCTGCTCCGAGCCCTGAAAAGGCGAGAGGCGGGGATTTTTTGCGCGTCTACAATAGTCATGCCCTTTGGTTTGAAAAATGCCGGCGCAACATACCAACGAGCCATGACCACGATCTTCCATGATCAAATTCATGAGCTTGTAGAAGTGTATGTAGATGATCTCTTGGCGAAATCCAAAACCCGATGCACCCATATCGAATCTTTACAAAAGATTTTCGAAAGGCTTAGGCTTTACAAAGTAAAGCTAAACCCTCAAAAATGTGTGTTCGGGGTAGAATCTGGGAAGCTTCTAGGCTTTATGGTAAGCCAAAGGGGAATAGAAGTCGACCCCTCTAAGTGTCGAGCCATCATAAACATGGCTCCACCCTCCAATCTCACCCAAATCCGTAGCCTCCAGGGTCGATTACAATCCGTTCGCCGATTCATATCGAATCTGGCCACTAGATGCGAACCCTTCAACAAACTGTTGAGGAAGGGCACGAAATTCTTATGGGATAACGAATGCCAGAAGTCCCTCGAGAGACTGAAAGCATACTTGGTTAATCCCCCCGTTTTGAATCCTCCAAAGCAAGGAAAACCGCTTTTATTATACTTCTCCGTGCATGCAAATGCTTTAGGAGCCTTGTTGGCTCAATACGAGGATGACACCCATAAGGAGTATGCCATCTACTATATTTCGAAAACTCTCTTGGCTTATGAACGAAATTATCAAGCCATGGAGAAGACGTGCTTGGCCCTAGTCTGGGCCTGCCAGAAATTCAGACACTATTTCCTAGATCATGAGATCTGGATAGTGTCCAAGCTTGATCCAATCAAGCACTTGTTCGAAAAACCCATTCTCACGGGTAGATTGGGCAAATGGCAACTCCTTCTAATGGAGTACGATCTGAAATACCATCACCAGATCTCCATTAAGGGGCAAGCCCTAGCAGATTACGTGGCTGAATTCCCCTTAGAGGACGCATATCCCACTCTTGTCGAAATGCCTGATGAAGGCATATTGCAAAACCATTTTCAAAACCACATTTTGGCAAATTCTTTCGAAAACCAAGTGTGGAGGATGCACTTCGATGGGGCACGAAACCAACGAGGGGCTGGTGCCGGGGTCATCCTAATCTCCCCTGAAAAGGGCGAGATTCCCATAGCAGTCCGCTTAGATTTCGAATGTTCCAACAACGTAGCTGAGTATGAAGCACTCATACAAGGTTTAAGGATTTCGAAAACTCTAGGGGCATCATGCATCGAGGTCTTTGGAGATTCGCTCCTTGTCATAAACCAGGTTTTAAAAATTTGGCAAGTACGTAATGAGAAACTACTTCCATATCACGAGTTGGCCACTCGATTGGTCCAATCCTTCCAGTCGTGTAAACTCACACACATAGGAAGAGAGGACAATGGCATCGCCGATGCCCTCTCCTCCTTGGGTTCAGCCCTGAAGGTCGATCCCATTTCAGGGACCAGATCTTTGGAAATATGGCATGCGCCCCACCCATCCACACGCGACTTGGATATTTGCCAAAACAACCCAGAGTCTATTGAAAAACCCTGGTTTTATGACATAAAACAATTTTTAGAAAATGGGGGATTCACCGAGGATGCCACATCCAAAGATAAGGCATTCATTCGTAAGATTTCGACCCGATACACCATTCTGGGTGGGGTTTTATACAAAAAGAGTTTTACTGGCATTCTGCTTAGGTGTATCGACCTAGAGGAGGCTAGGATAGTGATGCACGAGTTCCACGATGGAGAATGTGGAGGTCATGTAAATGCCAACATGATGGGAATGAAAATACTTAGAGGGGGCTATTTTTGGTCCACCCTGAAAAAGGATTGTCACGATCATGTTAGGAAGTGTCATCCATGTCAAGTGCATGGGCACGCCATTCATATCCCTTCATCTGCATTGCATTCCATGGTCAGCCGCTGGCCATTTACCATGTGGGTGTTTGACATCGTAGGCCCAATATTTCCAAAGGCCTCGAATGGGCATCGATTTATTTTAGCAGCCACAGAGTATTTCTCCAAGTGGGTGGAAGCCATTTCCCTAACCAATGTAATGGGGCAACATGTGGTGGCTTTCATCCGAAGGAATATCTTGGTTCGATTTAGCATAACTCACCACATATGGCATAACTCACCACTTCTCCTTGCCCTACTACCCTCAAGGCAACGGCCAAGCCGAAGCCACAAACAAGACTCTCATTAGCATAATTGAGAAAACCTTAAAGAAGGGTAGGACGTGGCACGAGAAGCTGGATGAAGCCTTATGGGCTTATAGGACTTCCATCCGGACTCCCACGAATGCCACACCATTCGAATTGGTCTATGGCACAAACGTCATTCTTCCCATTCATACTCAATTGCATTCATTCCATACATCCATAGCACTCGACCTCCCCCTAGAGATGCTTCGGCATGCTAGGATGGCCGAACTAGTTTTGCTAGATGAGAGGCGACTCCTTGCCATGGATCATGCTCGTGCATACCGGCAAATGATAGCCCGACATTATAGCAAACACATGAGACCTCGCCACTTTGAAGTGTGAGACCTGGTCTTAAAAACCATCCACCATCGTGGCCCACACCCCCTAGGCAAGTGGCGCCCCAACTGGGATGGACCCTATGTTGTATGAGCAACCATTACGAACAATTCGTATTGGTTGGTCGATGTAGAAGGTAGGAATTTAGCAGATCCTATCAATGTTCAATACTTAAAGAAGTATCATGTGTAGGATCTGGATTAAATTCCATTTTTCAAAAAATTTTAGGGATAGCTGCCCTGAGACATGTGAATAAGGTGCAAAGGCAAAGTCGTGTGACCTTGAGTGAGAGAATTCGCACTTGTGAAAGAGTGGAGTCTTCAAAATCGTGGTTACATTTCAAAATCCTTCTTCTTACAAAGAAAGGCCTAGTTCAATATAGCAAGATACTTGCAAGTAGTACGTGATATTTCTAAATAGGCTGATCTGGAATGGATCGAGTGTAGGCTTGGGATAAGTCCTCCCCTCTTCTCTTCTCCTTCCAAAAGGAAAACAAAGGCCCAAAACAAAAGGGAATTTCCCATTCAAAGTCTCTTTCCAAAAGAAAGAAACCAGAATTTAAAAGAAAAATTGATTCTCTTATAAAAAAGAGGGATTAAAGAAAAAATACTCCCAAAGGGAGACCCTCGATGAAAAAAGGAAAAAGAGGCCAAAAAGCTCAAAAAAGAGCAGTTTTCTGCCTTCTGTGCCTCAAACCACGGGACGCTTCAGAAGGGACCGTGGTATCTCTTTCCCATCCCTGGCTTATCCCAAGCTAAAGCATGGTTCATTTCGAGGAATCCTAAAGTAAAAATAGGATTTACTTACTTGAATTTCATCTTGTTTAAGAATTCGACGTTTCGAGTAAGGCGTAGGAATTTGAAATATAGCTGGTTTTCTTATAAAACCTCCGCTAGATAAGCGAGTGTTAAGACTCAAACAAGGGCAAGCACGAAGAGCTCGAGATCCTTAGGATCGAGGCTTAAGACAGTTGTCCCTTTTGTAAATAGCTTTTGTAAATAAGTTTTGAAAATCGAACATCGAACAGCATAGGATTTGCTCACTTGGAGCAGCAGGCCTTGTAAGTCTCTACAGTTCGACCACATCTGGTCTCTGGGAGGTCGCCACTCTTGGCACCACACCCATGTCATCTGCATTCCACGCATGGCACTTGCATAAACATGATCCCATATAGGACCAAATTCCATAGTACAACCCTTTGGCGTGATATCTCCTCCTACCAGAGTTTGTAAATTGAGATTTTTGCTAAAAATTGGGACGATCCCATATTCTTCATGGATAGATATAGGGAGACATTGAAAGGGGTGTTTGTCATCTTTGCCCTTATCCAAATCTATTTGGACAAGGCCAAAAAGGGGCATCTGTAAACACCCCGAAATCCCACGAATTTCTCAAATTCATCTGGTTTTGTAAAAGCAGCCCCAAAGGGCTATTTTGAGTCTGGAAACCCAGGAGCCTTCCAGACAACCCTGTACATATGTTTTGAACTCTATATTTCGAAAACATACAATATGGCTTTTAAAACCTTTTTAAAACGTGTTTTGAAACCCCGAAGCGGCTTGGCCCGATCAAGACAGGACAAGGAGAGCTAAGAAGAGCCCGGAACCAGAGCACATGTCGAGCCCGGCACAGCAACTCTTGTATCAAATTCACACCCCCAAGATCTCGAACGTCCAAGACCCTGTTATCATCAAAACATCCTTTGAAGTCATCTCCGGAAGGCAAAAACAGAGGCGAACGATCATGTTGGAGAAGACCCAACGCAGACGGAGCACTGATGCTGTCAGGCCCCCCACAAACCGTTCGTTTCGAATACAGCTCGAAGGAGTCAGAGTTCAGTTTGGATTGGATCTGGACCATATATATCCAGATCCCAATCCAAACCCATGTATGGACTTGGATTTGGATTTGGATTCAAAAATCCAATCCAATATCCATATCCATGGCCCACATCACCTTCTCATAAATGGAGGTGGGGCCCACTTGAATTTCACGTGGGATTATGGGCATGAGAGAGAGTGGGGATGGATAAGATCTAGTGTGTTGTAATTAAGCTTGACTTGTGTGTCAAGTTTGGGGTTAATCATGTGGGTTAGCCTAATTGAGTGGGTTTACGCTTGTAATTAGCGAAAACCTAACCTAGGGTTGCACCAACATGATGTGGTTAAGGTCCATGGGCCATGCAAAGGGAGCTCTTTCACCTAAACCTAACCCAAAATACCAAATCCTAGCCTTCCACCCTAATCCGCCCCTAATCTGAACCTAATCACCTAACCTACTTCCCTAATCCGACCTAATCCTAACCTAATCACCTAACCCACTTCCCTAATCCTTCCCTAAACCTAGGTTAATTTCCCTAAACCTAGCCTAATCCTAGCCTAATCACCTAACCTAGCTTACTAAACCTCACCCTAGAACCCACCCACCTAACCAAACCTTAAACCCCTAAACCACCCCTAGCCCACAACCTACCCAAACCACTACTATCTAAAATATCCGGCCCTACCCTTTCCAGCTCACCTTATCATCATACCACCCTACCTAAACCACCTAACCACTACCCCAAACCCAGCCCTAACCGACCTACCCATCCCTATATAAACCCCCCCCCTTGGGGGCGGGGTTTTCCTACCTAGAAGCTCTCTCCCTTCCCATCCTCTCTCACCTTGGTCCAGCCCAACCGAGCCCAGCCACTTCATCCACGTCCAACCAGGCCTTCCACCTGCACCACCACCAGCCACCACCGTGCTCCACCTGCTCCACCACACCCCAGCCGGCTCACCACCTGTTGCCACCCCTGCCTTCGGCCGAACTAGTTGCTCCACCACACCCGGCTGCTCTCCAACCACCCGCCGCCTCCCATCATCTGGTTAGTACCCCATACTCCACTCTACTTCTTCTCCACTCCCTCTCCACTCTCAGCCACCTGCACTACCACCACCTGCCCCCACAGCCTACCACCTGTCGCCACCCTTCCCCCTCAGCCGAACACATAGTATCCTAACTACCCGCCACTACCTAACCAACCTAGCTACACCCGGCTACCCCATCCAACTCCCTAAGAGCTTCCCCTATCTAGTTCCCTTCCCTTAGTGCCATATTCGCCAACACTACACTCCCCCTAGTGACCCTCCTTAGGTCCTTCAACCCAACCCACCAAAGACAGCCCATCTCTAGTGGCCGGCCACCTTCAAGGCGCCTCTTCCGCGCACCAAGGACCTTCGGCCAACACCTCTTGCCGCTCAACCTCACGGAGCTCCCTTTTGCAACCCAAGGCGAAGGCCAAGCCCACGCTCAAGCAAGGCATCTACGGACCAGCTACTAGTAAGTGCCTAACTCGGTCTTTAGTTGCATACTTGCTTGAGATTCAATTTGATACGGGGTTGTAATAACGGAGCATAGTCTCCCCCCGCTTGTAATAACGTGGCTTGGCACACCCACACACGTGCACTCTCTTAGTTGTGCACGATTTCGAACACGCACGGGCCTAATCAGCCCCTAATACATAAGTATATACATATACTTTCATTTTTGAAGGGTTTTGCTTAAGTTGGGTGCGTTGTCTTTCAATTCAAGCACTCACACACATTGAGCTTTCGCTCTTATTTGAAAGACCCAAGTAAGGGCCGACCTATACTATTTGGGTTTCATTTCATGTCGTGTGGGTAAGTCTTTCAATTCAAGCACTCTCACACACATTGAGCTTTCGCTCTTATTTGAAAGACCCAAGTAAGGGCCGACCTATACTATTTGGGTTTCATTTCATGTCGTGTGTGTAAGTCTTTCAATTCAAGCACTCTCACACACATTGAGCTTTCGCTCTTACTCCCAAGACCTTAGTCAAGGCCTACTGCAGTTATATTTGGGTTTCATTTCATGTTGTGTGCGTAGTACTTCAATTCAAGCACTCACACACATTGAGCTTTCGCTCTTATTCCCAAGACCTTAGTTGGGTTTAATTTCATGTCGTGTGTGTAAGTCTTTCAATTCAAGCACGCACCCACATTGACCCTTTGCTCTTATTTGCAAGACCCGAGTAAGGGCTCATATAAATACTCTATATACATATCTCCCTTCGGCATTTATATTTCAAGTCATTTCCCTTCGGTTATTTCCCTTCAGTATTGTCTTTACATTCGGGTTTTCTCTTTGGAGTAGCGTGAGTTTGCATTGCATCTACGCCATACCACGAGGTAGGACGCATATTGCATCAAAGCAAACCCCGCTCGAATTCGCCCATGTAGTGGAGTGTTCATAACACACAAACTAGGTGGCCCGAAAAGGGATAAAAGGAAAGACTTAGGCACGTGCAAATCCACGTGATCTAAAATATGCAATCACATCTAAAAGACCCGAATTAGACACCTCGAACCACTTCGTAGACTTTCTCTCCCAAAACTCAATTTTTGCAAAGCGTACAGACTGACCCTTGCGCATCGGTGCAAGAAGGTCTGCGACAACAAGAGCTCACTTGCTCACAGTCGCCACGATTAGAAGTCAGTTTTAAATATATCTTCGCTAGCTTAGGTAAGCTAGCTGGCACGCCCTGTTTGCATAAATAGGCCTTAGACGCACAAGAGGATCCGCTCCAAGCCCTGAAAAGGTGAGAAGCAGGGATTTTCGCACGTCTACAATCTTCCACACTTGGTTTTCGAAAGAGTTTGCCAAAATGTGGTTTTGAAACTGGTTTTGTAATATGCCTTCATCAGGCATTTCAACAAGAGTGGGATATGTGTCCTTTAAGGGGAACTCAGCCACGTAATCTGCTAGGGCTTGCCCTTTAATGGAGATCTGGTGATGGTATTTCAGATCATACTTCATTAGAAGGAGTTGCCATTTGTCCAATCTACCCGTGAGAATGGGTTTTTCGAACAAGTGCTTGATTGGATCAAGCTTTGACACTATCCAGATCTCATGATCTAGGAAATAGTGTCTGAATTTCTGGTAGGCCCAGACTAGGGCCAAGCACGTCTTCTCCACGGCTTGATAATTTCGTTCATAAGCCAAGAGAGTTTTCGAAATATAGTAGATGTCATACTCCTTATGGGTGTCATCCTCGTATTGAGCCAATGGGGCTCCCAAAGCATTCGCATGCACAGAAATGTAAAGTAAAAGCGGTTTTCCTTGCTTCGGAGGATTCAAAATGGGGGGATTAACCAGGTATGCCTTTAGTCTCTCGAAGGACCTTTGGCAGTCGTCATCCCATAAGAATTTCGTGCCCTTCCTCAACAGTTTGTTGAAGGGTTCGCATCTAGTTGCCAAATTTGATATAAATCGGCGAACGGACTGTAATCGACCCTAGAGGCTACGAATTTGGGTGAGATTGGAGGGTGGAGCCATGTCTATGATGGCTCGACACTTAGAGGGGTCGACTTCTATACCCCTTTGGCTTACCATAAAGGCTAGAAGCTTCCCAGATTCTATCCCGAATACACATTTTTGAGGGTTTAGCTTTACTTTGTAAAGCCTAAGCCTTTCAAAAATCTTTTGCAAACATTCGATATGAGTGCATCGGGTTTTGGATTTTGCCAAGAGATCATCTACATACACTTCTACGAGCTCATGAATTTGATCATGGAAGATCGTGGTCATGGCTCTCTGGTATGTCGTGCTGGTATTTTTCAAACCAAAGAGCATGACTCTTGTAAACACCCCGAAATCCCACGAATTTCTCAAATCCATTTGGTTTTGTAAAAGTAGCCCCAAAGGGCTATTTTGAGTCTGGAAACCCAGGAGCCTTCCAGACAACCCTGTACATATGGTTTGAACTTTATATTTCAAAAATATATAATATGGCTTTTGAAAACCTTTTAAAACACGTTTTTGAAACCCCGAAGCAGCTTGGCCTAATCTAGACAAGACCAGGAAAGCTAAGAAGAGCCCGGAACCGGAGCACATGTCGAGCCCGACACAGCAACTCTCGTATCAAATCCACACTCCCAGGATCTCGAACGTCCAAGACCCTGTTATCATCGAAACCTTGTTTGAAGTCATCTCCAGAAGGCGAAAATAGAGGCGGACGATCATGTTGGCGAAGACCCAACGCAGACGGAGCACTGATGCTGTCAGGCCCCGCACAAACCGTTCGTTTCGAACACAGCTCGAAGGAGTCAGAGTTCAGTTTGGATTGGATCTGGACCATATATATCCAGATCCCAATCCAAACCCATGTATGGACTTGGATTTGGATTTGGATCCAGAGATCCAATCCAATATCCATATCCATGGCCCACATCACCTTCTCATAAATGGAGGTGGGGCCCACTTGAATTTCACGTGGGATTATGGGCATGAGAGAGAGTGGGGGTGGATAAGATCAAGTGTGGTTGTAATTAAGCTTGACTTGTGTGTCAAGTTTGGGGTTAATCATGTGGGTTAGCCTAATTAAGTGGGTTTAAGCTTGTAATTAGCCAAAACCTAACCTAGGGTTGCACCAACATGATGTGGTTAAGGTCCATGGGCCATGCAAAGGGAGCTCCTTCACCTAAACCTAACCCAAAACACCTAATCCTAGCCTTCCACCCTAATCCAGCCCTAATCTGAACCTAATCACCTAACCCACTTCCCTAATCCTGACCTAATCCCAACCTAATCACCTAACCCACTTTCCTAATCCTTCCCTAAACCTAGGTTAATTACCCTAAACCTAGCCTAATCCTAACCTAATCACCTAACCTAGCTCACTAAACCTCACCCTAGAACCAACCCACCTAACTAAACCCTAAACCTCTAAACCACTCCTAGCCCACAACCTACCCAAACCACTTGTATCTAAAATATCTGGCCCTACCCCTTTCCAGCCCACCTTATCATCATACCACCCTACCTAAACCACCTAACCACTACCCCAAACCCAGCCCTAACCGACCTACCCAGCCCTATATATACCCCCCCCCCTTGGGGGCGGGTTCATCACCAAGCCGCCTCACCCATCCCAGTCGGGTCCTCCACTTCCCCAAGCTCCACCTGCTCCACCTGCTCCACTTGCTCCACCTGCTCCACGTCCCACCACCACCTGCACCACCACCTGCATCGCCACCTACACCACCACCTTCCAGCCGAGCGCCACCCTCTTCTTCACCCGATAAGCCCCCTACATCCTATCTTGCCACCTCTTCGCTCCCTCCCCACTCTAAACCACCTAATCCACTCCCCTATCATCCTAACACTAGCCCGTCCACCTGCTGCCACCACCCTCACTTAACCAAAACCCTAGCACCCTAACTACCTGCCACCACCAAACTCCCTTAGTCGGCCACTCACTTCCCTTACATCACTCCCTTAGTCGGCCACTCCAACCGACTGTTGCCCCTTCATTCGGCCAGCCATCCGCCAGCCATCACCCTCTCCTTGCTAGCTCATTCCCTTAGTGCCATATTCCCTTAGTGACCTTACTTAGGTCCTTTAACCCAACACACCAAAAACAGCCCATCTCTAGTGGCCGGCCACCTTCAAGGCGCCTCTTCCGTGCACCAAGGACATTCGGCCACCACCTCTTGCCGTTCAACCTCGCGGAGCTCCCTTTTGTAGCCCAAGGCGAAGGCCAAGCCCACGCTCAAGCAAGGCATCTACGGACCAACTACTAGTAAGTGCCTAACTCGGTCTTTAGTTGTATACTTGCTTGAGATTCAATTCGATACGGGGTTGTAATAATGGAGCATAGTCTCCCCCCGCTTGTAATAACATGGCTTGGCACACCCACACACGTGCACTCTCTTAGTTGTGCACGATTTTGAACACACACGGGCCTAATCAGCCATTAATACATAAATATATATATATATATATATACTTTGATTTTGTAGGGTTTTGCTTAAGTTGGGTGCGTTGTCTTTCAATTCAAGCACTCACACACAATGAGCTTTCGCTCTTATTTGAAAGACCCAAGTAAGGGCCGTGTTATACTATTTGGGCTTTCATTTCATGTCGTGTGTGTAAGTCTTTCAATTCAAGCACTCTCACACACATTGAGCTTTCGCTCTTATTTGAAAGACCCAAGTAAGGGCCGACCTATACTATTTGGGTTTCATTTTATGTCGTGTGTGTAAGTCTTTCAATTCAAGCACTCTCACACACATTGAGCTTTCTCTCTTACTCCCAAGACCTTAGTCAAGGCCTATTGCGGTTTTATTTGGGTTCAATTTCATGTTGTGTGCGTAGTACTTCAATTCAAGCACTCTCACACACATTGAGCTTTCGCTCTTACTCCCAAGACCTTAGTTAAGGCCATACTGCAATTTATATTTGGGTTTTATTTCATGTCGTGTGTGTAAGTCTTTCAATTCAAGCACGCACCCACATTGAGCCTTCGCTCTTATTTGCAAGACCCGAGTAGGGGCCCATATACATAATCTATATACATATCTCCCTTCGGCATTTTACTTTACAAGTCATTTCCCTTCGGTTATTTCCCTTCGGTTATTTCCCTTCAGTTATTTCCCTTCGGCATTGTCTTTACATTTCGGGTTTTCCCTTTGGAGTAGCGTGAGTTTGCATTGCATCTACGCCATACCACGAGGTAGGACGCATATTGCATCAAAACAAGCCCCGCTCGAATTCGCCCATGTAGTGGAGTGTTCATAACACACAAACTAGGTGGCCCGAAAAGGGATAAAAGGAAAGACTTAGGCACGTGCAAATCCACGTGATCTAAAATATGCAATCACATCTAAAAGACCCGAATTAGACACCTCAAACCGCTTCGTAGACTTTCTATCCCGAAAACTCGATTTTTGCACAGCGTATAGACTGACCCTTGCGCATCGGTGCAAGAAGGTCTGTAACGACAAGAGCTCACTTGCTCACAGTCACCACGATTAGAAGTCAGTTTTACATCCTCGCTAGCTTAGGTAAGCTAGCTAGCATGCCCTGTTTGCATAAATAGGCCTTAGATGCACGAGAGGATCCACTCCAAGCCCTAAAAAGGTGAGAAGCGGGGATTTTCACGCGTCTACAGAGATTGGCACTCCTGGTGGGACGTGAGCCTTTCCAAAATCGAGTTTTAAGTAGAAGTCTTGCGAAATTTTTTTTAAAAAAAAGGTGTCATTTTAACTTGTTTTCTTTGCTTGTACTTAGGACATTTTGAAAAAGCTTGAAAAGAATGTCAAAATCCAATCCAAGTGAAGTGTCGAGCCAAGGCTCATGCACATGAAGTTCTCACTCTAGGAGGATTTTTAAAAACAAAATAAAACTAGATGAAATCGAGGACTTGAGAAGGGAGTTTGAGGCCAAAATCGATGCTCTCAGCCAAGAGGTTGAAGTAGGCGATTCATGTTCATCAAACGGTGAACAAAGGCCTAAGAAAAAATCTGAAAAACCTCGCAAGCACAAAGAGGCCTCTCCGTAATGGAAGGCAACCAGTACCACGAGTCCTTCACACAAAAGGACCGTAAAGCCCTACAGCAGTTGCTGAAAGGGTAGAATAAAGAGAAAAGAAGCTACGCCCTGTCTGATTTCCTTCCTATGGATTACGAAACAGACAATGACGATGAAATACCAAACTTCCATCGGTATGATGGCATGGGAGACCCTAGGTCTCACTTGCAGCTTTTCTCACGTCGAGCCCATAAGAAGAAAAAGGACTCGATGAAATGGGTGTATTGGTTCCCTTTATCCCTTAAAGGCACAGCTGCCAAATGGCTGGCTTCCTACTACTTAAGCCAGTTCGCTACTTTTGAAGAGTTAGCGAACTGCTTTATGCAAAGATTTGCACACAACGTAGAAGTCACGCCGACTCTGAATACCTTAAGGGATACAAAGCAAGGCATGAACGAAGACGTACATGCCTTCATTATAAGATGGAGGTCGCTTTTGGGCCAAGTGCGAGAGCCCATATCCGAAGGATGCGCAGTAATGCTCATCCTGGATAACTTTAAAAGCGAGTTAAAAACCCTTCTCTCACTCCATGAGATCTCAACTTTCCATAAGTTGATCAAAAAGGCCTCCCTTTTCGAAACCAACTTGCGAAAAGGGACATACGATCACTTGTGGAAAGGAAGTATCGTTCCAAAAACCCGCTTGGAAAAGCCCATCACATACGGGCTACCCACGATGGACAAAGGGGCAAAGCCCCATAAAATCGCCAATGTCCGGGTGGATCCAGGCGTGGCGGGCACTTCCAAAAATTTTGAAAAGATAGAAAATAAGAGGGAGCGAAATTTTCAAAAACCGGTTGAAAAACGGGAGTACGCTCCACTGGGGCAACCTGTGTCGGAGGTCCTAGAGCTCCTACTTGCCCAGGGCATGGTAGAACTCCCTGAAATCCCTGAAGGAGTCACTTTCAAAGGGGGGTATTTCAACCGATTTTGTAAGTATCATCAGCTCAAAGGCCATGATACTAAACGCTGCTTCTCCCTCTTAAATAAAATTGAGAACTTGATAGCAGAAGGCCAGCTCCAGGTCACTGCGAAACCTGAGCCACCTCAATCTATCTTCAAGGAACCCTTTCCCAAACACGCCAGTGGCAGTGGGAAAGGAAAGGAGGTAAGTACCCTCACCATTTCTAAGGAACTAGCGCAAAAACCAGAACCTGGTCTACCCACTTGTGCGCCCATTCTTGTACTATACAAGAAGCCCGCCCAAGTCGTCATTCGGGGACCACCAAAAGTGGAATCCCCGGCAAAACCAGTTTTGAAAATCCAAGGTTCTCCTCAGCTCATCCTTAGAGCCAAATTTAGTACGAACCCTAGGCTGGTCGTGGGGGAAGTCACTAGATCCGGGAGGATCTATCAATCCCCGCTCCTTCAAGGTGCTCAAAAGGTGGTCAGTGTGCCTGGCCCCTCAAAAGCATGTATCCCTAGTGTTCTGCCAAAAGCAGATAAGGACAAAGTCATCCTAAATCCTTATGACTTCGAAAACCACATTTCAAAGATTCCTATTCACATGTCTATCCTAGAGCTTATAAAAACTTTGCCTAGGCATAGATTTGTATTAGAGAAAATTCTAGAAAGGGGCAAGGTTGATTTGAACATAAGTCCGGAATCCTTGTCTGCCTAGGTGGCTTTGTTAGGAGCAAAATCGCCCATCACTTTCTCAGAAGATGATGTAGAAAGATCCTACGAAACCCATAACTAGGCCCTGCATATCGAGGTGGTTCTAAACAACCACTCTCTGGACAGGTGCCTAGTCGATGGTGGAGGAGGGCTCAACATCCTTCCACTTCATGTGGCGTACAAAATCGGAGTCACCTTGACTTCAGTGAACCCAAGCCCCATCGTTATCACTGGATACGATGGGAATGCGTCTAGACCTTTAGGATCCATCGAACTCCCAATGGAAACGGGAGGGATCGAACACACGGGGGTGTTCCATGTCTTGGATATCCACCCCCATTATAACCTATTGCTGGGAAGGCCTTGGATACATAGTTTGTGCGCTGTGCCATACACCTTCCACAGGTGTGTCAAGATTCCTTTTAGGGACCAGGTCATAGTGATCCTAGGTGAGAGTCACCCACAGCTTCAAGGGATCATAAACTCCCCTTGTTTATCAAGCTCCCAGGCCCATGAGGCTAACCGGGGGCAAATTATGGTTGAGCCACCTCGGCTCGTGTTGAACAACCCTAGGAAGGTTGTATGTGTGAAGGGGCCCCCCAAAGCAGGCCCCCTCCCGACTCTAACCCTTCTAGGACGACCCAAGCATTCCCTATTTCCAAAGCCCCTGGACAAGAGGCCATATGAGTACAATATGAATGATAGCATGTTCCAGGACCACGACTTATATCAAACTTTTTCAAAAAATAAAAGTCGTGGAACATGTTGTTAAACATGGGCTACACGCCCTACAAGAGTCTAGGGGCACAGAACCAGGGTCTCCTAGAGCCCATCCTTCCTAGGGCCAATCCAAGTCGTGGAACATGTTTGAAGTCTGCTTAAGTCCCGGGTCCCACCGGGCGTGCCAATTCCTAGACACCGAAAATTTTCACTTACAGCTTCTTAGGCCTGAAGTGAACCTTTTCGCAATCTACGTTCGCTTTATGGGCGTGCCAGCTAGTTTACTTTAACTAGCAAAGTATGTTTTGAAAATAATCTAACTTTTTGAAAGGTGATTGTAGGCAAGCGGGATTTTTACGTCGCAGACCTTCTTGCACCGATGCGCAAGGGTCAGTCTGTACGCTTAGAGACTTCGTTTTGAAACAAGTTTAACTCAAAATATATTTTGAATGAAGAAGTGTTTTAAAACCTTTTGAAAACCATGCATTTGGGCGATTTTGACTTTGTAAGGGTTGGACGACCCTAAGTCTTTCAAATTTTAATCTACTTAGGCACGATGTGCATGCATCGAAATAGCCTAAGTCTTGGCATATTTGCACGATTGATTCGGGTTGTTTTTGTATGATTTTCAGATTTTAGGTCACATGGATTTGTACGTGCCTAAGTCTTTCTTTTTATCCCTTTATGGGCCACCTAGGTGTGTGTTATGAACACTCCACTACATGGGGCGAATTTGAGTGGGAGTACGGGGCTTGCTTTGATGCAATATGCGTCCTACCTCGTGGTATGGCGTAGATGCAATGCAAACTCACGCAACTCGAAAGGGAAAACCCGAATTTAAAAGACAATGCCGAAGGGAAATTGCCGAAGGGAAATGACTTGTAAAGTAAATAGCCGAAGGGAAATGACTTGTAAAGTAAATAGCGGAAGGGGAAATATGGCTATATCTTAAGAGCGGAAAGGCTCAATTGTGTAAGTGTGTGTCGTGTATATATTGAAAGACAACGCACACAACTTGAAATTTAAAACCCGAATCTTAAAGACATAGCCGAAAGAAATACTTTATATAGAGTATATGTAGGGGCCCTTACTTGGGTCTTGAAAATAAGAGCGAAGGCTCAATGTGTGTGCGTGCTTGAATTGAAAGACTTATACACACGACATGAAATGAAACCCAAATATAAATTGCAGTATGCCTTGACTAATGTCTTGGGAGTAAGAGCGAAGGCTCAATGTGTGTGCGTGTGGGAATGTAAAGACAACTCACACGACATAAATGAAACCCAAATATAACTGCAATAAGGCCTTTACTAAGGTCTTGGGAGTAAGAGCGAAGGCTCAATGTGTGTGCGTGTGTGTAAACACCCCGAAATCCCATGAATTTCTTCAAAACAACCTGGTTTTGTACAAGCAGCCCCAAAGAGCCATTTTTTTTTAGTCTGGAAACCCAGGAGCCTTCCAGACAACAATGTATATATGTTTTAACTTTCATATTTCAAAAATATATAATATAGCTTTCGAAAACCTTTTAAAACACATTTTTGAAACCTTGAAGCAGCTTGGCCTAATCAAGACAGGACCAGCAATGTCAAAGAGAGCCCGAAACCGGAGCACATGTCAAGCCCGGCACAGCAACTCTCGTATCACATCCATACCCCCAGGATCTCGAACGTCCAAGACCCTGTTATTATCAAAATGTAATTTGAAATCATCTCTGGAAGGCAGAAACGGAGGCGGACGACCATGTTGGCGAAGACCCAACGCAGACGGAGTACTGATGCTGTCAGACCCCGCACAAATCGTCCGTTTCAAACCCAGCTCGAAGGAGTCAGAGTTCAATTTGGATTGGATTTGGACCATATATAACCAGATCCCAATCCAAACCCATATGTGGACTTGGATTTGGATTTGGATCCAGAGATCCAATCCAATATCCACATCCATGGCCCACATCACCTTCTCATAAATGGAGGTGGGGCCCACTTGAATTTCACGTGGGATCATGGGCATGAGAGAGAGTGGGGATGGATAATATCAAGAGTGTTGTAATTAAGCTTGACTTGTGTGTCAAGTTTAGGGTTAATCATGTGGGTTAGCCTAATTGAGTGGGTTTAAGCTTGTAATTAGCCAAAACCTAACCTAGGGCTGCACCAACATGAGGTGGTTAAGGTCTATGGGCCATTCAAAGGGAGCTCCTTCACCTAAACCTAACCCAAAACACCTAATCCTAGCCTTCCACCCTAATCCACCCCTAATCTGAGCCTAATCACCTAACCCACTTCCCTAATCCCGGCCTAATACCAACCTAATCACCTAACCCACTTCCCTAATCCTTCCCTAAACCTAGGTTAATTTCCCTAAACCTAGCCTAAACCTAGCCTAATCACCTAACCTAGCTCACTAAACCTCACCCAAAAACCCAACCACCTAACCTAGCCCTAAACCCCTAAACCACCCCTAGCCTACAATCTACCCAAACCACTAGTATTAAAAATATCTGGCCCTACACTTTCCAGCTCACCTTATCTTCATACCACCCTACCTAAACCACCTAACCACTACCCCAAAACCAGCCCTAACCGACCTACCCAACTCCGTATATAAACCCCCCCTCTTGGGGCGGGTTTTCCTAGCTGGAACCCCTCACCAATCCCAGTCGGGCCCTCTCTTTCCTCCACTTCCCCAGCTGCTCCACCTGCTCCACCCGCACCACCACCATCCCTCCATCCCACCACCACTTGCACCGCCATCTCCACCACCTTTCGGCCAAGCCTCACTACCTGCCCAGCTTCTTTCCAGCCGAGCGCCATCTTCATTCCATTCGGTTAGTACTCCTTCACTTCGTCTCACCCTCTCTTCTTCCTCTCCACTCTCAGCCACCTAAACACCCTACCTAAACACCCTACCACCAGCCATCCCCCTTTGCTGCCACCATTCTCACTCAGCCGAACCTATCACACCCTAAACTACCCGCCACCACCACATTCCCCTAAGTCGGCCACTCCAACCGACTATCCCTTTTATTCGGCCAGCCATCTCTTTCCCCCTAGGTGTCCCATTCGGCCTTCCCTTAACCTCCCCTTAGGTCCATACTCCCTAACACTCTATACTCTCCTAGTGACCCTACGTACTCACTTCGCCCAGCCCCTTTAATCCCCCACACCAAGGCGACAACCACTTGCAGCCGGCCACCTTCAAGGCGCCTATCCTGTGCCCCATTTGCAGCCGGCCAGCACCCCTTGTCGCTCAACCTCGCGGAGCTCCCATTTGCAGCCCAAGGCGAAGGCCAAGCCCACGCTCAAGCAAGGCCTCTACGGACCAGCTACTCGTAATTGCCTAAACTCGGTCTTTAGTTGTATACTTGCTTGAGATTCAATTTGATACGGGGTTGTAATAACGGAGCATAGTCTCCCCCCGCTTGTAATAACGTGGCTTGGCACACCCACACACGTGCACTCTCTTAGTTGTGCACGATTTTAAACACACACGGGCCTAATCAGCCCCTAATACATAAGTAGATATATATACTTTCATTTTCGAAGGGTTTTTGCTTAAGTTGGGTGCGTTGTCTTTCAATTCAAGCACTCACACACATTGAGCTTTCGCTCTTATTTGAAAGACCCAAGTAAGGGCCGACCTATACTATTTGGGTTTCATTTCATGTCGTGTGTGTAAGTCTTTCAATTCAAGCACTCTCACACACATTGAGCCTTCGCTCTTACTCCCAAGACCTTAGTAAAGGCCTTATTGCAGTTATATTTGGGTTTCATTTATGTCGTGTGTGTAGTACTTCAATTCAAGCACTCTCACACACATTCAGCCTTCGCTCTTACTCCCAAGACCGTAGTCAAGGCCATACTGCAATTTATATTTGGGTTTTATTTCATGTCGTGTGTGTAAGTCTTTCAATTCAAGCACGCACCCACATTGAGCCTTCGCTCTTATTTGCAAGACCCGAGTAAGGGCTCATATACATAATCTATATACATATCTCCCTTCGGTTATTTCCCTTCGGCTGGGATTGGTGAGGGGTTCCAGCTAGGAAAACCCGCCCCAAGAGGGGGGTTTATATAGGGAGTTGGGTAGGTCGGTTAGGGCTGGTTTTGGGGTAGTGGTTAGGTGGTTTATGTACGGTGGTATGAAGATAAGGTGAGCTGGAAAGGGTAGGGCCAGATATTTTTAATACTAGTGGTTTGGGTAGATTGTGGGCTAGGGCTGGTTTAGGGGTTTAGGGCTAGGTTAGGTGGTTGGGTTTTTGGGTGAGGTTTAGTGAGCTAGGTTAGGTGATTAGGCTAGGTTTAGGCTAGGTTTAGGGAAATTAACCTAGGTTTAGGGAAGGATTAGGAAAGTGGGTTAGGTGATTAGGTTGGTATTAGGCCGGGATTAGGGAAGTGGGTTAGGTGATTAGGCTCAGATTAGGGGTGGATTAGGGTGGAAGGCTAGGATTAGGTGTTTTGGGTTAGGTTTAGGTGAAGGAGCTCCCTTTGCATGGCCCATAGACCTTAACCACCTCATGTTGGTGCAGCCCTAGGTTAGGTTTTGGCTAATTACAAGCTTAAACCCACTCAATTAGGCTAACCCACATGATTAACCCCAAACTTGACACACAAGTCAAGCTTAATTACAACACTCTTGATATTATCCACCCCCACTCTCTCTCATGCCCATAATCCCACGTGAATTTCAAGTGGGCCCCACCTCCATTTATGAGAAGGTGATGTGGGCCATGGATATGGATATTGGATTGGATTTTTGAATCCAAGTCCATACATGGGTTTGGATTGGGATCTGGATATATATGGTCCAGATCCAATCCAAATTGAACTCTGACTCCTTCGAGCTGGGTTCGAAATGGACGATTTGTGCGGGGTCTGACAGCATCAGTACTCCGTCTGCGTTGGGTCTTCGTCAACATGGTCGTCCGCCTCTGTTTCTGCCTTCCGGAGATGATTTCAAATGACATTTTGATAATAACAGGGTCTTGGACGTTCGAGATCCTGGGGGTATGGATGTGATACGAGAGTTGCTGTGCCGGGCTTGACATGTGCTCCGGTTCTGGGCTCTCTTTGACATTGTTGGTCCTGTCTTGATTAGGCCAAGCTGCTTCGGTGTTTCAAAAACGTGTTTTAAAAGGTTTTCGAAAGCTATATTATATATTTTTGAAATATGAAGTTTAAAACATATATACAAGGTTGTCTGGAAGGCTCCTGGGTTTCCAGAATCAAAAATGGCCCTTTGGGGCTGCTTGTACAAAACCAGGTGAATTTGAGAAATTCGTGGGATTTCGGGGTGTTTACAGATGCCCCTCTTTGGCCTTGTCCAAATCGATTTGGATAAGGTTAAAGATGACAAACACCCCTTTTAATGTCTCCCTAGATCTATCCACGAAGAACATGGGATCGTCCCTATTTTTAGCAAAAATCTCAGTTTACAAACTCTGGTAGGAGGAGATAACACGCCAAAGGGTACTACAAACGGTCTCTGGTCCTAAATGGGATCATGTCTATGCAAGTATCATGCGTGGAATGCAGATGCATGACATGGGTGTGGTGCCAAGAGTGGCGACCTCCCAGAGACCAGATGTGGTCGAATTCTAAAGACTTACAAGACCTACTGCTCTAAGTGAGCAAATCCTATGCTGTTCGATGTTCGGTTTTCAAAACTTATTTACAAAAGCTATTTACAAAAGGGACAACTGTCTTGAGTCTCAATCCTAAGGATCTCGAGCTCTTCGTGTTTGCCCTTGTTTGAGTCTTAACACTTGCTTATCTAGCGGAGGTTTTATAAGAAAACAAGCTTCATTTCAAATTCCTACGTCTTACTCGGAACGTCGAATTCTCAAACAAGATGAAATTCAAGTAAGTAAATCCTATTTTTACTTTAGGATTCCTCGAAATGAACCATGCTTTAGCTTGGGATAAGCCAGGGATGGGAAAGAGATACCACGGTCCCTTCTGAAGTGTCCCGTGGTTTAAGGCATGGAAGGCGGAAAACTGCTCTTTTTGAGCTTTTTGGCCTCTTTTTCCTTTTTTTCATAGAGGGTCTCCCTTTGGGAGTATTTTTTCTTTAATCCCTCTTTTTCATAAGAGAATCGATTTTTCTTTGGAAATCTGGTTTCTTTCTTTTGGAAAGTGACTTTGAATAGGAAATTCCCTTTTGTTTTGGGCCTTTGTTTTCCTTTTGGAAGAAGAAGAGAAGAGGGGAGGACTTATCCCAAGCGTACACTCGATCCATTCAGATCAGCCTATTTAGAAATAGCACGTACCACTTGCAAGTATCTTGCTATGTTGAACTAGGCCTTTCTTTGTAAGAAGAAGGATTTTGAAATGTAACCACGATTTTGAAGACTCCGCTCTTTCACAAGTGCGAATTCTCTCACTCAGGGTCACACGAGTTTTCCTTTGCACCTTATTCACATGTCTCAGGGCAGCTATCCCTTTTAAAATTTTTGAAAACTGGAATTTAGTCCAAATCCTACACATGATACTTCTTTAAGTATTGAATATTGATAGGATCTGCTAAATTCCTACCTTCTACATCGATCAACCAATACGAATTGTTCGTAGTGGTTCCTCGTACAACATAGGGTCCATCCCAGTTGGGGCGCCACTTGCCTAGGGGGTGTGGGCCACGATGGTGGATGGTTTTTAAGACCAGATCTCCCACTTCAAAGTGGCGAGGTCTCATGTGTTTGCTATAATGTCGGGCTATCCTTTGCCGGTATGCACGAGCATGATCCATGGCAAGGAGTCGCCTTTCATCTAGCAAATCTAGTTCGGCCATCCTAGCATGCTTAAGTGTCTCTAGGGGGAGGTCGAGTGCTATGGATGTATGGAATGAATGCAGTTGGGTATGAATGGGAAGAATGGCGTTTATGCCATAGACCAATTCGAATGGTGTGGCATTCGTGGGAGTCCGGATGGAAGTCCTATAATCCCATAAGGCTTCATCCAGCTTCTCGTGCCACGTCCTACCCTCTTCTAAGTTTTTCTCAATAATACTAATGAGAGTTTTGTTTGTGGCTTCGGCTTGGCCGTTGCCTTGAGGGTAGTAGGGCGAGGAGAAGTGGTGAGTTATGCCATACGTGTTGCACAACATAACCATCCGCTCATTCTTGAATGGGGTGCCATTATCAGACACAAGGTCTCGTGGAACCCCAAATCGAGCCAAGATATTCCTCCGGATGAAAGCCACCACATGTTGCCCCATTACATTGGTTAGGGAAATGGCTTCCACCCACTTGGAGAAATATTCCGTGGCTGCTAAAATAAATCGATGCCCATTCGAGGCCTTTGGAAATATTGGGCCTATGATGTCAAACGCCCACATGGTAAATGGCCAGGGGCTGACCACGGAATGCAATGCAGATGATGGGATATGAATGGCGTGCCCATGCACTTGACATGGATGACACTTCCTAACAAGATCGTGACAATCCTTTTGTAGACACGGAAAATCCTTGTCTCCGGGTTCTTAGGCCTGAAGCGAATCTTTTCGTGCTTATGTCGCTTTAAAAAGGGCGTGCCAGCTAGCTTTCTCAAACTAGCGAAGTGATTTTTGAAAATATCTGACTTTTGGGGTGACTGTGGACAAGTGGGTTCTTTTCGTCACAGACTTTCTTGCACCGGCGCGCATGGGTCAGTCTGTACGCTTTAGGAAAACTCATTTTTACACAAACACGACTCTTTTTGAAAACTTGAAAGTGTTTTATCGATTGGTTTTGTCAAATTTGCAACTTTTATACATGGGATCTATGCGCTCCTATGTCTCTCGGGTTTTAGCCGATTTTGGCGTGTAGTCGTGTGCATCCAGTGCTCGATTTAAGGCAAGTACTACACGATTTGACCAATCTGGTTCGATGCAAGTATGCTCCCTATCTCGAGTGTGGCGGATATGCAATGCAAACTCACACAACTTGAAGGGAAAACCCGGAATTTAAAGACATAATAGAAGGGAAATAGCAGAAAGGGAAATATGGCTATATCTTAGATGCGGAAGGGAAAATATATATAGCTATATCTTAAGAGCGAGAAGGCTCAATGTGAGTGAGTGCTTTGAGTGTATAAATTGAAAGGGCAACTCACACGACTTGAACCTTAAAAACCCAGCTGAAAGGGGAAATACGTATATATATGTAAGAGCGGAAAGGCTCAATTGTGAGTGAGTGCTTTGAGTGTATAAAATGAAAGACAACTCACACGACTTGAACCTTAAAACCCAGCTGAATGTATATAAATAGAGCTATATCCTATGGGCTGTTGAGGCCCGTTTTTGTGTGCAAAAGGTGTGCAGATAAGAGCGGAAAGGCTCGAGTGTACGTGTGTGATTCGTGTTTCAAACCATAATATTACATCTCGGGGGGAGACTACGCTCCATTATTACAACCCCGTATCGAATTTAATTAAAACTTGAATCAATGTAAAAGATCAGGTTCGAGCACTTACACGTCGTCTGCTTAGACTCCCTTTATCAGCGAAATCTGACCTTGGATATAGCCGTTGGATGAACCTTTCTCTGCGAAATGACCAGCTGCGTGGGAGGTTGATCCTAGCTCGTGACCTGGGCTAGGTTGACATACTAAGTTGCTATGGTTTTTGGAGTTAGACACGACAGATCTAGGGTGAGGACTAATGGATCTGGGTCAGGTCTAAGCGGGTTGTTTTGGTTAAAAGCTAGACCAAGGTCCTAAGGGAAAAACCCGACCAACTAATGGTCGAGTTAGGTGGTGTCTACGGGATTATTTTAGGTGAGACACTATGGAATGCTCGGCCAACTAATGGCCGAGCTTGGGTGGGGATTAGTGAATGATCTTAGGGGAGATCCTAAGGTGAGTTCTAGGGTAATGCTCGGCCAAAGGGTGGTCGAGCTGGGCAGGTTTTTTTTTGGAGAGGGATTAGGTAGGATCTAAGATGAATCCTAAGGAAAGAGCTCGGCCAAATGGTGGCCGAGCTTTGGCTGGTATTAGACGGTTGATCTCGGGTGAGATCCTAAGGGAATGGCTCGGCCAAAAGGGTGGCCGAGCTGGGTAGGTTTAGAGTGGGTTTTTTTTCTTTTTCTTTTAGTTAGGGTCTAACTTGGGTAATGGTTTAATGTTAGGGATAGACCTAAGATGAGCTCGGCCACTATGGACCAAGCTAAATGGGTGAGGATGGGTTCGACAAGAGGAGGAAACCGAGTGTTTTAGACACTCGGTTTTGCCAGGTTTTTGGGAGTGGTTTTTGGGTTAGGAAATGAGTTGGGTAGTGGTTTTTAGGTTAGGATTTTCTTTAGGACAGATCTGAGGTGAGCTCAGCCAGCCAATGGCCGAGCTGGGTATGGTCCTAGGTTAGGACGGTCTTAGGTAGAACTAGGTCAGCCCTTTTAGTGAAGTTCGGCCAGCTCTTTGGCTAGACTTTGCTGTGGCTTGTCGTTAGTGGTCTAGGTGGTTTAGAGAGGTGAGAAAAGAGATGGTTTTGGGCAGGAACTAGGGGACTTACCTTGACAACATTTTAGCCGTTTGATCCTTGGTTCCCACGCAGCCAATCCTCACCAAGCAAGGGCCATCCAATGCCGCCAGATTTGATTTCCTTTCAGCCATGTACAAACCGTGCTCTACAAGACCCCAGCCCACCCACAACTTTCACCCACAATCTCACGAAACAAGAGGGGAAGGCCAGCCCCTTTTGTTGACCTTCCTCTCTCTCTCTCTCTCTCTCTCTCTTTTCCCCAAGTGGAGAGGCGTGAAATGCTGGAAATTCGTCCCCTTCAAAGCCAGCCCACTCATGTCCTTTTATAGGCCCCTTGTGTGGATATGGATCCTTTATTGGTTTCTAAAATCCGGATCCAATCCAATCCAAGTTTCGTTTGGATATGGATCGTGGATCTGGATCTGGATTTTTGGATCCAGATTTGATCCAAAATTTTCTCTTCTTCAGTCCTTTATGGCGTTTCAAGCCGGATGCTTCGTGCGGGTCCTAAGTTCATCAAGATTCCGTCTTACGCTGGGTTTTTCCCATTTTCATCGTTCGAGCTTCTTTTCGTCTTTCTAGACTCTGTTTCGACTGTTTCTTCTTGCTTTTGACCAGGATTTTCCGTGATTTCAAAGATGCTTTTGGCTTGGCCTTTGATGCTTCAGGCTTGAAATGCGTTTGTGGCCTGGGCTTCTTTTTCGTCCTCGAAATTCACTTTTCATCGGGCTGGGCTTGACCTTTGAACTTTTTGAATCTTTTGCGACTGTTTTGAGCAAGGCTTCATCTGTTCATCTGGTCTTTCATAAAAATAGGACTTTCGTCCATTTTCAAGATTTTTCATGTTTCAAACAGGGTTGGAAAACAGAATTTTGAAATGTTTTGAGTTCCTGAGTTTTTTTTTCGAAAATTCCAAACTTATCTTTTGAACTGGTTTTCGAACCAGGCATTTGGTTTTGAAAAGTATTTGGGTTTTTGGGGTGTTTACAGATGCCCCTCTTTGGCATTATCCAAATTGATTTGGATAATGGCGAAGAAGATAACACCCCTGTTTGTTTTCTCCCGAATTTGATCTTGAGAATATAGGATCGTCCCAAATTTTGAGAAAAAGAACCTTTCTTTTAAAAACCCGATAGGAGGGGATTTTTTTTTTTTTTGCCAAAAGGGGACTTTCTATGGATCTAGCCCTAAGTGGAGATCATATATGAAATGTTCATGCATGGATATGCAAAGGTGCATGATATGGATGAGGTGTTAGAAAGGGCAAGCTCCTAGAGACCAAATCATATGGTCGAATTTTTGAGACTTTTATGAAGACCTGCTGCTCCAAGTGAGCGGGCCTTACGTATGCTCGATGTTCGAGTTTTTGGAAAATTCGTTTTTAGAAGGAAAAAACCTTTTTGAACCGTTGATCCTAAGGACCTTCAGCTCCTCGTGTTTGCCTTTACTTGAGCCTCGACACTTGCTAAACTAGCAGAGGTTTTACGAGAAAACAAGCTACATTTTTAAAATTCCTACTCCTTACTTAAAACGTCGAATTCTCAAACAAGATGAAATTCAAGTTAATTAAACCTATTTTTACTTTAGGATTCCCTGAAGTGAACCATGTTTCGCTTGGGATAAGTCGTAGGCATGGGAAAGAAGTACCACGGTCCCTTCTGAAGTGTCCCATGGTTTGAGGCAGAGAAGGCGGAAAACTGCTCTTTTGAGCTTTTTGGCCTTTTTCTTTCTTTTTTCATAGAGGGTCTCCCTTTGGGAGTATTTTTTCTTTAATCCCTCTTTTCCATGGAAGAATCAAATTTTTTTTTTTTTTCTTTTGATTCAGGTTTCTTTCTTTGGAAAGAGATTTTGGCGGGAATTTTCCTTTATTTTGGCCAAGTTTTCCTTTTGGAAGGAGAAGAGAAGAGGGGAAGAGTTATCCCAAGGTCATACTCGATCCATTCCAGATCAACCTATTTAGAAATAGCACATACTACTTGTAAATATCTTGCTATTTTGAACTAGGCCTTTCTTTGTAAAAAGAAGGATTTTGAAATGTAACCACATATTTGAAAAGCTCTACCTTTTTCACAAAATGTCGATTCTCTCATCCAGGTTTACACAACTCACCTTCAGTCCTTGATTTCGAAGTTTCAAAATAGATTTTCCCAAAAATATTTTTATGCAGAATGGGAATTTAACTCAGACCCTATACGTGATACTTTTTCAAATACTGAATATTTATGGGATCTGCTAAATTCCTACCCTCGACATCGGTTAACCAATAAGAATTGTTTGTGGTGGTTCCACGCACGACGTAAGGGCCATCCCACTTGGGCCGCCACTTTCCAAGTGGATGTGGGCCACGATGGTGGATGATTTTCAAAACGAGCTCTCCCACTTCAAAGTAGCGAGGTTTCATATGCTTCTCATAATGTCGGGCGATCCTTTGCCGGTATGCGTGAGCATGATCCATGGCAAGGAGTCGCCTCTCATCTAATAGATCTAGTTCGGCCATCCTAGCATGCTGAAGTGTCTCTATGGGGAGGTTGAGTGCAATGGATGTGTGAAATGAATGCAGACGTGTATGGATGGGGAGAACGGCATTGGTGCCGTAGACCAACTCAAAGGGCGTGGCATTTGTGGGAGTGCGGATGGAAGTCCTATAAGCCCATAAGGCTTCATCCAACTTCTCGTGCCATGTTCTACCCTTCTCTAAGGTTTTCTCAACAATGCTGATGAGAGTCTTGTTGGTGGCTTCGACTTGGCCGTTGCCTTGAGGGTAGTAAGGCGATGAGAAGTGATTATTTATGCCATACTTGTTGCACAACTTGACCATCTGCTCATTTTTAAATGGGGTGCCATTATCAGACACAAGATCTCTTGGAACTCCAAATCGAGCCAAGATGTTTTTCCTAATGAAGGCCACCACATGTTGTCCTTGGACATTTGTCAGGGAGGCGGCTTCGACCCACTTGGAAAAATACTCAGTGGCTGCTAAAATGAACCTGTGTCCGTTTGAGGCCTTTGGAAAAATTGGTCCTATGATATCAAACGCCCACATGGTGAATGGCCAGGGGCTGACCACGGAATGCAGTGATGATGAGGGGATATGAATGGCGTGACCATGCACTTGACACGGGTAACACTTCCTAACATGATCGTGGCAATCCTTTCTCAGGGTAGACCAAAAATAACCTGCTCTAAGTATTTTCATCGCCATCATGTTGGCATTGACATGACCTCCACATTCTCCATCGTGGAATTCGTGCATAACAATCCTAGCCTCCTCTAGGTCGACGCATCTTAGTAAGATGCCCGTAAAACTCTTTTTGTACAGAACCCCTCCCAAAATCGTGTATCGGGTGGAAATTTTTCGGATGAATGCCTTATCTTTAGATGTGGCATCCTCAGTGAATCCCCCATTTTCTAGAAAATTCTTTGTCATAAAACCAAGGTTTTTCATCAGAATTAGGGTTATTTTGGCAAATTTGCAAATCGTGTATGGAAGGAGTGGGTGAGTGCCATATTTCAAGGGGTCTGGTTCCCAAAGTGGGATCGACCCTTAGGGCTGAACCCAAGGATGAGAGGGCATCAGCGACGCCATTATCCTCTCTTCCTACATGTGTGAGAGTGCACGATTGGAACGACTCAACCAGTCGAGTGGCCAATTCGTGGTATGGAAGCAGTTTTTCATTTCGAACTTGCCAAATTTTTAAAACTTGGTTTATGACCAGGAGTGAATCTCCAAAGACCTCGATGCATGATGCCCCTAGAGTTTTCGAAACTTTTAAACCTTGTATGAGTGCTTCATACTCGGCTATATTGTTGGAACATTCGAAATCTAGGCGAATTGCTATGGGGATCTCTCCCTTTTCAGGGGATACGAGGATGATCCCAGCACCGGCCCCTCGTTGGTTTCGTGCCCTGTCGAAGTGCATCTTCCACACTTGTTTTTCGAAAGAGTTTGCCAGAATGTGGTTTTGAAAATGGTTTTGCAATATGCCTTCATCCGGCATTTCATTGAGTGTGGGATACGCATCTTCTAGGGGGCACGTAGTCTGCTAGGGCTTGCCCCTTAATGGAGACCTGGTGATGGTATTTTAAATCATACTCCATTAGAAGGAGTTGCCATTTGCCCAATCTACCCGTGAGAATGGGTTTTTCGAATAAGTGCTTGATTGGGTCAAGCTTGGACACTATCCAGATCTCATGATCTAGGAAATAGTGTCGAAATTTCTGGCAGGCCCAAACTAGGGCCAAGCACGTCTTCTCCATGGCCTGATAATTCCTTTCGTAAGCCAGGAGAGTTTTCGAAAGATAGTATATGGCACATTCCTTGTGAGTGTCATCCTCGTATTGAGCTAACAGAGCTCCCAAGGCATTCGCATGCACAGAAATGTAAAGTAGAAGAGGTTTTCCTGGTTTTGGAGGGTTTAAAACAGGGGGATTAACTAAGTACGCTTTTAACCTTTCAAATGATTTTTGGCACTCGTCATCCCATAAAAATTTCGTACCCTTCCTCAGCAACTTGTTGAAGGGTTCGCATCTAGTTGCCAGGTTTGAGATAAACCTGCGAATGGACTGTAGGCGACCCTGGAGGCTACGAATCTGCGTGAGATTGGAGGGTGGAGTCATGTCTATGATGGCTCTACACTTAGAGGGGTCGACTTCTATGCCCCTTTGGCTTACCATAAATCCTAAAAGCTTACCGGATTCTACATCGAATACGCACTTTTGAGGGTTTAGCTTTATGTTGTAAAGTCTAAGCCTTTCGAAAATCTTTTGTAAGCATTCGAGATGAGTGCATCGAGTTTTTGACTTAGCCAGGAGATCATCTACATATACCTCTACGAGATCATGAATTTGATCGTGAAAGATCGAGGTCATAGCTCTTTGGTACGTGGGGCCAGCATTTTTCAAACCAAAGGGCATGACTGTATAATAGTACGTGCCCCATGGGGTTGTAAAGGCGGTTTTAGCCTGATCTCGTGGGCTTAGTTTGATTTGGTTATATCCTGAATAGCCATCCATGAATCAAAACATTTCATGATTTGCAGTACTATCGACTATCAAATCAATGTTTGGTAAAGGGAAATTATCTTTTGGGGTGGCTTTATTCAGGTTTCTGAAATCGATGCATATTCGAATTTTCCCACTGGTTTTTCAAACAACAACTATATTGGATAACCAATCAGAATACGCAATGGGTTTTATAAATCCAGCTTTTAATAGATCTTCTAAACCCTCTTTGACTTGTGAATGCACATTCGGATGTATCTTCCTAAGCTTTTGTTTTACGGGTTTTGCATCTGAATCTAAGGGAAGACGATGCTCTACAACATTCGGGTCTATACCCAGCATGTCTTCATATGTCCATGCAAACACATCAACGTAGGTTTTCAAAAATGCAATGAATGATGCTTTTTCATGCTCATGCAGACATGTGCCTACCTTAATGAGTTTTGGCTTTAAATCATTCCCTAAGTTTATCTCTATAAAATCCCCTCCTACTGATTTCGAAGGTTTTTCAAAATCAAGAATTTTATGAAATTCAGGGAGCTCAGAAGTAGGGTCTTCCTCGAGGGAATCCAATTCTGGGCCTTGATCATTCTCAAGACTTCTAAATCCTAGGGAATTTGGACTTGACGCACAGTTTTCGCAAACGCTTGGTTTTTGTTTTGGATTTTCTGCGGGTTTTGAAGATTTTGGTCCTCTTATGAAGAGGACTTTCTTTTTGAAATTCTTTTCTCTTTCAAAACCTTTATCAGGAGCTGCTAAATACAGGATTTTGTTTTTGGTATTTTGCGAATTTTCGATTTTTTTGGATTTTTGTAAGGAAAGAACTTTAGGAACTATACAAACAACTCTTTTTTCGAGTTTTTGATCTTTTTCAAATGTTTTTGGTTTTTGGGATTTTTTAATTTTTTGAATTTCGAGTTTTTCAAATGTTTTTGGATTTTTGATTGAGGGATCTTCCATCATACCTACAAAGGAAAAACGCCACTAGTTAGACTCCGAACAAGAGATCTAAATTGTAGGTTTCTGCTTGGGTAGGCTCCAGGGCACCCTTGACCCAGGTGGTCACAGGGGGTGGTTCTGGCGGTATTCTGGGAGTATAGCCGATCCCGTGTCAGCTTTGGTTGGCTTTTGGCAAGATGGGTTCTACGAGACCCTGATTTTGTGCCCCTAGACTTTTGTATGGCATATATCCCATGTTTAATAACATGTTCCATGATTTATTGTTTTTGGAAAAGTTTTCATATAATTCGTGATCCTGGAACTTGCTATCGTCCATGTTATGCACATAAGGTTTTCTGTCCAGGGGTTTTGGAAATAGTGGATGCTTGGATTTTCCTGGGATGGTTAGTGTTTTGAGTGGGCCAGCCTTGGGCGGCCCCTGGATGTGTACGACCTTCCTAGGTACCTGGAGGGTGAGCTTTGGTGGTTCGACCACGGTTTGCCCTGAGTTGGCCTCGTAGGACTGGGAACTTGAAAAGCATGGGGAATTTTGAATCCCCTGAAGCTATGGATGACTCTCACTTAGGATCACAATGACTTGGTTTTCAAAAGGGATTTTAACACACCTATGGAAGGTGGACGGCACAGCATGCAGGCTGTGTATCCAAGGCCTTCCCAGCAATAGGTTGTAGTGGGGGTGGATGTCCAAAACATGGAATACCCCCACGTGAGCTATCCCTCCCGTTTCCATGGGAAGTTCAACGGATCCTAAAGGTCTGGACGCATTTCCATCGTATCCAGTGATTACGATGGTGCTTGGGTTTATGGAAGTTAAGGTGACTCCAATCTGATGTGCTATGTGAAGTGGAAGGATGTTGAGCCCTCCTCCCCCGTCAACTAGGCACCTATCTAAAGAGTGGTGATTTAATACCACCTGGATGTGTAGGTTCTGATTATGGGTTTCATAGGGTCTTTTGAGATCCTCTTCCGAAAACATGATAGGTGTTTTTGCACCTATGGACGCCACTTGATTGGACAAGGATTCTGGGGTTATGTCTGAACTAACCTTTGCTCTTTCTAGAATTTTCTCTAACACGAGTCTATGCCTAGGCGAGGTTTGTATCAGCTCTAGGATGGACATGTTAATGGGAATCTTTGAAAGATGGTTTTCGAAATCATACAAGTTTAAAACGACTTTTCCTTTGTCCGTTTTGGGCAGAACTCCAGGAATACATGCTTTTGAAGGGCCAAGCACACTGACCACTTTTTTAGCATTTTGTAGATGTGGGGGTTGATAGATCCTCCCGGATCTTGTCACTTCCCCCACGATCAACCTAGGGTTCGTGCTTAAGATGGTTCTAATCGACTATTTTGAAGCACCTCGAATTTTCAAAACTGGTTTAATCGGAGACGGAACTCTTGGTGGTCCCCGAATCACTACTTGGGCGGATTTTCTATGAAGGATGAGGGTAGATGCACAAGGAAAGCCAGACTTATATGTATGCGCTAAACTCTTCGAAATCGTGAGAGCACATACCTCTTTACCCTTCCCACTGGTACTTGCATGATTAGGGAAGGGTTCTTTGAAAATAGCTTGGGCAGGCTCCGGTTCCTCAGTGACCTGGAGCCAGCCCTCTGCTATCAAGTTCTCGATTTGGTTTAGGAGGGAAAAACACTGCTTTGTATCATGGCCTTTGAGCCGATGATACTTACAAAATCGATTCAAAAACCTCCCTTTGGAAGTGATTCCCTCGGGGATTTCAGGGAGTTCGATCATGCCTTGGGCGAGTAGGAGGTCTAGGACCTCCGACACAGGTTGCCCCAGCGGAGTATACTCCCTTTTTTCAAATGGTTTTTGTATTTTTTTGTCTTTTCTATTTTCAAAATTTTCGAAATTCTTTGAAGTGCTCGCCAGCCTTGGATCTACCCGGACATTGGCGATCTTGTGGGGCTTTTCCCCTTTGTCTATGGTGGGTAGCCCGTAATTGCCGGGCTTTTCCAAGCGAGTCTTTGGATTTACGCTCCCTTTCCACAGGTGGTCGTAAACCCCTTTTTTCAAATTCGTCTCAAAAAGAGATGCTTTTTTAATCAGTTTGTGGAAAGTAGAGATTTCATGTAAAGAAAGAAGAGTTTTCAATTCAGTTTTGAAATTGTCCAGGATGAGCATTACTGCGCATCCTTCGGATATGGGTTCTCGTACTTGTCCAAGGAGAGACCTCCATCGAACGATAAATGTATGCACATCTTCGTTCATACCTTGCTTCGTATCCCTCAAAGTGTTCAATGTAGGCGTGACTTCTACGTTGTGTGAAAATCTTTGCATGAAGCAGTTCGCTAACTCTTCAAAAGTTGCGAACTGGCTCAAATCGTAGGAAGCCAGCCATTTAGAAGCTATGCCTTTGAGGGATAAGGGGAACCAATATACCCATTTCATCGAGTCCTTCTTTTTCTTTTGGGCTCGACGAGAGAAAAGCTGTAGGTGAGACCTAGGGTCTCCCGTGCCATCATACCGATGGAAATTCGGTATTTCGTCATCACTGTCTGTTTCGTAATCTAAAGGGAGAAAATCAGACAGGACGTACGTTGTTTTCTCTCTATTTTGCCCTTTCAGCAACTGCTGTAGGGCTTTTCGATCCTTGTGAGTGAAGGAATCGAGGTATTGGTGGCCTTCCATCTCGGAGGTCTCTTTGTTTTTACGAGTTTTTCCAAACTTCTTTTTGGCCTTTATTGGTTCGCCATGTGACGAACACGAATCAGCTGCTTCAGCCACTTGGCTGAGTGCAGCGACCTTGGCCTCGTATTCTCTTTTTAACTCTTCCTCCTTTTGTTTTCGATTTTTCAAAGATCTTCTAGAATGAGAACTTGAAGAGCATGAGAACTGGCTAGACACTTCATTGGAGTCTGAACTCGACATGACTCCGACACTTTTAAATCCAACTATGAAATGCAAGAAGACAAAGAGTTAAAACACTTTGAAAACAAACGATTTTTTTTAGAGATTGGTTTGTTTTGTATCGATTTTTCCTAAAGACCCACGTCCCACCTGGCGTGCCAAATCTGTAGACACGGAAAATCCTCGTCTCCAGGTTCTTAGGCCTGAAGCGAATCTTTTCGTGCTTACGTCGCTTTAAAAAGGGCGTGCCAGCTAGCTTTCTCAAACTAGCGAAGTGATTTTTGAAAATATCTGACTTTTGGGGCGACTGTGGACAAGTGGGTTCTTTTCGTCGCAGACTTTCTTGCACCGGCGCACAAGGGTCAGTCTGTACGCTTTAGGAAAACTCGTTTTTACACAAACACGACTCTTTTTGAAAACTTGAAAGTGTTTTATCGATTGATTTTGTCAAATTTGCAACTTTTATACATGGGATCTATGCGCTCCTATGTCTCTCGGGTTTTAGCCGATTTTGGCATGTAGTCGTGTGCATCCAGTGCTCAATTTAAGGCAAGTACTACACGATTTGACCAATCTGGTTCGATGCAAGTATGCTCCCTATCTCGAGTGTGGCGGATATGCAATGCAAACTCACACAACTTGAAGGGAAATCCCGGAATTTAAAGACATAACAGAAGGGAAATAGCAGAAAGGGAAATATGGCTATATCTTAGATGCGGAAGGGAAAATATATATAGCTATATCTTAAGAGCGAGAAGGCTCAATGTGAGTGAGTGCTTTGAGTGTATAAATTGAAAGGGCAACTCACACGACTTGAACCTTAAAAACCCAGCTGAAAGGGGAAATACGTATATATATGTAAGAGCGGAAAGGCTCAATTGTGAGTAAGTGCTTTGAGTGTATAAAATGAAAGACAACTCACACGACTTGAACCTTAAAACCCAGCTGAATGTATATAAATAGAGCTATATCCTATGGGCTGTTGAGGCCCGTTTTGTGTGCAAAAGGTGTGCAGATAAGAGCGGAAAGGCTCGAGTGTACGTGTGTGATTCGTGTTTCAAACCATAATATTACATCTCGGGGGGAGACTACGCTCCATTATTACAACCCCGTATCGAATTTAATTAAAACTTGAATCAATGTAAAAGATCAGGTTCGAGCACTTACACGTCGTCTGCTTAGACTCCCTTTATCAGCGAAATCTGATCTTGGATATAGCCGTTGGATGGACCTTTCTCTGCGAAACGACCAGCTGCGTGGGAGGTTGATCCTAGATCGTGACCTGGGCTAGGTTGACATACTAAGTTGCTATGGTTTTTGGAGTTAGACACGACAGATCTAGGGTGAGGACTAATGGATCTGGGTCAGGTCTAAGCGGGTTGTTTTGGTTAAAAGCTAGACCAAGGTCCTAAGGGAAAAACCCGACCAACTAATGGTCGAGTTAGGTGGTGTCTACGGGATTATTTTAGGTGAGACACTATGGAATGCTCGGCCAACTAATGGCCGAGCTTGGGTGGGGATTAGTGAATGATCTTAGGGGAGATCCTAAGGTGAGTTCTAGGATAATGCTCGGCCAAAGGGTGGCCGAGCTGGGCAGGTTTTTTTTTGGAGAAGGATTAGGTAGGATCTAAGATGAATCCTAAGGAAAGAGCTCGGCCAAATGGTGGCCAAGCTTTGGCTGATATTAGACGGTTGATCTCGGGTGAGATCCTAAGGGAATGGCTCGGCCAAAAGGGTGGCCGAGCTGGGTAGGTTTAGAGTGGTTTTTTTTTCTTTTTCTTTTAGTTAGGGTCTAACTTGGGTAATGGTTTAATGTTAGGGATAGACCTAAGATGAGCTCGGCCACTATGGACCAAGCTAAATGGGTGAGGATGGGTTCGACAAGAGGAGGGACACTCGGTTCTACCAGGTTTTTGGGAGTGGTTTTTGGGTTAGGAAATGAGTTGGGTAGTGGTTTTTAGGTTAGGATTTTCTTTAGGACAGATCTAAGGTGAGCTCAGCCAGCCAATGGCCGAGCTGGGTATGGTCCTAGGTTAGGATGGTCTTAGGTAGAACTAGGTCAGCCCTTTTAGTGAAGTTCGGCCAACTCCTTCGCTGGACTTTGCTGTGGCTTGTCGTTAATGCTCTAGGTGGTTTAGAGAGGTGAGAAAAGAGATGGTTTTGGGCAGGAACTAGGGGACTTACCTTGACAACATTTTAGCCGTTTGATGCTTGGTTCCCACGCAGCCAATCCTCACCAAGCAAGGGCCATCCAATGCCGCCAGATTTGATTTCCTTTCAGCCATGTACAAACCGTGCTCTACAAGACCCCAGCCCACCCACAACTTTCACCCACAATCTCACGAAACAAGAGGGGAAGGCCAGCCCCTTTTGTTGACCTTCCTCTCTCTCTCTCTCTCTCTCTCTCTCTCTCTCTCTCTCTTTTCCCCAAGTGGAGAGGCGTGAAATGCTGGAAATTCGTCCCCTTCAAAGCCAGCCCACTCACGTCCTTTTATAGGCCCCTTGTGTGGATATGGATCCTTTGTTGGTTTCTAAAATCCGGATCCAATCCAATCCAAGTTTCGTTTGGATATGGATCTTGGATCTGGATCTGGATTTTTGGATCCAGATTTGATCCAAATTTTTCTCTTCTTCAGTCCTTTCTGGCGTTTCAAGCCGGATGCTTCGTGCAGGTCCTGAGTTCATCAAGATTCCGTCTTACGCTGGGTTTTTCCCATTTTCATCGTCCGAGCTTCTTTTCGTCTTTCTGGACTCTGTTTCGACTGTTTCTTCTTGCTTTTGACTTGGATTTTCCATGATTTCATAGATGCTTTTGGCTTGGCCTTTGATGCTTCAGGCTTGAAATGCGTTTGTGGCCTGGGCTTCTTTTTCGTCCTCGAAATTCACTTTTCATCGGGCTGGGCTTGACCTTTGAACTTTTTGAATCTTTTGCGACTGTTTTGAGCCAGGCTTCATCTGTTCGTCTGGTCTTTCATAAAAATAGGACTTTCGTCCATTTTCAAGATTTTTCATGTTTCAAACAGGGTTGGAAAACAGAATTTTGAAATGTTTTGAGTTCCTGAGCTTTTTTTTCGAAAATTCCAAACTTATCTTTTGAACTGGTTTTCGAACCAGGCATTTGGTTTTGAAAAGTATTTGGGTTTTTGGGGTGTTTACACCTTTCTCAGGGTGGACCAAAAATAGCCCCCTCTAAGTATTTTCATCGCCATCATGTTGGCATTAACATGACCTCCACATTCTCCATTGTGGAACTCATGCATCACTATCCTAGCCTCCTCTAGGTCGATACACCTAAGCAGAATGCTGGTAAAACTTTTCTTGTATAAGACCCCACCCAGAATGGTGTATTGGGTCGAAATCTTACGAATGAATGCCTTATCTTTGGATGTGGCATCCTCGGTAAATCCCCCATTTTCTAAAAATTGTTTTATGTCATAAAACCAAGGTTTTTCAATAGACTCTGGGTTGTTTTGGCAAATATCTAAGTCATGTGTGGATGGGTGGGGCGCATGCCATATTTCCAAAGATCTGGTCCCTGAAATGGGATCGACCTTCAGGGCTGAACCCAAGGAGGAGAGGGCATCGGCGATGCCATTGTCCTCTCTTCCTATGTGTGTGAGTTTACACGACTGGAAGGATTGGACCAATCGAGTGGCCAACTCGCGATATGGAAGTAGTTTCTCCTCTAGGTCGATACACCTAAGCAGAATGCCGGTAAAACTTTTTTTGTATAAGACCCCACCTAGAATGGTGTATCGGGTCGAAATCTTACGAATGAATGCCTTATCTTTGGATGTGGCATCCTCGGTAAATCCCCCATTTTCTAAAAATTGTTTTATGTCATAAAACCAGGGTTTTTCAATAGACTCTAGGTTGTTTTGCCAAATATCTAAGTCGTGTGTGGATGGGTGGGGCGCATGCCATATTTCCAAAGATCTGGTCCCTGAAATGGGATCGACCTTCATAGTTGAACTCAAGGAGGAGAGGGCATCGGCGATGCCATTGTCCTCTCTTCCTATGTGTGTGACTTTACACGACTGGAAGGATTGGACCAATCGAGTGGCCAACTCGCGATATGGAAGTAGTTTCTCATTACGTACTTGCCAAATTTTCAAAACCTGGTTTATGACAAGGAGCGAATCTCCAAAGACTTCGATGCATGATGCCCCTAGAGTTTTCGAAATCCTTAAGCCTTGTATGAGTGCTTCATACTCAGCTATGTTGTTGGAACATTCGAAATCTAAGCGGACTGCTATGGGAATCTCACCCTTTTCAGGGGAGATTAGGATGATCCCGGCACCAGCCCCTCGTTGGTTTCGTGCCCCATCGAAGTGCATCTTCCACACTTGGTTTTCGAGAGAATTTGCAAAAATGTGGTTTTGAAAATGGTTTTGCAATATGCCTTCATCAGGCATTTCGACAAGAGTGGGATATGCGTCCTCTAAGGGGAATTCAACCACGTAATCTGCTAGGGCTTGCCCCTTAATGAAGATCTGGTGATGGTATTTCAGATCATACTCCATTAGAAGGAGTTGCCATTTGCCCAATCTACCCGTGAGAATGGGTTTTTCGAATAAGTGCTTAATTGGATCAAGCTTGGACACTATCCAGATCTCATGATCTAGGAAATAGTGTCTGAACTTCTGGCAGGCCCAGACTAGGGCCAAGCACGTCTTCTCCATGGCTTGATAATTTCGTTCATAAGCCAAGAGAGTTTTCGAAATATAGTAGATGGCATACTCCTTATGGGTGTCATCCTCGTATTGAGCCAACAGGGCTCCTAAAGCATTTGCATGCACGAAGATGTATAATAAAAGCGGTTTTCCTTGTTTTGGAGGATTCAAAACAGGGGGATTAACCAAGTATGCCTTCAGCCTCTCGAAGGACTTTTGGCATTCGTCATCCCATAAGATTTTCGTACCCTTCCTCAACAGTTTGTTGAAGGGTTCGCATCTAGTTGCCAGATTCGATATGAATCGGCGAACGGATTCTAAACGACCCAGGAGGCTACGGATTTGGGTGAGGTTGGAGGGTGGAGCCATGTCTATGATGGCTCGACACTTAGAGGGGTCGACTTCTATTCCCCTTTGGCTTACCATAAAGCCTAGAAGCTTCTAGGGTGGTAGGTCGGTTAGGGCTGGGTTTGGGGTAGTGGTTAGGTGGTTTAGGTAGGGTGGTATGAAGATCAGGTGGGCTGGAAAGGGTAGGGCCAGATATTTTAAAAACTAGTGGTTTGGGTAGATTGTGGGCTAGGGGTGGTTTAGTGGTTTAGGGTTTGGTTAGGTGGTTGGGTTCTAGGGTGAGGTTTAGTGAGCTAGGTTAGGTGATTAGGCTAGGATTAGGCTAGGTTTAGGGAAATTAACCTAGGTTTAGGGAAGGATTAGGGAAGTGGGTTAGGTGATTAGGTTGGGATTAGGCCGGGATTAGGGAAGTGGGTTAGGTGATTAGGCTTAGATTAGGGGTGGATTAGGGTGGTAGGTTAGGATTAGGTGTTTTGGGTTAGGTTTAGGTGAAGGAGCACCCTTTGCATGGCCCATAGACCTTAACCACCTCATGTTGGTGCAGCCCTAGGTTAGGTTTTGGCTAATTACAAGCTTAAACCCACTCAATTAGGCTAACCCACATGATTAACCCCAAACTTGACACACAAGTCAAGCTTAATTACAACACTCTTGATATTATCCACCCCCACTCTCTCTCATGCCCATAATCCCACGTGAATTTCAAGTGGGCCCCACCTCCATTTATGAGAAGGTGATGTGGGCCATGGATATGGATATTGGATTGGATTTTTGAATCCAAGTCCATACATGGGTTTGGATTGGGATCTGGATATATATGGTCCAGATCCAATCCAAATTGAACTCTGATTCCTTCGAGCTGGGTTCGAAACGGACGATTTGTGCGGGGTCTGACAGCATCAGTACTCCGTCTGCGTTGGGTCTTCGCCAACATGGTCGTCCGCCTCTGTTTCTGCCTTCCGGAGATGACTTCAAATGACATTTTGATAAGAACAGGGTCTTGGACGTTCGAGATCCTGGGGGTATGGATGTGATACGAGAGTTGCTGTGCCGGGCTTGACATGTGCTCCGGTTCCGGGCTCTCTTTGACTTCCCTGGTCCTGTCTTGATTAGGCCAAGCTGCTTTGGGGTTTCAAAAACGTGTTTAAAAAGGTTTTCAAAAGCCATATTATATGTTTTCGAAATACAGAGTTTAAAACATATGTACAGGGTTGTCTGGAAGGCTCCTGGGTTTCCAGACTCAAAAATGGCCCTTTGGGGCTGCTTGTACAAAACCAGGTGAATTTGAGAAATTCGTGGGATTTCGGGGTGATTACAAGCCCCTAATACATAAGTAGATATATATACTTTCATTTTCGAAGGGTTTTTGAAAACAGCATAGGATTTTGAAATCCTTAGGATCGAGACTCAAGACAGTTGTCCCTTTTGTAAATAGTTGTGTAAATAAGTTTTGAAAACCGAACATCGAACAGCATAGGATTTTGCTCACTTGGAGCAGTAGGCCTTATAAGTTCGACCACATCTGGTCTCTGGGAGGTCACCACTCTTGGCACCACACCCATGTCATCTGCATTCCACACATGGCACTTGCATAAACATGATCCCATTTTAGGACCAGATTCCATGTAAATCCCTTTGGCGTGATATCTCCTCCTACTAGAGTTTGTAAATCGAGATTTTGCTAAAAATGGGGACGATCCCATATTCTTCATGACTAGATCTAGGGAGACATTGAAAGGGGTGTTTGTCATCTTTGCTCTTATCCAAATTAATTTGGACAAGGCCAAAGAGGGGCATCTGTAAACACCCCGAAATCCCACAAATTTCTCAAATCCATCTGGTTTTGTAAAAGCAACCCCAAAGGGCTATTTTGAGTCTGGAAACCCAAGAGCCTTCCAGACAACCCTGTACATATGGTTTGAACTTTATATTTCAAAAATATATAATATGGCTTTTGAAAACCTTTTAAAACATGTTTTTGAAACCCCGAAGCTGCTTGGCCTAATCTAGACAGGACCAAGAAAGCTAAGAAGAGCCCGGAACCAGAGCACATGTCGAGCCCGACACAGCAACTCTCGTATCAAATCCACACTCCCAGGATCTCGAACGTCCAAGACCCTGTTATCATCGAAACCTTGTTTGAAGTCATCTCCGGAAGGCGAAAACAGAGGCGGACGATCATGTTGGCGAAGACCCAACGCAGACGGAGCACTGATGCTGTCAGGCCCCGCACAAACCGTTCGTTTCGAACACAGCTCGAAGGAGTCAGAGTTCAGTTTGGATTGGATCTGGACCATATATATCCAGATCCCAATCCAAACCCATGTATGGACTTGGATTTGGATTTGGATCCAGAGATCCAATCCAATATCCATATCCATGGCCCACATCACCTTCTCATAAATGGAGGTGGGGCCCACTTGAATTTCACGTGGGATTATGGGCATGAGAGAGAGTGGGGGTGGATAAGATCAAGTGTGGTTGTAATTAAGCTTGACCTGTGTGTCAAGTTTGGGGTTAATCATGTGGGTTAGCCTAATTAAGTGGGTTTAAGCTTGTAATTAGCCAACACCTAACCTAGGGCTGCACCAACATGATGTGGTTAAGGTCCATGGGCCATGCAAAGGGAGCTCCTTCACCTAAACCTAACCCAAAACACCTAATCCTAGCCTTCCACCCTAATCCGGCCCTAATCTGAACCTAATCACCTAACCCACTTCCCTAATCCTGGCCTAATCCCAACCTAATCACCTAACCCACTTTCCTAATCCTTCCCTAAACCTAGGTTAATTACCCTAAACCTAGCCTAATCCTAACCTAATCACCTAACCTAGCTCACTAAACCTTACCCTAGAACCAACCCACCTAACTAAACCCTAAACCTCTAAACCACTCCTAGCCCACAACCTACCCAAACCACTTGTATCTAAAATATCTGGCCCTACCCCTTTCCAGCCCACCTTATCATCATACCACCCTACCTAAACCACCTAACCACTACCCCAAACCCAGCCCTAACCGACCTACCCAGCCCACGTCCCACGTCCCACCACCACCTGCACCACCACCTGCACTGCCACCTGCACCGCCACCTACACCACCACCTTCCAGCCGAGCGCCACCCTCTTCTTCACCCGGTAAGCCCCCTACATCCTATCTTGCCACCTCTTCACTCCCTCCCCACTCTAAACCACCTAATCCACTCCCCTATCATCCTAACACTAGCCCGTCCACTTGCTGCCACCACCCCCACTTAGCCGAAACCCTAGCACCCTAACTACCCGCCACCACCAAACTCCCTTAGTCGACCACTCACTTCCCTTACATCACTCCCTTAGTCGGCCACTCCAACCGACTGTTGCCCCTTCATTCGGCCAGCCATCCGCTAGCCATCACCCTCTCCTTGCTAGCTCATTCCCTTAGTGCCATATTCCCTTAGTGACCTTACTTAGGTCCTTTAACCCAACACACCAAAAATAGCCCATCTCTAGTGGCCGGCCACCTTCAAGGCGCCTCTTCCGTGCACCAAGGACATTCGGCCACCTCCTCTTGCCGTTCAAGCTCGCGGAGCTCCCTTTTGCAACCCAAGGCGAAGGCCAAGCCCACGCTCAAGCAAGGCATCTACGGACCAGCTACTAGTAAGTGCCTAACTCAGTCTTTAGTTGTATACTTGCTTGAGATTCAATTCGATACAGGGTTGTAATAACGGAGCATAGTCTCCCCCTGCTTGTAATAACGTGGCTTGGCACACCCACACACGTGCACTCTCTTAGTTGTGCACGATTTTGAACACACACGGGCCTAATCAGCCCCTAATACATAAATATATATATATATACTTTGATTTTGTAGGGTTTTGCTTAAGTTGGGTGCGTTGTCTTTCAATTCAAGCACTCACACACATTGAGCTTTCGCTCTTATTTGAAAGACCCAAGTAAGGGCCGTGTTATACTATTTGGGCTTTCATTTCATGTCGTGTGTGTAAGTCTTTCAATTCAAGCACTCTCACACACATTGAGCTTTCGCTCTTATTTGAAAGACCCAAGTAAGGGCCGTGTTATACTATTTGGGCTTTCATTTCATGTCGTGTATGTAAGTCTTTTAATTCAAGCACTCTCACACACATTGAGCTTTCGCTCTTATTTGAAAGACCCAAGTAAGGGCCGACCTATACTATTTGGGTTTCATTTTATGTTGTGTGTGTAAGTCTTTCAATTCAAGCACTCTCACATACATTGAGCTTTCGCTCTTACTCCCAAGACCTTAGTCAAGGCCTATTACAGTTATATTTGGGTTTAATTTCATGTTGTGTGCGTAGTACTTCAATTCAAGCACTCTCACACACATTGAGCTTTCGCTCTTACTCCCAAGACCTTAGTTAAGGCCATACAGCAATTTATATTTGGGTTTAATTTCATGTCGTGTGTGTAAGTCTTTCAATTCAAGCACGCACCCACATTGAGCCTTCGCTCTTATTTGCAAGACCCGAGTAAGGGCCCATATACATAATCTATATACATATCTCCCTTCGGCATTTTACTTTACAAGTCATTTCCCTTCGGCTATTTCCCTTCGGCATTGTCTTTACATTTCGGGTTTTCCCTTTGGAGTAGCGTGAGTTTGCATTGCATCTACGCCATACCACGAGGTAGGACGCATATTGCATCAAAACAAGCCTTGCTCGAATTCGCCCATGTAGTGGAGTGTTCAAAACACACAAACTAGGTGGCCCGAAAAGGGATAAAAGGAAAGACTTAGGCACGTGCCAATCCACGTGATCTAAAATATGCAACCGCATCTAAAAGACCCGAATTAGACACCTCGAACTGCTTCGTAGACTTTCTATCCCGAAAACTCGATTTTTGCAAAGCGTACAGACTGACCCTTGCGCATCGGTGCAAGAAGGTCTGCGACGACAAGAGCTCACTTGCTCGCAGTTGCCACGATTAGAAGTCAGTTTTACATCTTCGCTAGCTTAGGTAAGCTAGCTGGCACGCCCTGTTTTCATAAATAGGCCTTAGACGCACGAGAGGATCCACTCCAAGCCTTGAAAAGGTGAGAAGTGGGGATTTTCGTGCGTCTACGACTGTATAGGAGTACGTGCCCTACGGGGTTGTGAATGCGGTCTTACCCTGATCTCGTGGACTTAGTTTGATTTGATTATAGCCTGAATAGCCATCCATAAACGAAAACATTTCATGATTTGCAGTACTATCAACTATCAAATCTATGTTTGGTAAAGGATAATTATCCTTTGGAGTGGCTTTATTCAGGTTTCTGAAATCGATGCATATTCGAATTTTCCCATTGGTTTTTCGAACTACAATGATGTTTGAACACCAATCAGAATACGCAATGGGTTTTATAAATCTGGCTTTTAACAGATCTTCTAAACCCTCTTTGACTTGCATGTGTACATTCGGGTGTATTTTCCTAAGCTTCTACTTTATGGGTTTTACATCCGCATCTAAGGGAAGACAATGTTCGACAATACTGGGGTCTATGCCTGGCATCTCTTCATACGTCCATGCAAACACATCTAAATAGGTTCGTAGAAATGCAATGAATGCTGATCTTTCATGTTTATGCAAACATGCGCCTATCTTGATGGTTTTGGGATTGGAATCACTCCCTAGGTTTACCTCTATGAAATCTCCTCCTACTGAATTGGAAGGTCTTTCAAAATCGAGAATTTTATGAAATTCTGGGAGCTCAGAAGCGGGATCTTTCTCAAGGGGATCCACTTATGGGCTTCGATCATTCTTGTGGGTTATAGACCCGAGGGAATTTGATGCGTGAGTTTTCAAAAGACTTGGTTTTGTACTTGGATTTTCAATTGATTTCGAAATTTTTGGTCTGGCTATGCAGACGACGTTCCTTTAGAAATCCTTTCCTTTTTCCAAAGTCTTACCAGGAGCAGCTATGTACAAAATCTTTTTGGTATTTTGTAGATTTTCGATTTTTTTGGGTTTTTGCAACACAAGAACTTTAGGAACTATACAAACTACCCTATTTTCGGGTTTTTGATTTTCCATTGTTTTTGGTTTTTCCTCTTTTTCGATTTTTTTGATTTTAAGTTTTCCAAATGTTTTTGTATTTTTATGAAAGGGATCTTCCATCATACCTACAAAGGGAAAACTGTAAACACCCCGAAATCCCATGAATTTCTCAAATTCATCTGGTTTTGTAAAAGCAGCCCCAAAAGGCCATTTTTGAGTCTGGAAACCCAGGAGCCTTCCAGACAACCCTGTATATATGTTTTAAACTTCATATTTCAAAAATATATAATATGGCTTTTGAAAACCTTTTAAAACACGTTTTTGAAACCCCAAAGCAGCTTGGCCTAATCAAGACAGGACCAGCGAAGTCAAAGAGAGCCCGGAACTGGAGCACATGTCGAGCCTGGCACAACAACTCTTGTATCACATCCATACCCCCAGGATCTCTAACGTCCAAGACCCTGTTATTATCAAAATGTCATTTGAAGTCATCTCCGGAAGGTAGAAACGGAGGCGGACGACCATGTTGGCGAAGACCCAACGCAGACGGAGTACTGGTGCTATCAGACCCCGCACAAATCATCCGTTTCGAACCCAGTTCGAAGGAGTCAGAGTTCAGTTTGGATTGGATCTGAACCATATATATCCAGATCCCAATCCAAACCCATGTGTGGACTTGGATTTGGATTTGGATCCAGAGATCCAATCCAATATCCATATCCATGGCCTACATCACCTTCTCATAAATGGAGGTGGGGCCCACTTGAAATTCACGTGGGATTATGGGCATGAGAGAGAGTGGGGATGGATAAGATCAAGTGTGTTGTAATTAAGCTTGACTTGTGTGTCAAGTTTGGGGTTAATCATGTGGGTTAGCCTAATTGAGTGGGTTTAAGCTTGTAATTAGCCAAAACCTAACCTAGGGCTGCACCAACATGAGGTGGTTAAGGTCTATGGGCCATGCAAAGGGAGCTCCTTCACCTAAACCTAACCCAAAACACCTAATCCTAGCCTACCACCCTAATCCACCCCTAATCTGAGCCTAATCACCTAACCCACTTCCCTAATCCCGGCCTAATCCCAACCTAATCACCTAACCCACTTCCCTAATCCTTCCCTAAACCTAGGTTAATTTCCCTAAACCTAGCCTAATCCTAGCCTAATCACCTAACCTAGCTCACTAAACCTAGGTTAATTTCCCTAAACCTAGCCTAATCACCTAACCTAGCTCACTAAACCTCACCCTAGAACCCAACCACCTAACCAAACCCTAAACCCCTAAACCACCCCTAGCCCACAATCTACCCAATCCACTAGTTTTTAAAATATCTGGCCCTACCCTTTCCAGCCCACCTTATCTTCATACCACCCTACCTAAACCACCTAACCACTACCCTAAACCCAGCCCTAACCGACCTACCCCACTCCCTCTATAAACCCCCCCTCTTGGGGCGGGTTTTCCTATCTGGCCACTCTTCCCCAAGCCCAGCCGGGACCACTCTTCCCAGCCCAGCCGAACCTGCTCCACCTGCCCCACCTGTTCCGCCTGCACCACCACCATCCCTCCATCCCACCACCACTTGCACCGCCATCTTCACCACCTCCCGGCCGAGCATCACTACCTGCCCTCCTCCCTTCCAGCCGAGTGCCCTCTTCTCTCCATACGGTTAGTATCCCCTTCCTTCGTCTTACCTTCTTTACTCCCTCTCCACTCTCAGCCACCTAAACCCTACCACAACACCTTACCACCAGCCATTTCCCTTTGCTGCCACCCTTCTCACTCAGCCGAACCTAGTCATCCTAGCAGCCCGCTACCACCACATTCCCCTAAGACTCCCATTCGGCCTTCCCTTAAACTCCCCTTAGGTCCATATTCCCTAACACTCTATACTCTCCATTCGTGACCCTACCTACATACTTGGCCCAGCCCCTTTAATTTTCCACATCAAGGCGACACCCACTTGCACCCGACCACCTTCGAGGCGCCTATCCTGCGCCCCACTTGCAGCCAGCCAGCACCCTTTGTCATTCACCCTCGCGGAGCTCCCTTTTGCAGCCCAAGGCGAAGGCCAAGCCCACGCTCAAGCAAGGCTTCTACGGACCAGCTACTAGTAAGTGCCTAACTCGGTCTTTAGTTGTATACTTGCTTGAGATTCAATTTGATACGGGGTTGTAATAACGGAGCATAGTCTCCCCCCGCTTGTAATAACGTGATTTGGCACATCCACACACGTGCACTCTCCTAGTTGTGCACGATTTTGAACACACACGGGCCTAATCAGCCCCTAATACATAAGTATATATATATACTTTCATTTCCGAAGGGTTTTTGCTTACGTTGGGTGCGTTGTCTTTCAATTCAAGCACTAACACACATTGAGCTTTCGCTCTTATTTGAAAGACCCAAGTAAGGGCCGACCTATACTATTTGGGTTTCATTTCATGTCGTGTGAGTAAGTCTTTCAATTCAAGCACTTTCACACACATTGAGCTTTCACTCTTATTTGAAAGACCCAAGTAAGGGCCGACCTATACTATTTGGGTTTAATTTCATGTCGTGTGTGTAAGTCTTTCTATTCAAACACTCTCACACACATTGAGCCTTCGCTCTTATTCCCAAGACCTTAGTAAAGGCCTTATTGCAGTTATATTTGGGTTTCATTTATGCCGTGTGTGTAGTACTTCAATTCAAGCACTCTCACACACATTGAGCCTTCGCTCTTACTCCCAAGACCTTAGTCAAGGCCATACTGCAATTTATATTTGGGTTTAATTTCATGTCGTGTGTGTAAGTCCTTCAATTCAAGCACGCACCCACATTGAGCGTTCGCTCTTATTTGCAAGACCCGAGTAAGGGCTCATATACATACTCTATATACATATCTCCCTTCGGCATTTATATTTCAAGTCATTTCCCTTCGGTTATTTCCCTTCAGTATTGTCTTTACATTTCAGGTTTTCCCTTTCGAGTAGCGTGGGTTTGCATTGCATCTACTTCATACCACGAGGTAGGACGCATATTGCATCAAAGCAAGCCCCGCTCAAATTCGCCCATGTAGTGGAGTGTTCATAACACACAAACTAGGTGGCCCGAAAAGGGATAAAAGAAAAGACTTAGGCACGTGCAAATCCACGTGATATAAAACATGCAATCGCATTTTAAAGGCCCGAAATAGACACCTCGAACCGCTTCGTAGACTTTCTCTCCAAAACTCGATTTTTGCAAAGCGTACAGATTGACCCTTGCGCATCGGTGCAAGAAGGTCTGCGACGACAAGAGCTTACTTGCTCACAGTCGCCACGTTTAGAAGTCAGTGTTAAATATCTCTTCGCTAGCTTAAGTAAGCTAGCTGGCACGCCCTGTTTGCATACATAGGCCTTAGACACACGAGAGGATCCGCTCCGAGCCCTGAAAAGGTAGAGAGGCGGGGATTTTCGCGCGTCTACAAAAACACTACGGGTTAGACTCGGAATAAGAGGTCTAAATCGTAGGTCTCTTCTAGGGTAGGCTCCAGGGCACCCTTGACCCAGGTGGTCAAAGGGGGTGGCTCTGGCTGTATTTTGGGAGTATAGCCGATCCCGTATCGGCTTGGGTTAACCCTAAGAAGGATGGGCTGTAGGAGACCCTCGTTTTGTGTCCCTAGACTTTTATAGGGCGTATAGCCCATATTCAACAACATGTTCCATGATTTTTTATTTTTTGAAAAATTATGGTACAAATCGTGGTCCTGAAACTTGCTGTCGTCCATATCGTGCTCGTATGGCTTCTTGTCCAGGAGTTTTGGAAATAAGGGATGCTTGGGTCTTCCTAGAAGGGTTAGGATAGGGAGGGGGCCTGCTTTAGGCGGCCCCTTCACATACACAACCTTCCTAGGGTTGTTTAATACGAGCCTTGGTGGCTCGACCATGGTCTGTCCTAGGTTAGCCTCATGGGCCTGGGAACTCGACAAACAAGGGGAGTTTATGATCCCCTGAAGTTGAGGGTGACTCACCTAGGATCACCACGACTTGGTCCCTAAAAGGGATCTTGACACACCTGTGGAAGGTGGATGGCACAGCGCACAAGCTGTGTATCCAGGGCCTTCCTAGCAATAGGTTATAATGGGGGTGGATGTCCAAGACTGGAACACCCCCGTGTGTGTGATCCCTCCCATTTCCATCGGGAGTTCGATCGATCCTAATGTTCTAGACGCATTCCCATCGTATCTAGTGATAACGATGGGGCTTGGGTTCACAGAAGTCAAGGTGACTCCGATTTGGTAGGCCACATGAAGTGGAAGGATGTTGAGCCCTCCTCCCCCATCGACTAGGCACCTGTCCAAAGAGTGGTTATTCAGAACCACCTCGATATGCAGGGCCTGGTTGTGGGACTCGTAGGGTTTATCTACATCATCTTCCGAGAAAGTGATGGGCGATTTTGCTCCTATTAATGCCACTTGGTCAGACAGGGATTCCGGACTTATGTTCGAACTAACCTTATCTCTTTCTAGAATTTTCTCTAGCACGAGTCTATGCCTAGGCGAAGTTTGTATAAGCTCTAGGATGGACATGTGGATAGGAATCTTTGAAAGATGGTTTTCGAAATCATAAGGGTTTAGGATGAATTTCCCATTGTCTGCTTTTGGCAGAACTCTAGGAATACATGCTTTATACAAACCACACTGACCACCTTTTTAGCACTTTATAGGTGCGGGGGTTGATAGATCCTCCCGAATCTAGTCATTTCCCCCACGACCAACCTAGGGTTCGCACTTAAACTGGCTCTAATTACGAGTTGAGGAGCACCTTGAAGTTTTAAAACTGGTTTAGCCGGGGATTCAGCTCTTGGTGGTCCCCGGATGACGACTTGGGCGGGCTTCTTGTAAAGTACAAGAGTAGACGCACAAGTGGGTCGACCAGACTCAGATGTTTGCGCTAGTTCTTTTGAAAAGGTGAAGGTACATACCTCCTTTCCTTTCCCACTGCTACTGGCGTGCTTGGGAAAGGGTTCTTTGAAGATAGCTTGAGTTGGCTCAAGTTCCGCAGTGACCTGGAGCCAGCCCTCCGCTATCAAGTTCTCGATTTTGTTTAAAAGGGAGAAACAACGCTTTGTATCATGGCCTTTGAGCTGATGATACTTGCAAAAACGATTTAAATATCCCCCTTTGGAAGTGACTCCCTCGGGGATTTCGGGAAGTTCAATCATGCCTTGGGCAAGTAGGAGGTCTAGGACCTCCGACACAGGTTGCCCCAGCGGTGTGTATTCCCGTTTTTCAATCGGTTTTTGAAAATTTCTCTCCCTTTTGTTTTCTAGTTTTTCAAAATTTTTGGAAGTGCTCGCCAAACCTGGATCCACCCGGACATTGGCGATTTTACGGGGCTTTGCCCCTTTGTCCATCGTGGGTAGCCCATAAGTGATGGGTTTTTCCAAGCGGGTTTTGGAAACGGCACTTCCTTTCCATAAGTAATCGTATATCCCCTTTTTCAAGTTTGTTTCGAAAAGGGATGCTTTTTTGATCAACTTATGAAAAGTTGAGATCTCATGAAGCAAGAGAAGGGTCTTTAGCTCGCTTTTAAAATTATCCAGGATGAGCATGACTGCGCATCCTTCGGATATGGGCTCTCGCACTTGGCCCAAAAGGGACCTCCATCGAATAATGAAGGCATGTACGTCTTTGTTCATGCCTTGCTTTGTATCCCTTAAAGTGTTTAAAGTCGGTGTGACTTCTACGTTATGTGCAAATCTTTGCATGAAGCAGTTCGCTAACTCTTCAAAAGTAGCAAACTGGCTTAAATCGTAGGAAGCCAGCCATTTGGCAGATGTGCCTCTAAGGGATAAAGGGAACCAATACACCCATTTCATCGAGTCCTTTTTCTTCTTATGGGCTCGACGCGAGAAAAGTTGCAAGTGAGACCTAGGGTCTCCCATGCCATCATACCGATGGAAGTTCAGTATTTCATCGTCACTGTCTGTTTTGTAATCCATAGGAAGGAAATCAGACAGGGCGTAACTCCTTTTGTCTTTATTTTGCCCTTTCAGCAGCTTCTGTAGGGCTTTACGGTCCTTTGTGTGAAGGACTCGTGGTATTGGTTGCATTCCATTATGGAGTCTTCTTTGTGCTTGCGAGGTTTTTCAGTTTTTTTCTTGGCCCTTTGTTCACCATTCGATGAACATGAATCGCCTACTTCAACCTCTTGGCTGATAGCATCGATTTTGGCCTCGAATTCCCTTCTCAAGTCTTCTATCTCGTCTAGTTTGATTTTATTTTTCAAAATCCTCCTAGAGTGAGAACTTGATGCGCATGAGCCTTGGCTCGACACTTCACTTGGGTTGGATTTTGACATGCTTTCAAGCTTTTCAAAATTCCTACGTATGAAGTACAATAAAGAAAGAGTTAAAAATAACACCTTTTGAAAAATATTTTCGCAAGTTCCTAAGATAACTCGATTTAAAAGACTCACGTCCCACCGGGTGTGCCAAATCCTATAGACACAGAAAGTTCTCGCTTCTGGTTCTTAAGCCTGAAGTGAACCTTTTTGTGTGTCTAAGTCCTATTTAAGCAAAAGGGTGTGACAGCTAGCTTACTTAAGCTAGAGAAGAGATATTTTTAAATCTGACTCCTGACGTGGCAACTGTGAGCAAGCAAGCTCTTTTCGTCACAGACCTTCTTGCACCGATGCGCAAGGGTCAATCTGTATGCTTTAAAAATCGAGTTTTTAGAATAGGAAAACCTACGAAAATGTGTTTGAGGTGTTTGATTCGGGTTGTTTTTGTATGATTTTCAAGTTTTATTTCACGTGGATTTGCACGTGCCTATGTCTTTCTTTTTATCCCTTTTTGGGCCAACTAGGTGTGTGTTATGAACACGTGACCTAAGTGGGGTGACTTTGAGCGGGAGTATGGAGTTTGCTTTGATGCAATATGCGTCCTAACTCGTGATATGGCGTATATGCAATGCAAACTCACGCAACTCCAAAGGGAAAACCCAAAATTGAAAGACAATGCGGAAGGGAAATTACTTGAAATGTAAATTGCAAAAGGGAAATTGCGAAAGGGAAATATGGCTATATCTTAAGAGCGGAAAGGCTCAATAGTGCAAGTGTGTGCCGTGTATATATGTAAAGACTACGCACACTGCTGAACCTTAAAACCCAAATCTTAAAGACATAGCCAAAAGAGAAATACTTATAATATATATGGGCCCGAAGGTCGCCAACGTGTTGCGTGGGTGTTATGTGTATATTGAAAGACAACTCACACAACTTAAATGAAACCCAAATATAAATTGCAATATGGCCTTAACTAAGGTCTTGGGAGTAAGAGCGAAAGCTCAATGTGTGTGAGTGCGAGAATTGAAGTACTACGCACACGACATGAAATTAAACCCAAATATAAATTGCAATAGGCCTTGACTAAGGTCTTGGGAGTAAGAGCGAAAGCTCAATGTGTGTGAGTGCGAGAATTGAAGTACTACGCACACGATATGAAATTAAACCCAAATATAAATTGCAATAGGCCTTGACTAAGGTCTTGGGAGTAAGAGCGAAAGCTCAATGTGTGTGAGTGCGAGAATTGAAAGACAACACACACAACATGAAATTAAACCCAAGGGAAATAATAACACGGCCCTTACTTGGGTCTTGCAAATAAGAGCGAAAGCTCAATGTGTGTGTGTGCGAGAATTGAAAGACAACACACACAACATGAAATTAAACCCAAGGGAAATAATAGCACGGCCCTTACTTGGGTCTTGCAAATAAGAGCGAAAGCTCAATGTGTGTGAGTGCGAGAATTGAAAGACAACACACACAACTTAAGCAAAACCCCACGCAACTTAAATCATATAAATAAGTTTATATACTTAAGGGCTGATTAGGCCCGTGTGTGTTCAAAATCATGCACGACTAAGAGCGAGATAGGCTCAAGTGCACGTGTGTGTGGGTGTGCCAAGCCACGTTATTACAAGCGGGGGGAGACAATGCTCCGTTATTACAACCCCGTATCAAATTTAATTAAGCTTAAGCAAGTCTATAAACAAGGACCGAGTTAGGCACTAATGTATAGCTGGTCCGGAGGTGACTTGCTTGAGCTTGGGCTTGAGCGTCGCCTTGAGCTACAAGAGGGAGCTCCTCGGAAAGGCACGGCAAAGGAGGGCTGGCCGGGTGAAGCAAGATGCTGCGGGTGTGGCGCCTTGGCGCTAGCCGGGTGTTAGGAGGGGGGTGCTACTGTGGCGTCTTGGGTTGAGGTAGTTAGGGGGTGTCACTAAGGTGTAGGGCAGGTCCTAGGAAAAAAAAGGTAAGGCGGCTGGGCTAGTTAGGGGCTGTCTAATGGGAAGATAGGGCAGCAGGTGGTGTGATCGGGTATGGTTGAATGGTGGCGGGTAGCTAGGTAGTGACCGACTGGATGAAGTGGAGACTAGGCAAAGGTAGGGTGCTATGTGATGGCTAAGAGTGGAGGGGGAGTGAAGATAGGGTGGTGTTAGGATAGGGTACTAATCGGAGAGGAAGGGGAGGTTGGCGGGGGTGGCAAGGTGCAGCTGGACGGAAGGTGGTTGCAGTCGGGTGTCAAGGCAGGCAGCGGCAGGTTTGTAGACACCGAAAATTTTCACTTACGGGTTCTTAGGCCTGAAGTGAACCTTTTCGCAATCTACATTCGCTTTATGGGCGTGCCAGCTAGTTTACTTTAACTAGCAAAGTATGTTTTGAAAATAATCTGACTTTTGAAAGGTGATTGTAGGCAAGCGGGATTTTTACGTCGCAGACCTTCTTGCACCGATGCGCAAGGGTCAGTCTGTACGCTTAGAGACTTCGTTTTGAAAACAAGTTTAACTCAATATATCTTGAATGAAGAAGTGTTTAAAACCTTTTAAAAACCATGCATTTGGGCGATTTTGACTTTGTAAGGGTTGGACGACCCTAAGTCTTTCAAATTTTAATCTACTTAGGCACGATGTGCATGCATCGAAATAGCCTAAGTCTTGGCATATTTGCACGATTGATTTGGGTTGTTTTTGTATGATTTTCAGATTTTAGGTCACGTGGATTTGCACGTGCCTAAGTCTTTCTTTTTATCCCTTTATGGGCCACCTAGGTGTGTGTTATGAACACTCCACTACATGGGGCGAATTTTGAGCGGGAGTACGGGATTTGCTTTGATGCAATATGCGTCCTACCTCGTGGTATGGCGTAGATGCAATGCAAACTCACGCAACTCCAAAGGGAAAACCCGAATTTAAAAGACAATGCCGAAGGAAAATTGCCGAAGGGAAATGACTTGTAAAGTAAATAGCCGAAGGGAAATGACTTGTAAAGTAAATAGCCGAAGGGAAATGACTTGTAAAGTAAATAGCGGAAGGGGAAATATGGCTATATCTTAAGAGCGGAAAGGCTCAATTGTGTAAGTGTGTGTCGTGTATATATTGAAAGACAACGCACATGACTTGAACCTTAAAACCCGAATCTTAAAGACATAGCCGAAAGAAATACTTTATATAGAGTATATGTAGGGGCCCTTACTTGGGTCTTGTAAATAAGTGCGAAGGCTCAATGTGTGTGCGTGCTTGAATTAAAAGACTTACACACACGACATGAAATGAAACCCAAATATAAATTGCAGTATGCCTTGACTAAGGTCTTGGGAGTAAGAGCGAAAGCTCAATGTGTGTGAGTCTAGAATTGAAGTACTACGCACACGACATAAATGAAACCCAAATATAACTGCAATAAGGCCTTTACTAAGGTCTTGGGAGTAAGAGCGAAGGCTCAATGTGTGTGCGTGTGGAAAATGGAAAGACAACACACACGACTTAATTAAAAACCCCCTTGACTTAAAATATATAAATATAACTATATATTAAGGGCTTGTTAGGCCCGTGTGTGTGCAAAAAGTGTATGACTAAGAGCGGAAAGGCTCAAGTGCGCGTGTGTGTGGGTGTGTCAAACCACGTTATTACAATCGGGGGGAGACGAAGCTCCTTTACTACAACCCCGTATCAAAATTTAATTGAATATAAAGCAAGTTAATGTAATAGACCAAGTTTAGACAAGTCCATGTTCAACTTGCTTGCACGTGGGCTCACGGTTCACCTTGGGCAGCCAAGAGGGGGTTATCCTAGGTGGCTTTGAGAGAGGTTCTATGAGGCACGGTTAGGGTCTTAAGGGAACTAAGGTTCGGCCAAGACGGAGGCTGTGTAGGGTCTGTTCTAGGGTTTGTCCTAGGGCGCAGGTCACGGCCAGGTTGCAGGTTAGGTCGGCAGGGGGGTGGTCAAGTCGGCTGGGAGGCAGTCGGGTCGGCAGGAAGCAGTCGGGTGGCTGGCGCGGGGCGCGCTGTGGCGCAGGACGCGCTGCGGCGCGGGGCGTGCAGGCAACCGAAGGGCACGCGACAGGAAGCAGGGCACGGTGTGCTGCAGCGCGCGCGGCAGCAGAAGGGGCGCGCGGCAGGCGCCGTTTGCTCACGGCCGGCCGGGGTGAAGTTGTTGGGGTTTGTTAGGGATGGTTTGAGGCGATTGGGGTTAGGTTAGGTCTAGTTAGGGTTCAGTTAGGGTTAGGTTGGTTCAGTTAGGGTTAGGTTCAGTTAGGGTTAGGTAGGTTCGAACCTAGGCTAGGTCGGGGGTTAGGTTTACCTCTTGGAGTCGGTCCTTCATGGCTTGAGCCCACGTCTCCATGGTTGCAGCCTCTTGGTCTAGCCCACCTTTGTTGCAGCCCCTTGGTCTAGACCCACATAGCCCACATGGCTTGAACCCACCTCACCCAATGAGCCCACATGGCTAGGTCTATCACTCCCTCTCTCTCCTCCCAAATATTTGCATGAACCCTTTACATGGACCCCCTCACCTCTATTTATAGAGATTTGAGGTGGGTCTTGGATTTGGGTTTGGGTTTGGATCCATACCCAAATCCAAACACTATTTGGATCTGGATATTGGATCTCGGATATTTTGAGATCCATATCTGATCCAAACCCAATATTTTTATGGATACGGATCTGGATATTTTGGTCCATATCCGATCCAATCCAAACACTATTTGGATCTAATCCAAATCCAAACACTATTTGGATCGACCCAAACACTATTTGGATTGGCCCAAATACAAACACTATTCATTACATGGATTTGGATCTGGATATTTATGCTCTAGATCCAAATCAAAATTTCTTCAGACAGTCCTTCTTGGCTTCTCTAGGTGAACGATCTGTGTGGGCACTGGCTTCATCAGTGCTCCGTCTGGTGTTGGGTTTTCCCCAACTTTGTCGTCCGGACTCCGTCTCGCCGTTCTGGACTCCGTTGAGCTTTTTATCAAATGGGCTCAGCTTTCTTTTGTTTTTTTATCAGGGAGTGGTTTCTGAAGCTCTGGGCTTGAATCCTCTTCGGGCCTAGGGTCTTCTTTTGCCTTCTGTACCTATTTTCACAAAACAGGTCATCGTTTTGGCTCAAACGAGCTTTTTGGTGTTTTGAGAGTTTTTGAAATATAGAAGATTTGGGGTGTTTACAAGGTTGATGCAGCCGGGCTGTCAAGGAAGGGAGCTGGCCGGGAGGTGGTGGTGGAGCAGGTGAGAGAAGAGAGCAAGAGGAGAGGAAGGCCTCGGCTGGCCCAAGATAGGCTAGAAAAATCTCAAAAACCTGCCCACTAGGGGGTGGGGTTTATAGGATTTCAAGAGGTCGGTTGGGCTGGTTTTGAGGGGGATGGTTTAGTGGTTAGGTGGTGGTGGTTTAGTGATAAGGTGGGCTAGATATTTAGGGGAGGGCAAATATTTAGTTTAGGTGGTTTTAGGGATATGGTGTGCTAGGGTTTAGGTGGGGTGGTTTAGTGGTTTAGGGCTTAGCTAGGTGGGTTGGTTTTTGGGTGAGGTTTAGTGAGGTGGGTTAGGTGTTTAGGCTAGGATTAGGTTAGGATTAAGGGAATTAGGCTAGGTTTAGGGAAGGATTAGGGAGGTGGGTTAGGTGATTAGGTTGGGATTAGGGAAGGATTAGGGAAGTGGGTCAGGTGATTAGGCAAGGATTAGGCCGGGATTAGGGTAAATGGCTAGGATTAGGGGTTTTGGCTTAGGATTTGGGTTAGGAGCCTCTCTTTACATAGCCCATGGACTTCATTGCATCATGTTGGTGCAGCCCTAGGTTAGGTGTAGGTTCATACAAGTTTAAACCCACACTTATTAGGCTAACCCACATGATTAACCCAAACTTGACACACAAGTCAAGCTTAATACATTTCCCTCATGCTTATCCTCCCCATTCTCTCTCATGCCCTAAAATCCCACATAAATTTCAAGTGGGCCCCACCTCCATTTATGAGAAGGTGATGTGGGCCATGGATGTGGATATTGGATTGGATCTTTGGATCCAAATCCAAATCCAAATCCAAATCCAAATCCACATATACGTTTGGATTGGGATCTGGATATATATGGTCCAAATCCAATCCAAAACTGAACTCTGACTCCTTCAAGGTATGTTCGAAACGAACGGTTTGTGCGGGGCCTGATAGCATCAGTACTGTAAACACCCCAAATCTTCTATATTTCAAAAACTCTCAACACACCAAAAAGCTCATTTGAGCCAAAACGACAACCTATTTTGAAATGTGAAAACAGGTACAGAAGGCAAGAGAAGACCCTAGGCCCGAAGAGGATTCAAGCCCAGAGCTTCAGAAGCCACTCCTTGATAAAAAAATAAAAGAAAGAAAAGCCTGTTTGATGAAAAGCTCAACGGAGTCCAGAACGGCGAGACGGAGTCCAGACGACAAAGTTGGGGAAAACCCAACACCAGATGGAGCGCTGATGAAGCCAGTGCCCGCACAGATCATTCGCCTCGAGAAGCCAAGAAGGACTGTCCGAAGAAATTTTGATTTGGATCTGGACCATAAATATCCAGATTCAAATCCATGTAATGAATAGTGTTTGGATTTGGGCCAATCCAAATAGTGTTTGGATTTGGATTAGATCCAAATAGTGTTTGGATTGGATCGGATCTAGATCAAAATATCCATATCCATATCCATAAAAATGTTGGGTTTGGATCAGATACGGATCTCAAAATATCCGAGATCCAATATCCAGATCCAAATAGTGTTTGGATTTGGGTCTGGATCCAAACCCCAAACCCAAACCCAAATCCAAGACCCACCTCAAATCTCTATAAATAGAGGTGAGGGGGTCCATGTAAAGGGTTCATGCAAATATTTGGGAGGAGAGAGAGGGAGTGATAGACCTAGCCATGTGGGCTCATTGGGTGAGGTGGGTTCAAGCCATGTGAGCTATGTGGGTCTAGACCAAGGGGCTGCAACCAAGGTGGGCTGGACCAAGTGGCTGCAACCGTGGAGACGTGGGCTCAAGCCATGAAGGACCGGCTCCAAGAGGTAAGCCTAACCTAACCTAGCCATTCTCTCTACACCCCTCTAAACCTAACCCCCAACCTAGCCTAGGTTCGAACCTACCTGACCCCAACTGAACCTAACCCTAACTAAACCTAGCCCTAACCCAGCCTAGGTTCGACCAAACCTAACCCTAGACTCGAACCGACCTAAATCTAACCGGACCGCGCCCTGCACGTCACCCGAACCCCCTACCGCGCTTGCCGTGCGCCCCACGCCCTAGCGCCATCCCGCGCCACTACAGCGCCCCTCAGCGCCCTGCCGTCCCCTTAGCGCAAGAACCCCCTCCTAGCACCAGACGCCTGCCAGCGCCCAACGCCCAGCGCCAGGCGCCCGATTGCTGCGCCCGACGCCTTCCTGCCGACCTGACCACCTTCCTGCCGACCTGACCACCCCCCTGGCCGTGACCTGCACCTCTTCCAGCCACCTAGGACAGACCCTAGACAGCCCCATCTTTGCCGAACCTTAGTTCCCCTAAGGCCCTAACTGTGCCCCATAGAACCTCTCTCAAAGCCACCTAGGATAACCCCCTCTTGGCTGCCCAAGGTGAACCGTGAGCCCACGTGCAAGCAAGTTGAACATGGACCAGCTATTTGTAAGTGTCTAAACTTGGTCTATTACATTAACTTGCTTTATATTCAATTAAATTTTGATATGGGGTTGTAGTAAAGGAGCTTCGTCTCCCCCCGAATGTAATAACGTGGTTTGACACACCCACACACACGTGCACTTGAGCCTTTCCGCTCTTAGTCGTACACTTCTTGCACACACACGGGCCTAACAAGCCCTTAATATATAGTTATATTTATATATTTTAAGTCAAGGGGGTTTTTAATTAAGTCGTGTGTGTTGTCTTTCCATTTTCCACACGCACACACATTAAGCCTTCACTCTTATTCCCAAGACCTTAGTAAAGGCCTTATTGCAGTTATATTTGGGTTTCATTTATGTCGTGTGAGTTGTCTTTACATTCCCACACGCACACACATTGAGCCTTCGCTCTTACTCCCAAGACCTTAGTCAAGGCATACTGCAATTTATATTTGGGTTTCATTTCATGTCATGTGTGTAAGTCTTTCAATTCAAGCACGCACGCACATTGAGCCTTCGCTCTTATTTGCAAGACCCAAGTAAGGGCCCCTACATATACTCTATATAAAGTATTTCTTTCATCTATGTCTTTAAGATTTGGGTTTTAAGGTTCAAGTCGTGTGCGTTGTCTTTCAATATATACACGACACACAGTTACACAATTGAGCCTTTCCGCTCTTAAGATATAGCCATATTTCCCCTTCCGCTATTTACTTTACAAGTCATTTCCCTTCGGCTATTTACTTTACAAGTCATTTCCCTTCGGCATTGTCTTTACATTTCGGGTTTTCCCTTTTGGAGTAGCGTGAATTTGCATTGCATCTATGCCATACCACGAGGTAGGACGCATATTGCATCAAAGCAAGCCCCGTACTCCCGCTCAAATTTGCCCCATGTAGTGGAGTGTTCATAACACACACCTAGGTGGCCCATAAAGGGATAAAAAGGAAGACTTAGGCACGTGCAAATCCACGTGATCTAAAATCTGAAAATCATACAAAAAAACAACCCAAATCAATTGTGCAAACACGCCAAGACTTAGGCTATTTTCGATGCACGCCCATCGTGCCTAAGCAGATTAAAATTTGAAAGACTTAGGGTCGTCCAACCCTTATAAAATCAAAATTGCTCAAATGCATGGTTTTTAAAAGGTTTTAAAACACTTCTTCATTCAAAATATATTTTGAGTTAAACTTGTTTTCAAAACGAAGTCTCTAAGCGTACAGACTGACCCTTGCGCATCGGTGCAAGAAGGTCTGCGACGTAAAAATCCCGCTTGCCTACAATCGCCTTTCAAAAGTCAGATTATTTTCAAAACATACTTTGCTAGTTAAAGTAAACTAGCTGGCACACCCATAAAGCGAATGTAGATTGCGAAAAGGTTCACTTCAGGCCTAAGAACCCGTAAGTGAAAATTTTTGGTGTCTACAAGTACTCCGTCTTGCATTGGGTCTTCGCCAACATGGTCGTCCGCTTCAGTTTTCACCTTTCGGAGATGATTTCAAAGAGTTTTGTTGATAACAGGAGCTTGGACGTTCGAGATCGTGGGGATGAATCTAACACGAGAGTTGCTGTGTCGGGCTCGACATGTGCTCCAGTTCCGGGCTCTCTTTTGCTCTTCTGGTCCTGCTTTTATCAGGCCAAGCCACTTTGTGGGGTTTCAAAACGTATTTTAAAATGTTTTAAAACTATATTATACATATTTTAAAATATATATAGTTTAAACATATGTACAAGGTTTGTCTGGAAGGCTCCTAGGTTTCCAGACTCGAAATAGCCTTTTGGAGTTGCTTTTACAAAACCAGGTTTATTTGAGGAGTTCGTGGGATTTTGGGGTGTTTACACTTTTCAAAACAAATCCTAAGTATGAAAATGCAATAAACAAAGTTAAAACACTTTAGAAAAAAAATTTCATGAGGTTTTTCTACATGAGATGACTCTGCACAAGGCCCAGGTCCCATCGGGCGTGCCAAACCTGTAGACACGGAAAATTCCCACTTCTGGTTCTTAGGCCTGAAGTAGGGTGCTACGGTTTCGGCTAAGTGGGGGTGGTGGCAGCAGGTGGACGGGCTAGTGTTAGGATGATAGGGGAGTGGATTAGGTGGTTTAGAGTGGAGAGGGAGTGAAGAGGTGGCAAGATAGGATGTAGGGGGCTTACCGGGTGAAGAAGAGGGTGGCGCTCGGTTGGAAGGTGGTGGTGTAGGTGGCGGTGCAGGTGGTGGTGTAGGTGGTGGTGGGACGTGGAGCAGGTGGAGCAAGTGGAGCAGGTGGAGCAGGTGGAGCTTGGGGAAGTGGAGGACCCGGCTGGGATGGGTGAGGCGGCTTGGTGATGAAACCCGCCCCCAAGGGGGGGGGGGTTATATATAGGGCTGGGTTTGGGGTAGTGGTTAGGTGGTTTAGGTAGGGTGGTATAATGATAAGGGTGGGCTGGAAAGGGGTAGGGCCAGATATTTTAGATACAAGTGGTTTGGGTAGGTTGTGGGCTAGGAGTGGTTTAGAGGTTTAGGGTTTAGTTAGGTGGGTTGGTTCTAGGGTGAGGTTTAGTGAGCTAGGTTAGGTGATTAGGCTAGGATTAGACTAGGTTTAGGGTAATTAACCTAGGTTTAGGGAAGGATTAGGGAAGTGGGTTAGGTGATTAGGTTGGGATTAGGCCGGGATTAGGGAAGTGGGTTAGGTGAGTAGGTTCAGATTAGGGCGATTAGGGTGGAAGGCTAGGATTAGGTGTTTTGGGTTAGGTTTAGGTGAAGGAGCTCTCTTTGCATGGCCCATGGACCTTAACCACATCATGTTGGTGCAGCCCTAGGTTAGGTTTTGGCTAATTACAAGCTTAAACCCACTTAATTAGGCTAACCCACATGATTAACCCCAAACTTGACACACAAGTCAAGCTTAATTACAACCACACTTGATCTTATCCACCCCCACTCTCTCTCATGCCCATAATCCCACGTGAAATTCAAGTGGGCCCCACCTCCATTTATGAGAAGGTGATGTGGGCCATGGATATGGATATTGGATTGGATCTCTGGATCCAAATCCAAATCCAAGTCCATACATGGGTTTGGATTGGGATCTGGATATATATGGTCCAGATCCAATCCAAACTGAACTCTGACTCCTTCGAGCTGTGTGCGAAACGAACGGTTTGTGCAGGGCCAGACAGCATCAGCACTCCGTCTGCGTTCGGTCTTCGCCAACATGATCGTCCGCCTCTGTTTTCGCCTTTCGGAGATGACTTCAAACAAGGTTTCAACGATAACAGGGTCTTGGACGTTCGTGATCCTGGGAGTGTGGATTTGATACGAGAGTTGCTGTGCCGGGCTCGACATGTGCTCCGGTTCCGGGCTCTTCTTAGCTTTCCTAGTCCTGTCTGGATTAGGCCAAGCTGCTTCGGGGTTTCAAAAACGTGTTTTAAAAGGTTTTCAAAAGCCATATTATATATTTTTGAAATATAAAGTTCAAACTATATGTACAGGGTTGTCTGGAAGGCTCCTGGGTTTCCAAACTCAAAATAGCCCTTTGGGGTTGCTTTAAAAAACCAGATGGATTTGAGAAATTCGTGGGATTTCGGGGTGTTTACAGATGCCCCTCTTTGGCCTTGTCCAAATTAATTTGGATAAGGGCAAAGATGACAAACACCCCTTTCAATGTCTCCCTAGATCTAGCCATGAAGAATATGGGATCGTCCCCATTTTTAGCAAAATCTCGATTTACAAACTCTGGTAGGAGGAGATATCACGCCAAAGGGATTTACATGGAATCTGGTCCTAAAATGGGATCATGTTTATGCAAGTGCCAAGAGTGGCGACCTCCCAGAGACCAGATGTGGTCGAACTCTAGAGAATTATAAGGCCTACTGCTCCAAGTGAGCAAAATCCTATGTTGTTCGATGTTCGGTTTTCAAAACTTATTTACAAAACTATTTACAAAAGGGACAACTGTCTTGAGTCTCGATCCTAAGGATCTCGAGCTCTTCGTGTTTTCCCATGTTTGAGTCTTAACACTCGCTTATCTAGCGGAGGTTTTATAAGAAAACAAGGCATATTTCAAATTCCTACGCCTTACTAACGTCGAATTCTCAAACAAGATGAAATTCAAGTAAGTAAATCCTATTTTTACTTTAGGATTCCTCGAAATGAACCATGCTTCAGCTTGGGATAAGCCAGGGATGGGAAAGAGATACCACGGTCCCTTCTGAAGCATCCCGTGGTTTGAGGCACAGAAGGCGGAAAACTGCTCTTTTTGAGCTTTTTGGCCTCTTTTTCCTTTTTTTCATCGAGGGTCTCCCTTTGGGAGTATTTTTTCTTCAATCCCTCTTTTTCATAAGAGAATCAATTTTTCTTTTAAATTCTGGTTTCTTTCTTTTGGAAAGAGACTTTGAATGGGAAATTCCCTTTTGTTTTGGGCCTTTGTTTTCCTTTTGGAAATAGAAGAGAAGAGGGGAGGACTTATCCCGAGCCTACACTCGATCCATTCTAGATCAGCCTATTTAGAAATAGCACGTACTACTTGCAAGTATCTTGCTATATTGAACTAGGCCTTTCTTTGTAAGAGGAAGGATTTTGAAATGTAACCACGATTTTGAAGACTCCGCTCTTTAATAAGTGCGAATTCTCTCACTCAGGGTCTCATGAGTTTGCCTTTGCACCTTATTCACATGTCTCAGGGCAGCTATCCCTAAAATTTTTGAAAATTGGAATTCAATCAAGATCCTACACATGATACTTCTTTAAGTATTGAACATTTATAGGATCTGCTAAATTCCTACCTTCTACATCAATCAACCAATACGAATTGTTCGTAGTGTTTGCTCGTACAACATAGGGTCCATCCCAGTTGGGGCGCCACTTGCCCAGGGGTGTGGGCCACGATGATGGATGGTTTTTAAGACCAGATCCCTCACTTCGAAGTGGCGAGGTATTATGTGTTTGCTATAATGTCGGGCTATCCTTTGCCGGTATGCACGAGCATGATCCATGGCAAGGAGTCGCCTCTCATCTAGTAAGTCTAGTTCGGCCATCCTAGCATGTTGAAGCGTCTCTAGGGGGAGGTCGAGTGCTATGGATGTATGGAATGAATGCAATTGAGTATGAATAGGAAGAATGGCGTTTGTGCCATAGACCAATTCGAATGGTGTGGCATTAGTGGGAGTCCGGATGGAAGTCCTATAAGCCCATAAGGCTTCATCCAGCTTCTCGTGCCACGTCCTACCCTTCTCTAAGGTTTTCTCAATTATGCTAATGAGAGTCTTGTTTGTGGCTTCAGCTTGGCCGTTGCCTTGAGGGTAGTAGGGCGAGGAGAAGTGGTGAGTTATGCCATACGTGTTGCACAACTTAACCATCCGCACATTTTTGAATGGGGTGCCATTGTCAGACACAAGGTCTCGTGGAACCCCAAATCGAGCCAAGATATTCCTCCGGATGAAAGCCACCACATGTTGCCCCATTACGTTGGTTAGGGAAATGGCTTCCACCAACTTGGAGAAATACTCCGTGGCTGCTAAAATAAATCGATGCCCATTCGAGGCCTTTGGAAATATTGGGCCTACGATGTCAAACGCCCACATGGTAAATGGCCAGGGGCTGACCACGGAATGCAATGCAGATGAAGGGATATGAATGGCGTGCCCATGCACTTGAGATGGATGACACTTCCTAACATGATCGTGACAATCCTTTTTCAGGGTGGACCAGAAATAACCCCCTCTAAGTATTTTCATTGCCATCATGTTGGCATTAACATGACCTCCACATTCTCCATCGTGGAACTCGTGCATCACTATCCTAGCATTTCGAAGTGCATCTTCCACACTTGGTTTTCGAAAGAGTTTGCCAAAATGTGGTTTTGAAAATGGTTTTGCAATATGCCTTCATCAGGCATTTCGACAAGAGTGGGATATGCGTCCTCTAAGGGGAATTCAGCCACGTAATCTGTTAGGGCTTGCCCCTTAATGGAGATCTGGTGATGGTATTTCAGATCATACTCCATTAGAAGGAGTTGCCATTTGCCCAATCTACCCGTGAGAATGGGTTTTTCGAACAAGTGCTTGATTGGATCAAGCTTGGACACTATCCAAATCTCATGATCTAGGAAATAGTGCCTAAATTTCTGGCAGGCCCAGACTAGGGCCAAGCACGTCTTCTCCATGGCTTGATAATTTCGTTCATAAGCCAAGAGAGTTTTCGAAATATAGTAGATGGCATACTCCTTATGGGTGTCATCCTCGTATTGAGCCAACAGGGCTCCTAAAGCATTTGCATGCACGGAGATATATAATAAAAGCGGTTTTCCTTGCTTTGGAGGATTCAAAATGTGGGGATTAACCAAGTATGCCTTCAGTCTCTCGAAGGACTTTTGGCATTCGTCATCCCATAAGAATTTCGTACCCTTCCTCAACAGTTTGTTGAAGGGTTCGCATCTAGTTGTCAGATTCGATATGAATCGGCGAACGGATTGTAAGCGACCCTGGAGGCTATGGATTTGGGTGAGATTGGAGGGTGGAGCCATGTCTATGATGGCTCGACACTTAGAGGGGTCGACTTCTATTCCCCTTTGGCTCACCATAAAGCCTAGAAGCTTCCCTGATTCTACCCCGAACACACATTTTTGAGGGTTTAGCTTTACTTTGTAAAGCCTAAGCCTTTCGAAAATCTTTTGTAAACATTCGATGTGAGTGCATCGGGTTTTGGATTTTGCCAAGAGATCATTGACATACACTTCTACAAGCTCATGAATTTGATCATGGAAGATCGTGGTCATGGCTCGTTGGTATGTTGCGCCGGCATTTTTCAAACCAAAGGGCATGACTGTATAGCAGTACGTGCCCCATGGGGTTGTGAAGGCGGTCTTACCCTGATCTCGTGGGCTTAGTTTGATTTGATTATAGCCTGAATAGCCATCCATTAATGAAAACATTTCATGATTTGCAGTACTATCGACTATCAAATCTATGTTTGGTAAAGGATAATTATCCTTTGGAGTGGCTTTATTCAGGTTTCTGAAATCGATGCATATTCGAATTTTCCCATTGGTTTTTTCGAACTACAACGATATTTGGTAACCAATCAGAATACGCAATGGGTTTTATAAATCCGGCTTTTAGCAGATCTTCTAAACCCTCTTTGACTTGCGTGTGTACATTCGGGTGTATTTTCCTAAGCTTCTGCTTTATGGGTTTTACACCTGCATCTAAGGGAAGACGATGCTCGACAATGCTGGGGTCTATGCCCGGCATGTCTTCATACGTCCATGCAAATACATCTAAATAGGTTCGTAAAAATGCAATGAATGCTAACCTTTCAGTATCATGCAAGCATGCACCTATTTTGATGGTTTTGGGATTGGAATCGTCCCCTAGGTTTACCACTATGAAATCTCCTCCTATTGATTGGGAAGGTCTTTCAAAATCGAGAATCTTATGAAATTCTGGGAGCTCAGAAGTGGGATCTTCTTCAAGGGGATCCACTTCTGTGCTTTGATCATTCTCGGGGGCTATAGACCCGAGGGAATTTGATGCGTGATTTTCAAAAGGACCTGGTTTTGTACTTGGATTTTCAAGTGATTTCGAAATTTTTGGTCTGGCTATGCAAACGACGTTTCTTTCGAAATCTTTTTCTTTTGTCAAAGTCCTACCAGGAGCAGCTATGTACAAAATCTTTTTGGTATTTTCCAATTTTTCGATTTTTTTCGGTTTTTGTAAAACAAGAACTTTGGGAACTATACAAAGCACTCTATTTTCGAGTTTTTGTTTTTCTATTGTTTTTGGTTTTTCTTGTTTTTCAATTTTTTTTATTTTAAACTTTTCAAATATTTTTGTGTTTTTAGAAAAGGGATCTTCCGTCATATCTAAAAAAGGGAAAACACTACGGGTTAGACTCGGAATAGGAGATCTAAATCGTAGGTTTCTTCTAAGGCAGGTTCCCGGGCACCCTTGACCCAGGTGGTCACAGGGGGTGGTTCCGGCGGTATTCGGGGAGTATAGCCGATCCCATATCGGCTTGGATTGGCCCTAGGAAGGATGGGCTCTAGGAGACCCTGGTTCTGTGCCCCTAGACTCTTGTAGGGCGTGTAGCCCATGTTTAACAACATGTTCCACGACTTTTTGTTTTTTGAAAAAGTTTGATATAAGTCGTGGTCCTGGAACATGCTATCATCCATATTGTGCTCATATGTCCTCTTGTCCAAGGGCTTTGGAAATAGGGAATGCTTGGGTCGTCCTAGAAGGGTTAGAGTCGGGAGGGGGCCTGCTTTGGGCGGCCCCTTCACACATACAACCTTCCTAGGGTTGTTCAACACGAGCCGAGGTGGCTCAACCATAATTTGCCCCCGGTTAGCCTCATGGGCCTGGGAGCTTGATAAACAAGGGGAGTTTATGATCCCCTGAAGCTGTGGGTGACTCTCACCTAGGATCAATACGACCTGGTCCCTAAAAGGGATCTTGACACACCTCTAGAAGGTGGATGGCATAGCGCACAAACTGTGTATCCAGGGCCTTCCTAGGAATAGGTTATAATGGGGGTGGATGTCCTAGACATGGAACACCCCTGTGTGTTCGATCCCTCCCGTTTCCATTGGGAGTTCGATGGATCCTAAAGGTCTAGACGCATTCCCATCGTATCCGGTGATAACGATGGGGCTTGGGTTCATTGAAGTCAAGGTGACTCCGATTTTGTACGCCACATGAAGTGGAAGGATGTTGAGCCCTCCTCCACCATCGACTAGGCACCTGTCTAGAGAGTGGTTGTTTAGAACCACCTCGATATGCAGGGCCTGGTTATGGGTTTCGTAGGGTCTTTCTACATCATCTTCTGAGAAAGTTGTAAACACCCCAAAATCCCACGAATTTCTGCAAAAACAACCTGGTTTTATACAAGCAGCCCCAAAGGGCCATTTTGAGTCTGGAAACCCAGGAGCCTTCCAGACAACCCTGTATATATGTTTTAAACTTTTTCTTTCAAAAAACATATGATATGGCTTTTGAAAACTTTTTAAAACATATTTTGAAACCCCGAAGTGGCTTGGCCCGATCAAGACAGGACCAGGAGAGCTAAGAAGAGCCCGGAACCGGAGCACACGTCGAGTCCGGCACAGCAACTCTTGTATCTGATTCACACCCCCAGGATCTCGAACGTCCAAGACCCTGTTCTTATCAAAATAGCGTTTGAAGTCATCTCCGGAAGGCAAAAACGGAGGTGAACGACTATGTTGGCGAAGACCCAACGCAGACGGAGTATTGATGCTGTCAGGCCCCGCACGAATCGTCCGTTTCGAACCCAGCTCGAAGGAGTCAGAGTTCAGTTTGGATTGGATCTGGACCATATATATCCAGATTCCAATCCAAACCCATATGTGGACTTGGATTTGGATTTGGATTTGGATCCAGAGATCCAATCCAATATCCATATCCATGGCCCACATCACCTTCTCATAAATGGAGGTGGGGCCCACTTGAAATTCACGTGGGATATTGGGCATGAGAGAGAGTGGGGATGGAAAATATCAAGAGTGTTGTATTAAGCTTGACTTGTGTGTCAAGTTTGGGTTTAATCATGTGGGTTAGCCTAATTGAGTGGGTTTAAGCTTGTAATTAGCTAAAACCTAACCTAGGGCTGCACCAACATGAGGTGATCAAGGTCTATGGGCCATGCTAAGGGAGCTCCTTCACCTAAACCTAACCCAAAATGACTAATCCTAGCCTAAACCCCTAATCCACCCCTAATCCTAACCTAATCACCTAGCCCACTTCCCTAATCCCAACCTAATCCCAACCTAATCACCTAACCCACTTCCCTAATCCTTCCCTAAACCTAGATTAATTTCCCTAATCCTAGCCTAAACCTAGCCTAATCACCTAACCTGGCTCACTAAACCTCACCCTAAAACCCAACCACCTAACCTAGCCCTAAACCCCTAAACCACCCTTAGCCCACAATCTACCCAAACCCCTAGTTTTCAAAATATCTGGCCCAACCCTTTCCAGCCCACCTTATCTACATACCACCCTACCTAAACCACCTAACCACTACCCTCAGCCCAACCCTAACCGACCTACCCATCCCCTATTTAAACCCCTCCCCTTTGGGGGCGGGTTTTCAAGCTAGAAGGCCCTCACCTCAGCCCAGCCGATTCCACTCTCCACCTGCCCGCCTGCTCCACTCTCCACCTGCTCCACTCTCCACCTGCTCCACCAGCTCTACCTGCACCGCCACCTTCCCTCTTCCATCCACCACCATTCCCCAGCCGGACGCCACCACCTTCACCCAATCGAACCAGCCGAGCTCCCATCCACACCCAGCTTCTCCTTGCCTTCCATCGCCTCTCCCCATTCGGTAAGTACCCTGCACCTTACCTAGCCCCTTCTCTACTCCCTCTCCACTCCCAGCCACCCACCATACCATCACCTTACCCACCCAACAGCCCCTCGCCGCCATGACTCCCGCTCGGCCAAACCTTAGCCGCCCCAACCGTTTGCCCCCTACCTAACTCACCTCAACCATACCCGGCCACCCTATTAGATTTCCTAAGACTTGCCCGTGACACTCCCTTAAACCTACTATTCCCACTATCACCTAGCCCCATCCCCTAACTAGCTACCTTCCCATACTCCAGCCTTAATCACCCTAGCAGCCCGCCACCACCACTTTAACTTAGCCGAACCTAGCACAACTCAAACTGCCGGCCACTATCTTCCCCTAGGTGTCCCATTCGGCCTTCCCACAAACTCTCCTTTAGGTCCAGTTTCCCTAAACTCTCAACTCCCCTAGTGACCCTAAAAACTCACTCGTTCAGCCCCTTTAACCCCCCACCTCGAGGCGACATCTACTAGCCACCGGCCACCTTCGAGGCACCTATCCCCCGCCCCACTTGCAGCCGGCCAGCACCTTTGATCACCTATCTTCGCGGAGCTCCCGTTTGCAGCCCAAGGCCAAGCCCACGCTCAAGCAAGGCCTCTACGGACCAGCTACTCGTAAGTGCCTAAACTCGGTCCTTAGTTGTATACTTGCTTGAGATTCAATTTGATACGGGGTTGTAATAACGGAGCATAGTCTCCCCCCGCTTGTAATAACGTGGCTTGGCACAACCACACACGTGCACTCTCTTAGTCGTGCACGATTTTGAACACACACGGGCCTAATCAGCCCCTAATACATAAGTGTATATATATACTTTCATTTTCGAAGGATTTTGTTTAAGTTGGGTGCGTTGTCTTTCAATTCAAGCACTCACACACATTGAGCTTTCGCTCTTATTTGAAAGACCCAAGTAAGGGCCGACCTATACTATTTGGGTTTTATTTCATGTCGTGTGAGTAAGTCTTTCAATTCAAGCACTCTCACACACATTGAGCTTTCGCTCTTATTTGAAAGACCCAAGTAAGGGCCGACCTATACTATTTGGGTTTTATTTCATGTCGTGTGTGTAAGTCTTTCAATTCAAGCACGCACCCACATTGAGCCTTCGCTCTTATTTGCAAGACCCGAGTAAGGGCTCATATACATAAGCTATATACATATCTCCCTTCGGTTATTTCCCTTCGGTTATTTCCCTTTAGTCATTTCCCTTCAGTATTGTCTTTACATTTCGGGTTTTCCCTTTGGAGTAGCGTGAGTTTGCATTGCATCTACGCCATACCACGAGGTAGGACGCATATTTCATCGAAGCAAGCCCCGCTCGAAATTCGTCCATGTAGTGGAGTGTTCATAACACACAAACTAGGTGGCCCGAAAAGGGATAAAAGAAAAGACTTAGGCACGTGCAAATCCACGTGATCTAAAATATGCAATCGCATCTTAAAGACCCGAAATAGACACCTCAAACCGCTTCGTAGACTTTCTCTCCAAAACTCGATTTTTGCAAAGCGTACAGACTGACCCTTGCGCATGGGTGCAAGAAGGTCTGCGACGACAAGAGCTTACATGCTCACAGTCGCCACGTTTAGAAGTCAGTATTAAAAATATCTTCGCTAGCTTAAGTAAGCTAGCTGGCACGCCCTATTTGCATACATAGGCCTTAGACACACGAGAGGATCGGCTCCAAGCCCTGAAAGAGGCGAAGAGGCGGGGATTTTCGCGCGTCTACAGAGATTGGCACGCCCGGTGGGACGTGAGCCTTTTCAAAAATCGAGTTTGCTTGTAGAAGTCTTGCGAAAATTTTGTAAAAAGGTGTCGTTTTAACTTGTTTTCTTTGCTTGTACTTAGGACATTTTGAAAAAGCTTGAAAAGCATGTCGAAATCCAATCCAAGTGAAGTGTCGAGCCAAGGCTCATGCGCATCAAGTTCTCACTCTAGGAGGATTTTCAAAAGCAAAATAAAACTAGATGAAATCGAGGACTTGAGAAGGGAGTTTGAGGCCAAAATCGATGCTCTCAGCCAAGAGGCTGAAGTAGGCGATTCATGTTCATCGAACGGTGAACAAAGGCCTAAAAAGAAATTTGAAAAACCTCGAAAGCAAAAAGAGGCCTCCGTAATGGAAGGCAACCAATACCACGAGTCCTTCACACAAAAGGACCGTAAAGCCCTACAGCAGCTGCTGAAAGGGCAGAATAAAGAGAAAAGAAGCTACGCCCTGTCTGATTTCCTTCCTATGGACTACGAAACAGACAGTGACGATGAAATACCGAATTTCCATCGGTATGATGGCATGGGAGACCCTAGGTCTCACTTGCAGCTTTTCTCACGTCGAGCCCATAAGAAGAAAAAGGACTCGATGAAATGGGTGTATTGGTTCCCTCTATCCCTTAAAGGCACAGCTGCCAAATGGCTGGCTTCCTACGACTTAAGCCAGTTCGCTACTTTTGAAGAGTTAGCGAACTGCTTCATGCAAAGATTTGCACACAACGTGGAAGTCACGCCAACCCTGAATACCTTAAGGGATACAAAGCAAGGCATGAACGAAGATGTGCATGCCTTCATTATAAGATGGAGGTCGCTTTTGGGCAAAGTGCGAGAGCCCATATCCGAAGGATGCGCAGTAATGCTCATCTTGGATAATTTTAAAAGCGAGTTAAAAACCCTTCTCTCGCTCCATGAGATTTCAACTTTCCATAAGTTGATCAAAAAAGCCTCCCTTTTCGAAACCAACTTACGAAAAGGGACATACGATCACCTATGGAAAGGAAGTGCCATTCCAAAAACCCATTTGGAAAAGCCCATCGCATATGGGCTGCCCACGACGGACAAAGGGGCAAAGCCCCATAAAATCGCCAATGTCCGGGTGGATCCAGGCATGGCGGGCACTTCCAAAAATTTTGAAAAATTAGAAAATAAGAGAGAACGCAATTTTCAAAAACCGGTTGAAAAACGGGAGTATACTCCACTAGGGCAACCTGTGTCGGAGGTCCTAGACCTCCTCTTTGCCCAGGGCATGATCGAACTCCCTGAAATCCCCGAAGGAGTCACGTCCAAAGGGGGGTATTTAAACCGATTTTGTAAGTATCATCGGCTCAAAGGCCATGATACCAAACGCTGCTTCTCTCTTTTAAATAAAATTGAGAACTTGATAGGAGAAGGCCGGCTCCAGGTCACTGCGGAACCTAAGCCACCTCAAGCTATCTTCAAGGAACCATTTCCCAAACACGCCAGTGGCAGTGGGAAAGGAAAGGAGGTATGTACCCTCACCATTTCCAAGGAACTAGCGCAAAAGCCAGAACCTGGTCGACCTACTTGTGCGCCCATCCTTGTACTATACAAGAGGCCCGCCCAAGTCGTCATTCGGGGACCACCAAAAGTGGAAACCCCGGTAAAACCAGTTTTGAAAATCCAAGGTTCTCCTCAGCTCATCCTTAGAGCCAAGTTTAGCGCGAACCCTAGGCTGGTCGTGGGGGAAGTCACTAGATCCGGGAGGATCTATCAACCCCCGCACCTTCAAGGTGCTCAAAAGGTGGTCAGTGTGCCTGGCCCCTCAAAAGCATGTATCCCTAGTGGTCTGCCAAAAGCAGATAAGGACAAAGTCATCCTAAATCCTTATGATTTCGAAAACCACCTTTCAAAGATTCCTATTCACATGTCTATCCTAGAGCTTATCAAAAACTCGCCTAGGCATAGACTTGTCTTAGAGAAAATTCTAGAAAGGGCCAAGGTTGATTCGAACATAAGTCCGGAATCCTTGTCTGCCCAAGTGGCTTTATTAGGAGCAAAATCGCCCATCACCTTTTCGGAAGATGATGTAGATAGACCATACGAAACCCATAACCAGGCCCTACATATCGAGGTGGTTCTAAACAACCACTCTCTGGACAGGTGCCTAGTCGATGGTGGAGGAGGGCTCAACATCCTTCCACTTCATGTGGCGTACAAAATCGGAGTCACCTTGACTTCAGTGAACCCAAGCCCCATCGTTATCACTGGATACGAAGGGAATGCGTCTAGACCTTTAGGATCCATCGAACTCCCAATGGAAACGGGAGGGATCGAACACACGGGGGTGTTCCATGTCTTGGACATCCACCCCCATTATAACCTGTTGCTGGGAAGACCCTGGATACACAGTTTGTGCGTTGTGCCATCCACCTTCTACAGGTGTGTCAAGATCCCTTTTAGGGACCAGGTCATAGTGATCCTTGGTGAGAGTCACCCACAGCTTCAGGGGATCATAAACTCCCCTTGTTTATCAAGCTCCCAGGCCCATGAGGCTAACCTGGGGCAAATCATGGTTGAGCCACCTCGGCTCGTGTTGAACAACCCTAGGAAGGTTGTATATGTGAAGGGGCCGCCCAAAGCAGGCCCCCTCCCGACTCTAATCCTCCTAGGAAAACCCAAACGTTCCCTATTTCCAAAACCCCTGGACAAGAGGCCATACGAGCCTAATATGGACGATAGCATGTTCCAGGACCACGACTTGTATCCCATCTTTTCAAAAAACAAAAAGTCGTGGAACATGTTATTGAACATGGGCTACACGCCCTACAAGAGTCTAGGGGCACAAAACCAGGGTCTCCTAGAGCCCATCCTGCCTAGGGCCAACCCAAGCCGATATGGGATCGGCTATACTCCCCGAAAACCGCTGGAGCCACCCCCTGTGACCACTTGGGTCAAGGGTGCCCCGGAGCCTGTCTTAGAAGAAACCTATGGTTTAGACCTCTTATTCCGAGTCTAACCCGTAGTGTTTTCCCTTTGTAGGTATGACGGAAGATCCCTTTTTCTAAAAATACCAAAAACATTTGAAAAACTTAAAATAAAAAAAAATCGAAAAAACAAGAAAAACCAAAAACAATGGAAAAACAAAAACTCGAAAAAAGAGTGCTTTGTATAGTTCCCAAAGTTCTTGTTTTACAAAAACCCAAAAAAATCGAAAATTTGGAAAATACCAAAAAGATTTTGTACATAGCTGCTCCTGGTAAGACTTTGGCAAAAGAAAAGGATTTCGAAAGAAGCGTCGTCTGCATAGCCAGACCAAAAACTTCGAAATCACTTGAAAATCCAAGTACAAAACCAGGTCATTTTGAAAACCACGCATCAAGTTCCCTCGGGTCTATAGCCCACGAGAATGATCAAAGCCCAGAAGTGGATCCCCTTGAGGAAGATCCCACTTTTGAGCTCCCAGAATTTCATAGAATTCTCGATTTTGAAAGACCTTCCCAATCAGTAGGAGGAGATTTCGTAGAGGTGAACCTAGGGGATGATTCCAATCCCAAAACCATCAAAATAGGCGCATGCTTGCATGAAACTGAAAAGTTAGCATTCATTGCATTCCTACAAACCTATTTAGATGTGTTTGCATGGACGTATGAAGACATGCCGGGCATAGATCTCAGCATAGTCGAGCATCGTCTTCCCTTAGATGCAGGTGTAAAACCAATAAAGCAGAAGCTTAGGAAAATACACCCGAATGTACACACGCAAGTCAAAGAGGGTTTAGAAGATCTGCTAAAAGCTGGATTTATAAAACCCATTGCGTATTCTGATTGGTTGTCAAATATCGTTGTGGTTCGAAAAACCAATGGGAAAATTCGAATATGCATCGATTTCAGAAACCTGAATAAAGCCACTCCAAAGGATAATTATCCTTTACCAAACATAGATTTGATAGTCGATAGTACTGCAAATCATGAAATGTTTTCATTCATGGATGGCTATTCAGGCTATAATCAAATCAAACTAAGTCCACGAGATCAGGGTAAGACCGCCTTCACAACCCCATGGGGCACGTACTGCTATACAGTCATGCCCTTTGGTTTGAAAAATGCCGGCGCAACATACCAACGAGCCATGAACACGATCTTCCATGATCAAATTCATGAGCCTGTAGAAGTGTATGTAGATGATCTCTTGGCGAAATCCAAAACCCGTGCACCCATATCGAATGTTTACAAAAGATTTTCGAAAGGCTTAGGCTTTACAAAGTGAAGCTAAACCCTCAAAAATGTGTGTTCGGGGTAGAATCAGGGAAGCTTCTAGGCTTTATGGTGAGCCAAAGGGGAATAGAAGTCGACCCCTCTAAGTGCCGAGCCATCATAGACATGGCTCCACCCTCCAATCTCACCCAAATCCGTAGCCTCCAGGGTCGATTACAATCTGTGCACCGATTCATATCGAATCTGGCAACTAGATGCGAACCCTTCAACAAACTGTTGAGGAAGGGTACGAAATTCTTATGGGATGACGAATGCCAAAAGTCCTTCGAGAGACTGAAGGCATACTTGGTTAATCCCCCCGTTTTGAATCCTCCAAAACAAGGAAAACCGCTTTTATTATACATCTCCGTGCATGTAAACGCTTTAGGAGCCCTGTTGGCTCAATACGAGGATGACACCCATAAGGAGTATGCCATCTACTATATTTCGAAAACTCTCTTGGCTTATGAACGAAATTATCAAGCCATGGAGAAGACGTGCTTGGCCCTAGTCTGGGCCTGCCAGAAGTTCAGACACTATTTCCTAGATCATGAGATCTGGATAGTGTCCAAGCTTGATCCAATCAAGCACTTGTTCGAAAAACCCATTCTCACGGGTAGATTGGGCAAATGGCAACTCCTTCTAATGGAGTATGATCTGAAATATCATCACCAGATCTCCATTAAGGGGCAAGCCCTAGCAGATTACGTGGCTGAATTCCCCTTAGAGGACGCATATCCCACTCTTGTCGAAATGCCTGATGAAGGCATATTGCAAAACCATTTTCAAAACCACATTTTGGCAAATTCTTTCGAAAACCAAGTATGGAAGATGCACTTCGATGGGGCACGAAACCAACGAGGGGCTGGTGCCGGGATCATCCTAATCTCCCCTAAAAAGGGCGAGATTCCCATAGCAGTCTGCTTAGACTTCGAATGTTCCAACAACGTAGCTGAGTATGAAGCACTCATACAAGGCTTAAGGATTTCGAAAACTCTAGGGGCATCATGCATCGAGGTCTTTGGAGATTCGCTCCTTGTCATAAACCAGGTTTTAAAAGTTTGGCAAGTACGTAATGAGAAACTACTTCCATATCACGAGTTGGCCACTCGATTGGTCCAATCCTTCCAGTCGTGTAAGCTCACACACGTAGGAAGAGAGGACAATGGCATCGCCGATGCCCTCTCCTCCTTGGGTTCAGCCCTGAAGGTCGATCCCATTTCAGGGACCAGATCTTTGGAAATATGGCATGCGCCCCATCCATCCACACACGACTTGGATATTTGCCAAAACAACCCAGAGTCTATTGAAAAACCTTGGTTCTATGACATAAAACAATTTTTAGAAAATGGGGGATTCACCGAGGATGCCACGTCCAAAGATAAGGCATTCATTCGTAAGATTTCGACCCGATACACCATTCTGGGTGGGGTCTTATACAAAAAGAGTTTTACCGGCATTCTGCTTAGGTGTATCGACCTAGAGGAGGCTAGGATAGTGATGCATGAGTTCCACGATGGAGAATGCGGAGGTCATGTTAATGCCAACATGATGGCAATGAAAATACTTAGAGGGGGCTATTTTTGGTCCACCCTGAAAAAGGATTGTCACGATCATGTTAGGAAGTGTCATCCGTGTCAAGTGCATGGGCACGCCATTCATATCCCTTCATCTGCATTGCATTCCGTGGTCAGCCCCTGGCCATTTACCATGTGGGCGTTTGACATTGTAGGCCCAATATTTCCAAAGGCCTCGAATGGGCATCGTTTTATTTTAGCAGCCACGGAGTATTTCTCCAAGTGGGTGGAAGCCATTTCCCTAACGAATGTAATGGGGCAACATGTGGTGGCTTTCATCCGAAGGAATATCTTGGCTCGATTTGGGGTTCCACGAGACCTTGTGTCTGATAATGGTACCCCATTCAAGAATGAGCGGATGGTTAAGTTGTGCAACACGTATGGCATAACTCACCACTTCTCCTCGCCCTACTACCCTCAAGGCAACGGCCAAGCGGAAGCCACAAACAGGACTCTCATTAGTATTATTGAGAAAACCTTAGAGAAGGGTAGGACGTGGCACGAGAAGCTGGATGAAGCCTTATGGGCTTATAGGACTTCCATCCGGACTCCCACGAATGCCACACCATTCGAGTTGGTCTATGGCACAAATGTCATTCTTCTCATTCATACTCAATTGCATTCATTTCATACATCCATAGCACTCGACCTCCCCCTAGAGATGCTTCAGCATGCTAGGATGGCCGAACTAGATTTGCTAGATGAGAGGCGACTCCTTGCCATGGATCATGCTCGTGCATACCGGCAAAGGATAGCCCGACATTATAGCAAACACATGAGACCTCGCCACTTTGAAGTGGGAGATCTGGTCTTAAAAACCATCCACCATCGTGGCCCACACCCCCTAGGCAAGTGGCGCCCCAACTGGGATGGACCCTATGTTGTACGAGCAACCACTACGAAATATTCGTATTGGTTGATCGATGTAGAAGGTAGGAATTTAGCAGATCCTATCAATATTCAATACTTAAAGAAGTATCATGTGTAGGATCTGGATTAAATTCCAGTTTTTCGAAAATTTTATAGGGATAGCTGCCCTGAGACATGTGAATAAGGTGCAAAGGCAAACTCGTGTGACCCTAAGTGAAGAGAATTCGCACTTGTGAAAGAGTGGAGTTTTCAAAATCGTGGTTACATTTCAAAATCCTTCTTCTTACAAAGAAAGGCCTAGTTCAACATAGCAAGATACTTGCAAGTAGTACGTGCTATTTCTAAATAGGCTGATCTGGAATGGATCGAGTGTATGCTTGGGATAAGTCCTCCCCTCTTCTCTTCTCCTTCCAAAAGGAAAACAAAAGCCCAAAACAAAAGGGAATTTCCCATTCAAAGTCTCTTTCCAAAAGAAAGAAACCAGAATTTAAAAGAAAAATCGATTCTCTTATAAAAAAGAGGGATTAAAGAAAAAATACTCCCAAAGGGAGACCCTCGATGAAAAAAAGGAAAAAGAGGCCAAAAGCTCAAAAAGAGCAGTTTTCCGCCTTCTGTGCCTCAAACCACGGGACACTTCAGAAGGGACCATGGTATCTCTTTCCCATCCCTGGCTTATCCCAAGCTAAAGCATGGTTCATTTCGAGGAATCCTAAAGTAAAAATAGGATTTACTTACTTGAATTTCATCTTGTTTGAGAATTCGACGTTTCGAGTAAGGCGTAGGAATTTGAAATGAAGCTTGCTTTCTTATAAAATCTTCGCTAGATAAGCGAGTGTTAAGACTCAAACAAGGGCAAGCACGAAGAGCTCGAGATCCTTAGGATCGAGACTCAAGACAGGTGTCCCTTTTGTAAATAGCTTTTGTAAATAAGTTTTGAAAACCGAACATCGAACAGCATAGGATTTGCTCACTTGGAGCAATAAACCTTGTAAGTCTCTAGAGTTCGACCACATCTGGTCTCTGGGAGGTCGCTACTCTCGGCACCACAACCATGTCATCTGCATTCCACGCATGGTACTTGCATGAACATGATCCCATTTTAGGACCAGATTCCATAGTATAACCCTTTGGCGTGATATCTCCACCTACCAGAGTTTGTAAATTGAGATTTTGCTAAAGATTGGGATGATCCCATATTCTTCGTGGCTAGATCTAGGGAGACATTAAAAGGGGTGTTTGTCATCTTTGCCCTTATCCAAATCTATTTGGACAAGGCCAAAGAGGGGCATCTGTAAACACCCCGAAATCCCACGAATTTCTGCAAAAACAACCTGGTTTTATACAAGCAGCCCCAAAGGGCCATTTTGAGTCTGGAAACCCAGGAGCCTTCCAGACAACCCTGTATATATGTTTTAAACTTTTTCTTTCAAAAAACATATGATATGGCTTTTGAAAACTTTTTAAAACATGTTTTGAAACCCCGAAGCGGCTTGGCCCGATCAAGACAGGACCAGGAGAGCTAAGAAGAGCCCGGAACCGGAGCACACGTCGAGCCCGGCACAGCAACTCTTGTATCTGATTCACACCCCCAGGATCTCGAACGTCCAAGACCCTGTTCTTATCAAAATAGCGTTTGAAGTCATCTCCGGAAGGCAGAAACGGAGGCGGACGACTATGTTGGCGAAGACCCAACGCAGACGGAGTACTGATGCTGTCAGGCCCCGCACAAATCGTCCGTTTCGAACCCAGCTCGAAGGAGTCAGAGTTCAGTTTGGATTGGATCTGGACCATATATATCCAGATTCCAATCCAAACCCATATGTGGACTTGGATTTGGATTTGGATCCAGAGATCCAATCCAATATCCATATCCATGGCCCACATCACCTTCTCATAAATGGAGGTGGGGCCCACTTGAAATTCACGTGGGATATTGGGCATGAGAGAGAGTGGGGATGGAAAATATCAAGAGTGTTGTATTAAGCTTGACTTGTGTGTCAAGTTTGGGTTTAATCATGTGGGTTAGCCTAATTGAGTGGGTTTAAGCTTGTAATTAGCTAAAACCTAACCTAGGGCTGCACCAACATGAGGTGATCAAGGTCTATGGGCCATGCTAAGGGAGCTCCTTCACCTAAACCTAACCCAAAATGACTAATCCTAGCCTAAACCCCTAATCCACCCCTAATTCTAACCTAATCACCTAGCCCACTTCCCTAATCCTGGCCTAATCCCAACCTAATCACCTAACCCACTTCCCTAATCCTTCCCTAAACCTAGATTAATTTCCCTAATCCTAGCCTAAACCTAGCCTAATCACCTAACTTGGCTCACTAAACCTCACCCTAAAACCCAACCACCTAACCTAGCCCTAAACCCCTAAACCACCCTTAGCCCACAATCTACCCAAACCCCTAGTTTTCAAAATATCTGGCCCAACCCTTTCCAGCCCACCTTATCTACATACCACCCTACCTAAACCACCTAACCACTACCCTCAGCCCAGCCCTAACCGACCTACCCATCCCCTATTTAAACCCCTCCCCTTTGGGGGCGGGTTTTCAAGCTAGAAGGCCCTCACCTCAGCCTAGCCGATTCCACTCTCCACCTGCCCGCCTGCTCCACTCTCCACCTGCTCCACTCTCCACCTGCTCCACCAGCTCTACCTGCACCTCGACCTTCCCTCTTCCATCCACCACCATTCCCCAGCCGGACGCCACCACCTTCACCCAATCGAACCAGCCGAGCTCCCATCCACACCCGGCTTCTCCTTGCCTTCCATCACCTCTCCCCATTCGGTAAGTACCCTGCACCTTACCTAGCCCCTTCTCTACTCCCTCTCCACTCCCAGCCACCCACCATACCATCACCTTACCCACCCAACAGCCCCTCGCCGCCATCACTCCCACTCGGCCAAACCTTAGCCGCCCCAACCGTTTGCCCCCTACCTAACTCACCTCAACCATACCCAGCCACCCTATTAGATTTCCTAAGACTTGCCCGTGACACTCCCTTAAACCTACTATTCCCACTATCACCTAGCCCCATCCCCTAACTAGCTACCTTCCCATACTCCAGCCTTAATCACCCTAGCAGCCCGCCACCACCACTTTAACTTAGCCGAACCTAGCACAACTCAAACTGCCGGCCACTATCTTCCCCTAGGTGTCCCATTCGGCCTTCCCACAAACTCTCCTTTAGGTCCAGTTTCCCTAAACTCTCAACTCCCCTAGTGACCCTAAAAACTCACTCGTTCAGCCCCTTTAACCCCCCACCTCGAGGCGACATCTACTTGCCACCGGCCACCTTCGAGGCGCCTATCCCGCGCCCCACTTGCAGCCGGCCAGCACCTTTGATCACCTATCTTCGCGGAGCTCCCGTTTGCAGCCCAAGGCCAAGCCCACGCTCAAGCAAGGCCTCTACGGACCAGCTACTCGTAAGTGCCTAAACTCGGTCCTTAGTTGTATACTTGCTTGAGATTCAATTTGATACGGGGTTGTAATAACGGAGCATAGTCTCCCCCCGCTTGTAATAACGTGGCTTGGCACAACCACACACGTGCACTCTCTTAGTCGTGCATGATTTTGAACACACACGGGCCTAATCAGCCCCTAATACATAAGTGTATATATATACTTTCATTTTCGAAGGGTTTTGTTTAAGTTGGGTGTGTTGTCTTTCAATTCAAGCACTCACACACATTGAGCTTTCGCTCTTATTTGAAAGACCCAAGTAAGGGCCGACCTATACTATTTGGGTTTTATTTCATGTCGTGTGAGTAAGTCTTTCAATTCAAGCACTCTCACACACATTGAGCTTTTGCTCTTATTTGAAAGACCCAAGTAAGGGCCGACCTATACTATTTGGGTTTTATTTCATGTCGTGTGTGTAAGTCTTTCAATTCAAGCACGCACCCACATTGAGCCTTCGCTCTTATTTGCAAGACCCGAGTAAGGGCTCATATACATAAGCTATATACATATCTCCCTTCGGTTATTTCCCTTCGGTTATTTGCCTTCAGTCATTTCCCTTCAGTATTGTCTTTACATTTCGGGTTTTCCCTTTGGAGTAGCGTGAGTTTGCATTGCATCTACGTCATACCACGAGGTAGGACGCATATTGCATCGAAGCAAGCCCTGCTCGAATTCGCCCATGTAGTGGAGTGTTCATAACACACAAACTAGGTGACCCGAAAAGGGATAAAAGAAAAGACTTAGGCACGTGCAAATCCACGTGATCTAAAATATGCAATCGCATCTTAAAGACCCGAAATAGACACCTCGAACTGCTTCGTAGACTTTCTCTCCAAAACTCGATTTTTGCAAAGCGTACAAACTGACCCTTGCGCATGGGTGCAAGAAGGTCTGCGACGACAAGAGCTTACTTGCTCACAGTCACCACGTGTTGAAGTCAGTATTAAAAATATCTTCGCTAGCTTAAGTAAGCTAGCTGGCACGCCCTATTTGCATACATAGGCCTTAGACACACGAGAGGATCCGCTTAAAGCACCGAAAGAGGCGAAGCGGCGGGGATTTTCGCGCGTCTACAAAAGTGATGGGCGATTTTGCTCCTAACAAAGCCACTTGGGCAGACAAGGATTCCGGACTTATGTTCGAATCAACCTTGGCCCTTTCTAGAATTTTCTCTAATACAAATCTATGCCTAGGCGAAGTTTTTATAAGCTCTAGGATAGACATGTGAATAGGAATCTTTGAAAGGTGGTTTTCGAAGTCATAAGGATTTAGGATGACTTTGTCCTTATCTGCTTTTGGCAGAACACTAGGGATACATGCTTTTGAGGGGCCAGGCACACTGACCACCTTTTGAGCACCTTGAAGGTGCGGGGGTTGATAGATCCTCCCGGATCTAGTGACTTCCCCCACGACCAGCCTAGGGTTCGCACTAAATTTGGCTCTAAGGATGAGCTGAGGAGAACCTTGGATTTTCAAAACTGGTTTTGCCGGGGATTCTACTTTTGGTGGTCCCTGAATGATGACTTGAGCGGGCTTCTTGTATAGTACAAGAATGGGCGCACAAGTGGGTCGACCAAGTTCTGGTTTTTGCGCTAGTTCCTTAGAAATGGTGAGGGTACATACCTCCTTTCCTTTCCCACTGCCACTGGCGTGTTTGGGAAAGGGTTCCTTGAAGATAGCTTGAGGTGGCTCAGGTTCCGTAGTGACCTGGAGTCGGCCTTCTGCTATCAAGTTCTTAATTTTATTTAAGAGGGAGAAGCCGCGTTTAGTATCATGGCCTTTGAGCCGATGACACTTACAAAATCGGTTTAAATACCCCCCTTTCGAAGTGACTCCTTCGGGGATTTCAGGGAGTTCTATCATGCCCTGGGCAAGTAGGAGGTCTAGGACCTCCGACACAGGTTGCCCCAGCGGAGTGTACTCCCATTTTTCAATCGGATTTTGAAAATTTCGCTCCCTCTTATTTTCTAACTTCTCAAAATTTTTGGAAGTGCCCGCCACGCCTGGATCCACCCGGACATTGGCGATTTTATGGGGCTTTGCCCCTTTGTCCATCGTGGGTAGCCCGTATGTGATGGGCTTTTCCAAGCCGGTTTTTGGAACGGTACTTCCTTTCCACAAGTGATCGTATGTCCCTTTTCGCAAGTTGGTTTCGAAAAGGGAGGCCTTTTTGATCAACTTATGGAAAGTTGAGATCTCATGGAGTGAGAGAAGGGTTTTTAACTCGCTTTTAAAGTTATCCAGGATGAGCATTACTGCGCATCCTTCGGATATGGGCTCTCGCATTTGGCCCAAAAGCGACCTCCATCTTATAATGAAGGCATGTACGTCTTCGTTCATGCCTTGCTTTGTATCCCTTAAGGTATTCAGAGTCGGCGTGACTTCTACGTTGTGTGCAAATCTTTGCATAAAGAAGTTCGCTAACTCTTCAAAAGTAGCGAACTGGCTTAAGTCGTAGGAAGCCAGCCATTTGGCAGCTGTGCCTTTAAGGGATAAAGGGAACCAATACACCCATTTCATCGAGTCCTTTTTCTTCTTATGGGCTCGACGTGAGAAAAGCTGCAAGTGAGACCTAGGGTCTCCCATGCCATCATACCGATGGAAGTTCGGTATTTCATCGTCACTGTCTGTTTCGTAATCCATAGGAAGGAAATCAGACAGGGCGTAGCTTTTTTTCTCTTTATTCTGCCCTTTCAGCAACTGCTATAGGGCTTTACGGTCCTTTTGTGTGAAGGACTCGTGGTATTGGTTGCCTTCCATTATGAAGGCCTCTTTGTGCTTGCGATGTTTTTCAGATTTTTTCTTAGGCCTTTGTTCACTGTTTGATGAACATGAATCGCCTACTTCAACCTCTTGGCTAAGAGCATCGATTTTGGCCTCAAACTCCCTTCTCAAGTCCTCGATTTCATCTAGTTTTATTTTGTTTTTGAAAATCCTCCTAGAGTGAGAACTTGATGCGCATGAGCCTTGGCTCGACACTTCACTTGGATTGGATTTTGACATGCTTTTCAAGCTTTTTCAAAATGTCCTAAGTACAAGCAAAGAAAACAAGTTAAAATGACACCTTTTTTTTAAAAAAAAATTCGCAAGACTTCTACTTAAAACTCGATTTTTGAAAGGCTCACGTCACACCGGGCATGCCAATCTCTGTAGACGCGCGAAAATCCCCGCTTCTCACCTTTTCAGGGGTTGGAGTGGATCCTCTCGTGCGTCTAAGGCCTATTTATGCAAACAGGGTGTGCCAGCTAGCTTACCTAAGCTAGCGAAGATGTAAAACTGACTTCTAATCGTGGCGACTGCGAGCAAGTGAGCTCTTGTCGTTGCAGACCTTCTTGCACCGATGCGCAAGGGTCAGTCTGTACGCTTTGTAAAAATCAAGTTTTCTGGATAGAAAGTCTACGAAGCAGTTCGAGGTGTCTAATTCGGGTCTTTTAGATGCGGTTGCATATTTTAGATCACGTGGATTTGCACGTGCCTAAGTCTTTCCTTTTATCCCTTTTCGGGCCACCTAGTTTGTGTGTTATGAACACTCCACTACATGGGCGAATTCGAGCGGGGCTTGTTTTGATGCAATATGCGTCCTACCTCGTGGTATGGCGTAGATGCAATGCAAAGTCACGCTACTCCAAAGGGAAAACCCGAAATGTAAAGACAATGCCGAAGGGAAATGACTTGTAAAGTAAAATGCTGAAGGGAGATATGTATATAGATTATGTATATGGGCCCTTACTCGAGTCTTGCAAATAAGAGCGAAGGCTCAATGTGGGTGCGTGCTTGAATTGAAAGACTTACACACACGACATGAAATTAAACCCAAATATAAATTGTAGTATGGCCTTGACTAAGGTCTTGGGAGTAAGAGCGAAGGCTCAATGTGTGTGAAAGTGCTTGAATTGAAGTACTACACACACGACATAAATGAAACCCAAATATAACTGCAATAAGGCCTTTACTAAGGTCTTGGGAGTAAGAGCGAAGGCTCAATGTGTGTGAGAGTGCTTGAATTGAAAGACTTACTCACACGACAAGAAATGAAACCCAAATAGTATAGGTCGGCCCTTACTTGGGTCTTTCAAATAAGAGCGAAAGCTCAATGTGTGTGAGAGTGCTTGAATTGAAAGACAACTCACACGACAAGAAATGAAACCCAAATAGTATAGGTCGGCCCTTACTTGGGTCTTTCAAATAAGAGCGAAAGCTCAATGTGTGTGAGAGTGCTTGAATTGAAAGACAACGCACCCAACTTAAAGAAAACCCTTCGAAAATGAAAGTATATATACACTTATATATTAGGGGCTGATTAGGCCCGTGTGTGTTCAAAATGGTGCACGACTAAGAGAGTGCACGTGTGTGGTTGTGCCAAGCCACATTATTACAAGCGGGGGGAGACTATGCTCCGTTATTACAACCCCGTATCAAATTGAATTTCAAGCAAGTGTACGACTAAAGACCGAGTTTAGACACTTACGAGTAGCTGGTCCGTAGAGGTCTTGCTTGAGCGTGGCCTTGGCCTTGGGCTGCAAACGGGAGCTCCGCGAAGGTAGGTGATCAAGGGTGCTGGCCGACTGCAAGTGGGGCACGGGATAGACGCCTCGAAGGGGGCCGGTGGCAAGTAGGTGTCGCCTCTAAGTAGGGAGTTTAGAGTGGCTGAATAAGTGGGTATTAGGGTCACTAGGGAAGTTGGGTACTTAGGGAAACTGGACCTAAAAGGTGAGCTAGTGGGAAGGCCGAATAGGACATCTAGGGGGCGGGTGGCCGAATGAGAGATGGTGGCTAAGTAGTGGCCAGCAACTTGGGTTATACTAGGTTCGGCTAGGTTTAGGTGGTGGCGGCAAAGGGGCTGAGCTGAAGGGAGGATGGGTGGCTAAGAGTGGAGAGGTGGTAGAGAAGGGGGCTAGGTAAGGTGGAGGGTACTTACCGAATGGGGAGAAGTGGCGGATGGAGTGGGAAAGTGGCGGGCAGGTGGCTGTCGGCTGGTTCGGTTGGGGGGAAGATGATGGCGTCCGGCTGAGGGGTGGTGGTGGTGGAAGGAAGAGGGAAGGTGGCGGAGCAGGTAGCGGCTGGTGGAGCAGCTGGAGCAGGCCAAGGTGGGGAGTTGTCCCGGCTGGGTGAGAGAAGGGAGATGGAGAGGGCCCGGCTGGGTGAGGTAGAGTGGTTCCCACTTGAAAAACCCGCCCACAAGGAGGGGGGTTTAAATAGGGGATGGGTAGGTCGGTTAGGGCTGGGCTGTGGGTAGTGGTTAGGTGGTTTAGGTAGGGTGGTATGTAGATAAGGTGGGCTGGATGGGGTTGGGCCAGATATTTTAAAACTAGGGGTTTGGGTAAATCGTGGGCTAAGGGTGGTTTAGGGGTTTAGGGCTAGGTTAGGGGGTTGGGTTTTAGGGTGAGGTTTAGTGAGCTAGGTTAGGTGATTTAGGCTAGGTTTAGGCTAGGATTAGGGAGATTAATCTAGGTTTAGGGAAGGATTAGGGGAGTGGGTTAGGTGATTAGGTTGGGATTAGGCCGGGATTAGGGAAGTGGGTTAGGTGATTAGGTTCAGATTAGGGGTGGATTAGGGGTTTAGGCTAGGTTTAGGCATTTTGGGTTAGGTTTAGGTGAAGGAGCTCCCTTAGCATGGCCCATAGACCTTGATCACCCCATGTTGGTGCAGCCCTAGGTTAGGTTTTAGCTAATTACAAGCTTAAACCCACTCAATTAGGCTAACCCACATGATTAACCCAAACTTGACACACAAGTCAAGCTTAATACAACACTCTTGATATTTTTCAACCCCACTCTCTCTCATGCCCATGATCCCACGTGAAACTCAAGTGGGCCCCACCTCCCTTTATGAGAAGGTGATGTGGGCCATGGATATGGATATTGGATTGGATCTCTGGATCCAGATCCGAATCCAAGTCCACATATGGGTTTGGATTGGGATCTGGATATATATGGTCCAGATCCAATCCAAACTGAACTCTGACTCCTTTGAGCTGGGTTCGAAACGGACGAGTCGTGCGGGGCCTGACAGCATCAGTACTCCGTCTGCGTTGGGTCTTCGCCAACATAGTCGTCCGCCTCCGTTTCTGCCTTCTGGAGATGACTTCAAATGCTATTTTGGTAAGAACAGGGTCTTGGACGTTCGAGATCCTGGGATGTGAATCAGATACAAGAGTTGTTGCGCCGGGCTCGACAGGTGCTCCGGTTCCGGGCTCTTCTTGGCTCTCCTGGTCCTGTCTTGATCGGGCCAAGCCACTTCGGGGTTTCAAAACGTGTTTTAAAAGGGTTTTCAAAAGCCATATTATATGTTTTAGAAAGATAAAGTTTAAAACATATGTACAGGGTTGTTTGGAAGGCTCCTGGGTTTCCAAACTCAAAATGGCCCTTTGGGGCTGCTTGTATAAAACCAGATGGACTTTGAGAAATTCGTGGGATTTCGGGGTGTTTACAATCAGGCATTTCAACAAGTGTGGGATATGCGTCCTCCAAGGGGAACTCAACCACGTAATCTGCTAGGGCTTGCCCCTTAATGGAGATCTAGTGATGGTATTTCAGATCATACTCCATTAGAAGGAGTTGCCACTTGCCCAATCTACCTGTGAGAATGGGTTTTTCGAACAAGTGCTTGATTGGATCAAGCTTGGACACTATCCAGATCTCATGATCTAGGAAATAGTGTCTGAATTTCTGGCAGGCCCAGACTAGGGCCAAGCACGTCTTCTCCATGGCTTGATAATTTCGTTCATAAGCCAAGAGAGTTTTCGAAATGTAGTAGATGGCATACTCCTTAGGCGTGTCATCCTCGTATTGAGCCAACAGGGCTCCTAAAGCGTTCGCATGCACGGAGATGTAAAGTAAAAGCGGTTTTCCTTGCTTTGGAGGGTTAAAAACGGGGGGATTAACCAAGTATGCCTTTAGTCTCTCGAAGGACTTCTGGCATTCGTCATCCCATAAGAATTTCGTGCCCTTCCTCAACAATTTGTTGAAGGGTTCGCATCTAGTTGCCAGATTCGATATGAATCGGCGAACGGATTGTAATCGACCCTGGAGGCTGCGGATTTGGGTGAGATTGGAGGGTGGAGCCATGTCTATGATGGCTCGACACTTAGAGGGGTCGACATCTATACCCCTTTGGCTCACCATAAAGCCTAGAAGCTTTCCTGATTCTACCCCGAATACACATTTCTGAGGGTTTAGCTTTACTTTGTAAAGCCTAAGCCTTTCAAAAATCTTTTGCAAACATTCGAGATGAGTGCATCGGGTTTTGGATTTTGCGAGGAGATCATCTACATACACTTCTACGAGCTCATGAATTTGATCATGGAAGATCGTGGTCATGGCTCATTGGTATGTTGTGCCGGCATTTTTCAAACCAAAGGACATGACTGTATAGCAGTACGTGCCCCATGGGGTTGTGAAGGCGGTCTTACCCTGATCTCATGGACTTAGTTTGATTTGATTATAGCCTGAATAGCCATCCATAAACGAAAACATTTCATGATTTGCAATACTATCGACTATCAAATCTATGTTTGGTAAAGGATAATTATCCTTTGGAGTGGCATTATTCAGGTTTCTGAAATCGATGCAGATTCGAATTTTCCCATTGGTTTTTCAAACTACAACGATATTTGACAACCAATCAGAATACGCAATGAGTTTTATAAATCCGGCTTTTAACAGATCTTCTAAACCCTCTTTGACTTGTGTGTGTACATTCGGGTGTATTTTCCTAAGCTTCTGCTTTATGGGTTTTACACCTGTATCTAAGGGAAGACGATGCTCGACAATGCTGGGATCTATGCCCGGCATGTCTTCATAGGTCCATGCAAACACATCTAAATAGGTTCGTAGAAATGCAATGAATGCTAATCTTTCAGTTTCATGCAAGCATGCGCCTATTTTGATGGATTTGGGATTGGAATCATCCCCTAGGTTCACTTCTATGAAATCTCCTCCTACTGATTGGGAAGGTCTTTCAAAATTTAGAATTTTATGAAATTCTGGGAGCTCAGAAGTGGGATCTTCCTCAAGGGGATCCACTTCTGGGCTTTGATCATTCTCGTGGGCTATAGACCCGAGGGAAGTTGATGCATGGTTTTCAAAAAGACCTGGTTTTGTACTTAGATTTTCAAGTTATTTCAAAATTTTTGTTCTGGCTATGCAGACGACGTTTCTTTCGAAATCCTTTTCTTTTGCCAAAGTCCTACCAGGAGCAGCTATATACAAAATCTTTTTGGTGTTTTCCAAATTTTTGATTTTTTTTATTTTTGTAAAACAAGAACTTTGGGAACTATACAAAGTACTCTTTTTTTGAGTTTTTGTTTTTCCATTGTTTTTGGGTTTTCTTCTTTTTCAATTTTTTTGATTTTAAACTTTTCAAATGTTTTTGTATTTTTATAAAAGGGATCTTCCGTCATACCTACAAAGGGAAAACACTACAGGTTAGACTCGGAATAGGAGATCTAAATCGTAGGTCTCTTCTAAGGCAGGTTCCAAGGCACCCTTGACCTAGGTGGTCAGAGGGGGTGGCTCCGGCGGTATTCGGGGAGTATAGCCGATCCCATATCGGCTTGGGTTAGCCCTAGGAAGGATGGGCTCTAGGAGACCCTGGTTCTGCGCCCCTAGACTCTTGTAGGGCGTGTAGCCCATGTTCAACAACATGTTCCACGATTTCCTATTTTTTGAAAAGGTTGAGTATAAATTGTGATCCTGGAACTTGCTGTCGTCCATATTGTGCTCATATGGCCTCTGGTCCTTGAATTAGGGAACGCTTGGGTTTTCCTAGAAGGGTTAGAATCGGGAGGGGGCCTGCTTTGGGCGGCCCCTTCACACATACAACCTTCCTAGGGTTGTTTAACACGAGCCTTGGCGGCTCGATAACAATGTGCCCCAGGTTAGCCTCATGGGCCTGGGAGCTCGATAAACAAGGGGAGTTTATGATCCCCTGAAGCTGTGGGTGACTCTCACCTAGGATCACTACGACCTGGTCCCTAAAAGGGATCTTAACACACCTATGGAAGGTAGATGGCACAGCGCACAAGCTGTGTATCCAGGGTCTTCCCAGCAACAAGTTATAATGGGGGTGGATGTCCAAGATATGGAACACCCCTATGTGTTCGATGCCTCCCATTTCCATTGGGAGTTCGATGGATCCTAAAGGTCTAGACGCATTCCCATCGTATCCAGTGATAACGATGGGGCTTGGGTTTACAGAAGTTAAGGTGACTCCGATTTTATACGCCACATGAAGTGGAAGGATGTTGAGCCCTCCTCCACCATCGACTAGGCACCTGTCCAGAGAGTGGTTATTTAGAACCACCTCGATATGCAGGGCCTGGTTGTGGGATTCGTAGGGCCTATCTACATCATCTTCTGAGAAAGTGATGGGCGATTTTGCTCCTAATAAAGCCACTTGGGCAGACAAGGATTCCGGACTTATGTTCGAATCAACCTTGGCCCTTTCTAGAATTTTCTCTAATACAAGTCTATGCCTAGGCGAGGTTTGTATAAGCTCTAAGATAGACATGTGAATAAGAATCTTTGAAAGGTGGTTTTCGAAGTCATAAGGATTTAGGATGACTTTATCCTTATCTGCTTTTGGCAGAACACCAGGGATACATGCTTTTGAGGGGCCAGGCACACTGACCACCTTTCAACCACCTTGAAGGTGCGGGGGTTGATAGATCCTCCCGGATCTAGTCACTTCCCCCACGACCAGCCTAGGGTAGGCGCTAAATTTGGATCTAAGGATGAGTTGAGGAGAACCTTGGATTTTCAAGACTGTTTTTGCCGGGGATTCTACTTTTGGTGGTCCCCGAATGACGACTTGGGCGGGCTTCTTGTACAGTATAAGAGTGGGCGCACAAGTGGGTCGACCAGACTCTAGTTTTTGCTCTAGTTCCATAGAAATGGTGAGGGTACATACCTCCTTTCCTTTCCCACTGCCACTGGCGTGTTTGGGAAAAGGTTCTCTGAAGATAGCTTGAGGTGGCTCAGGTTCCGTAGTGACCTGGAGCCGGCCTTCTGCTATCAAGTTCTCAATTTTATTTAAAAGGGAGAAACAGTGTTTGGTATCATGGCCTTTGAGCCGATGATACTTACAAAATCGGTTTAAATACCCCCCCTTAGAGGTGACTCCTTCGGAGATTTCGGGGAGTTCTATCAGGCCTTGGGCAAGTAGGAGGTCTAGGACCTCCGACACAGGTTGTGCCAGCGGAGTGTACTCCCATTTTTCAACCAGTTTTTGAAAGGTTCGCTCCCTTTTATTTTCTAGTTTTTCAAAATTTTTGGAAGTGCCTGTCACGCCTGGATCCACCCGGACATTGGCGACTTTATGGGGCTTTGCCCCTTTGTCCATCGTGGGTAGCCCGTATGTGATGGGTTTTTCCAAGCGGGTTTTAGAAACGGCACTCCCTTTCCACAAGTGATCATATGTCCCTTTTCGCAAGTTGGTTTCGAAAAGGGATGCCTTTTTGATCAACTTATGGAAAGTTGAGATCTCATGGAGCGAGAGAAGGGTTTTTAACTCGCTTTTAAAGTTATCCAGGATGAGCATGACTGTGCATCCTTCGGATATGGGCTCTCGCACTTAGCCCAAAAGTGACCTCCATCGTATAATGAAGGCATGCACGTCTTCGTTCATGCCTTGCTTTGTATCCCTTAAGGTATTCAAAGTCGGCGTGACTTCTACGTTGTGTGCAAATCTTTGCATGAAGCAGTTCGCTGACTCTTCAAAAGTAGCGAACTGGCTTAAGTCGTAAGAAGCCAACCATTTGGCAGCTGTGCCTTTAAGGGACAAAGGGAACCGATACACCCATTTCATCGAGTCCTTTTTTTTCTTATGGGCTCGACGCGAGAAAAGTTGCAAGTGAGACCTAGGGTCTCCCATGCCATCATAGCGATGGAAGTTCGGTATTTCATCGTCACTATCTGTTTCGTAATCCATAGGAAGGAAATCAGATAGGGCGTAACTCCTTTTCTCTTTATTCTGCCCTTTCAGCCGTTGCTGTAGGGCTTTACGGTCCTTTTGTGTGAAGGACTCGTGGTATTGGTTGCCTTCCATTACGGAGGACTCTTTGTTATTGGTTGCCTTCCATTTGGTATTGGTCCTTTTGCAAGGTTTTTCAGATTTTTTCTTAGGCCTTTGTTCACCGTTTAATGAACATGAATCGCCTACTTCAGCCTCTTGGCTGAGAGCATCGATCTTGGCCTCAAACTCCCTTCTCAGGTCCTCGATCTCATCTAGTTTTATCTTGTTTTTGAAAATCCTCCTAGAGTGAGAACTTGATGCGCATGAGCCTTGGCTCGACACTTCACTTGGATTGGATTTTGACATGCTTTTTAAGCTTTTTCAAAATTTCCTAAGTACAAGTAAAGAAAACAAGTTTAAAAATGACACCTTTTTAACAAAAATTTTTCGCAAGCTCCTAACTTAAAACTCGATTGTTTTGAAAGGCTCATGTCCCATCGGGCATGCCAATCTCTGTAGACGCGCGAAAATCCCCGCCTCTGGCTTCTTAGGGCCTGGAGCAAATCCTCTCGTGTGTCTAAGGCCTATTTATATAAATAGGGCGTGCCAGCTAGCTTACCTAAGCTAGTGAAGATATATTTTAAGCTGACTTCTAACGTGGCGACTATGAGTAAGTGAGCTCTTGTCGTCGCAGACCTTCTTGCACCTATGCGCAAGGGTCAGTCTGTACGCTTTGAAAAATCGAGTTTTTTTAGGTATAGAAAGCCTACGAAGCGGTTCGAGGTGTTTAATTCGGGTCTTTTAGATACGATTACAGATTTTAGATCACGTGGATTTTAATTCGGGTCTTTTAGATACAATAAGAGCGAAGGCTCAATGTGTGTGAGTGCTTGAATTGTAAGACTTACACACATGACATGAAATGAAAACCCAAATAGTATAGCTCGGCCCTTACTTGGGTCTTTCAAATAAGAGCGAAGGCTCAATGTGTGTGAGTGCTTGAATTGAAAGACTTACACACACGACATGAAATGAAAACCCAAATAGTATAGCACGGCCTTACTTGGGTCTTTCAAATAAGAGCGAAGGCTCAATGTGTGTGAGTGCTTGAATTGAAAGACTTACACACACGACATGAAATGAAAACCCAAATATAAATGGCACGGCCCTTACTTGGGTCTTTCAAATAAAAGCGAAGGCTCAATGTGTGTGAGTGCTTGAATTGAAAGACAACACACCCAACTTAAGCAAAACTCTACGTAAGTTAAAATATATATATATATATATATATTTATATATTAGGGGCTGATTAGGCCCATGTGTGTTCAAAATCGTGCACAACTAGGAGAGTGCACGTATGTGTGGGTGTGCCAAGCCACGTTATTACAAGCGGGGGGAGACTATGCTCCGTTATTACAACCCCGTATCGAATTCAATTGTAAGCAAGTATATAACTAAGGACCGAGTTAGGCACTTACTAATAGCTGGTCCGAAGATGCCTTGCTTGAGTGTGGGCTTGGCCTTTGCCTTGGGCTGCAAGAGGGAGCTCCTTGGAGTTGAACGGCACGGGGCTGCTGGCCGGGTGCCTTAGATGCACGGAAGAGGAGCCTTGAAGGTGGCCGACTGCTAAGGATGGGCTGGTTTTGGTGTGTTGGGCTAAGGTGAGTATGTAGGGTCACTAAGGAAGGGTTGTGAGGTTAGGGAGTATGACACAAAGGGGAGCCTAAGGGAGTGTCTAATGGAGCACCTAAGGGAAGGACGTGGCTCGCTAAATGGAGGTGACAGTCGGTTGGAGTGGCCGACTAGGGGGACTTGGTGGTGGCGAGCTGCTAGGGTGGCTACGGGTGGCGGATGGAAGGGGGCTAGCTAGGGTATGTGGTAAGGTGGTGGTGGATGTGGTGAGGTAGAGTGGGCAGGTCTTAGGGGGTTCAATGGAATGGCTGGGTATAGCTAGGGTGTTTAGGTAGTGGCGGGTAGTTAGGTTGGTTGAGGCTTGGCCGAATGGGAGTGGGGGAGGCGATGGATGGCTGGTGTTAGGGGAAGATGGTGGTGGTGCAGGTGGTTGAGAGGTGAGGTAGGGTATGGGGTACTAACTGAGTGGTGGGAGGCAGCGGTTGGTTGAGGAGCAGCCGGATGTGGTGGATTGGTTGGTTCCGCCGGATGAAGAGGATGGCGACAGGTGGCTAGGGAGTGATGGAGCAGGTGGAGCACGGCGGTGACTGGTGGTGGTGTAGGTGGAAGAGCCGGCTGGGAGTGGGGTAGGTGGAAGTGGAGAAGGGGTGGAAGGTCGGCTGGAAAATGGAGGACCCAAGGCTTGAAAAACCCAACCACTAGGGGGGGGTTTTATAGCCTTTGTGAAGGGCGGTGGGGCTGGTTTTGGGGTAGTGGTTAGGTGGTCTAGGGAGGGTGGTAAGGTAGTAAGGTGGGCTGGTATTAGGGTAGGGCTAGATATTTTAGATACAAGGGGTTTTGGGTAAGTTGTGTGCTAGGTTTAGGTGGGGTGGTTTAGAGGTTTAGGGTTTAGCCAGGTGGGTTGGTTTTAGGGTGAGGTTTAGTGAGGTGGGTTAGGTGATTAGGCTAGGATTAGGTTAGGTTTAGAGAAATTAACCTTGGTTTAGGGAAGGATTAGGAAAGTGGGTTAGGTGATTAGGTTGGGATTAGGTCGGGATTAGGGAAGTGGGTTAGGTGATTAGGCTAGGATTAGGACCGGATTAGGGTAGAAGGCTAGGATTAGGTGTTTTTGGTTAGGTTTAGGTGAAGGAGCTCCCTTTGCATGGCCCATAGACCTTAACCACATCATGTTGGTGCAGCCCTAGGTTAGGTTTTGGCTAATTACAAGGTTAAACCCACCTAATTAGGCTAACCCACATGATTAACCCCAAACTTGACACACAAGTCAAGCTTAATTACAACACTCTTTGATCTTATCCACCCCCACTCTCTCTCATGCCCATAATCCCACGTGAAATTCAAGTGGGCCCCACCTCCATTTATGAGAAGGTGATGTGGGCCATGGATATGGATATTGGATTGGATTTTTGAATCCAAATCCAAATCTAAGTCCATACATGGGTTTGGATTGGGATATGGATATATATGGTCCAGATTCTGATCCCAACTGAATTCTGACTCCTTCGGGCTGTGTTCGAAACGAATGGTTTGTGCGGGGTCTGACCGCATCAGTACTCCATCTGCATTGGGTCTTCGCCAACATGATCCTCCGCCTCTGTTTTCGCCTTCCGGAGATGACTTCAAAGGATGTTTTGATGATAACAGGGTCTCGGACGTTCAAGATCCTGGGGGTGGATTTGATACGAGAGTTGCTGTGCCAGGCTCGACATGTGCTCCGGTTTCGGGCTCTCCTTTGCTTTTCTGGTCCTGTCTTGATTAGGCCAAGCTTTTTCGGGGTTTCAAAAATATGTTTAAAAAGGTTTTTAAAGCCATATTATATATTTTTGAAATATAAAGTTCAAAACATATGTACGGGGTTGTTTGGAAGGCTCCTAGGTTTTCAAACTCAAAATGGCCCTTTGGGGCTGCTTTTACAAAACCAGATGGGTTTGAGAAATTCATGGGATTTCGGGGTGTTTACAGGGGTAGAGTCTGGAAAGCTTCTAGGCTTTATGGTAAGCCAAAGGGGTATAGAAGTCGACCCCTCTAAGTGTCGAGCCATCATAGACATGGCTCCACCCTCCAATCTCACCCAAATTCGTAGCCTCCAGGGTCGATTACAGTCTGTTCACCGATTTATATCAAATTTGGCGACTAGATGCGAACCCTTCAACAAGCTGTTGAGGAAGGGCACGAAATTTTTATGGGATGGCGACTTCCAAAAGTCCTTCGAGAGACTAAAGGCATACCTAGTTAATCCCCCCGTTTTGAATCCTGCAAAGCAAGGAAAACCACTTTTACTTTACATTTTCGTGCATGCGAATGCTTTGGGAGCCCTATTGGCTCAATACGAGGATAACACCCATAAGGAATATGCCATCTACTACATTTCGAAAACTCTCTTGGCTTACGAAAGAAATTATCAAGCCATGGAGAAGACGTGCTTGGCCCTAGTCTGGGCCTGCCAGAAATTCAGACACTATTTCCTAGATCATGAGATCTAGATAGTGTCCAATCTTGATCCTATCAAGCACTTGTTCGAAAAACCCATTCTCACTGGTAGATCGGGCAAATGGCAACTCCTTCTAATGGAGTATGACCTGAAATATCATCACCAGATCTCCGTTAAAGGGCAAGCCCTAGCTGACTACATGGCTGAGTTCCCCCTGGAGGATGCATATCCCACACTTGATGAAATGCCCGACGAAGGCATATTACAAAACCACTTCCAAAACCACATTTTGGCAAACACTTTCAAAAACCAAGTGTGGAAGATGCACTTCGATGGGGCACGAAACCAACGAGGGGCTGGTGTTGGGGTCATCCTCATCTCCCCTAAAAAGGGCGAGATTCCCATAGCAATCCGCCTAGATTTCGAGTGTTCCAACAATATCGCTGAGTATGAAGCACTCATACAAGGCTTAAGGATTTCGAAAACTCTAGGGGCATCATGCATTGAGGTCTTTGGAGATTCACTCCTTGTTATAAACTAGGTTTTGAAAAGTTGGCACGTACGTAACGAAAAACTACTTCCATATCACGAGTTGGCCACTCGATTGGTTGAATCATTCCAATCATGTAAACTCACACACGTAGGGAGAGAGGTGTAAACACCCCGAAATCCCACGAATTTCTCAAACAAACCTGGTTTTGTAAAAGCAACCCCAAAGGGCCATTTTGAGTCTGGAAACCCAGGAGCCTTCCAGGCAACCCTGTACAGATTTTTTAAACTTTTATATGTTTTAAATATGTATAATATGTTTTAAAAACTGTTAAAATATGTTTTGAAACCCCACAAAGCAAGCTTGGTCTGATCAAAGCAGGACCAGAGGAGCTAAAGAGAGCTTGGAACCGGAGCACATGTGGAGCCCGGCACAGCAACTCTCGTATTGAATCCACCCTCAGGATCTCAAACGTCCAAGACCCTGTTATTAGCAAACATCACTTGAAATCATCTTCGGAAGGTGAAAACAGAAGCGGACGATCATGTTGGCGAAGACCCAACGCAGACGGAGTACTGATGCTGTCAGAGCCCGCACAAACCGTTTATTTCGAACACAGCCTGAAGGAGTCATAATTCAGTTTGGATTGGATCTGGACCATATATATCCAGATCCCAATCCAAACCTATGTGTGGATTTGGATTTGGATTTGGATTCAAAAATCTAATCCAATATCCACATCCATGGCCCACATCTCCTTCTCATAAATGGAGGTGGGGCCCACTTGAAATTCACATGGGATTATGGGCATGAGAGAGAGTGGGGGAGGATAAGATTTGAGGGTTAATTGTAATTAAGCTTGACTTGTGTGTCAAGTTTGGGGTTAATCATGTGGGTTAGCCTAATTAACATGGGTTTAAGCTTGTATTAGCCAAAACATAACCTAGGGCTGCACCAACATGATGCAACAAGGTCTATGGGTTATGCAAAGGGAGCTTCCTAACCCAATCCTAATCAAAAACCCCTAATCCTAGCCTTTTACCCTAATCCCGTCCTAAACCTAGCCTAATCACCTAACCCACTTCCCTAATCCCGGCCTAATCCCAACCTAATCACCTAACCCACTTCCCTAATCCTTCCCTAAACCTAGCTTAATTTCCTTAAACCTAACCTAATCCTAGCCTAATTACCTAACCCACCTCACTAAACCTCACCCCAAAACCAACCCACCTAGCTAAGCCCTAAACACCTAAACCACCCCACCTAAACCTAGCACACCATCTACCTAAAACCCCTTGTATTAAAATATCTGGCCCCTCCCCAAAACCAGCCCACCTTATCACCACACCACCACCACCTAAACCACCTTACCACCTTCTCAAAACCAGCCCCAACCGCCATCTCCAACCCTATATAAACCCCCCCTAGTGGGCGGGTTTTTCATGAATTCCAGCCCTCCTTGGCCCAGCCGACCTTGGCCAGCCACCTTCCAGCCAAGCCTTCTGCCCTGCTCCACCTGCACCACCACACCCTGGCCAGCTCCGCCTCACACCACCACTACCTCCCGGTCTGCTTCACTCCACATCGCCACGATTTCCATCCAACCGAACCCCATCCACTTCAACCACCCGGCTGCTCTTCTTCCTTGGACACCAACTCCCTACCAGTCGGTTAGTATCTCAACCTAACTCTACCTCTTCTTCACTCCCCCTCCACTCTCAACCACCTGTACCACCACCACATCACCCCAACACCACCTACCTGTCATCCCTACCCATTCGGCCAGACCTCCACCTCACATAACCCGCCTTGAACCACTTCGCCTAGTAACACCCAGCCACCCTCCTTGGCTCCCTAGGACCTGCCCCTTCCACTCTCTACCAGCCCTTTGTCCCACCTTCCACAACACCCTAGCTAACTCCCTTCCTATCCATAACATCCCTAGCTACCCTAGTAGCCGGCCACCACCAAGCTCCCCTTAGTCGGCCACTCCAACCGACTGTGCCACATCCACTCGGCCAGCCATACATTTCCCTTAGGCTCCCCTTTAGCACTACCTTCCTTAATACCAGCCCATCCTTAGTGACCCTACTTAGTCACCTTAGCCCAAAGCACCAAGGCGGCACCTTCCTAGCAGCCGGCCACCTTCAAGGCGCCCTTCCCGCACACCCAAGTCACCCGGCCAGCATCTCCCCTTGCCGTTCAACTCCGAGGAGCTCCCTCTTGCAACCTAAGGCAAAGCCAAGCCTACGCTCAAGCAAGTCACCTCCGGACCAACTATAAATAAGTGCCTAACTCAGTCCTTAGTTGTAGACTTGCTTAAATTAAATTTGATACGGGGTTGTAATAACGGAGCATAGTCTCCCCCCGCTTGTAATAATGTGGCTTGGCACACCCACACTCACGTGCACTTGAGCCTACCTTGCTCTTAGTCGTGCACGATTTTGAACACACACGGGCCTAATCAACCCCTAAGATATAAATTTATGTATATACTTTAAATTACGTAGGGTTTTGCTTAAGTTGGGTGTGTTGTCTTTAAATTCTCGCACTCACACACATTGAGCCTTCGCTCTTATTTGTGAGACCCAAGTAAGGGTCGTGTGATACTATCCTTGGGTTTAATTTCATGTTGTGTGCGTAGTACTTCAATTCAAGCACTCACACACATTGAGCTTTCGCTCTTATTCCCAAGACCTTAGTTAAGGCCATACTGCAATTTATATTTAGGTTTAATTTCATATTGTGTGCGTAGTACTTCAATTCAAGCACTCACACACATTGAGCCTTTGATCTTATTCCCAAGACCTTAATTAAGGCCATATTGCAAGTTATATTTGGGTTTCAATTCATGTCGTGTGTGTAGTACTTCAATTCAAGCACGCACCCACATTGAGCCTCCGCTCTTATTTGTAAGACCCAAGTAAGGGCCCATATATACATTATATACGTATTTCCCTTCGGCATTTACATTACAAGTCATTTCCCTTCGGCATTTACATTACAAGTCATTTCCCTTCGGCATTTACATTTCAAGTCATTTCTCTTCGGTATTGTCTTTTAAATTCGGGTTTTCCCTTTGGAGTAGCGTGAGTTTGCATTGCATATACGCCATACCACGAGTTAGGACGCATATTGCATCAAAGCAAACCCCATACTCCCACTCAAAGTCGTCACATTTAGTGGAGTGTTCATAACACACACCTAGGTGGCCCGTTGTAGACGCGCGAAAATCCCCGCCTCTCACCTTTTCAGGGCTCAGAGCGGATCCTCTCGTGTGTCTAAGGCCTATTTATGCAAACAGGGCATGCCAGCTAGCTTACCTAAGCTAGCGAAGATATATTTAACACTGACTTCTAATCGTGGAGACTGTGAGCAAGTGAGCTCTTGTCGTCGCAGACCTTCTTGCACCGATGCGCAAGGGTCAGTCTGTACGCTTTGCAAAAAACGAGTTTTTGGGAGAGAAAGTCTACGAAGCGGTTCGAGGTGTCTAATTTGGGTCTTTTAGATGCGATTGCATATTTTAGATCACGTGGATTTGCACGTGCCTAAGTCTTTCCTTTTATCCCTTTTCGGGCCACCTAGTTTGTGTGTTATGAACACTCCACTATATGGGTGAATTTGAGCGGGGCTTGCTTTGATGCAATATGCGTCCTACCTCGTGGTATGGCGTAGATGCAATGCAAACTCACGCTACTCCAAAGGGAAAACCCGAATGTAAAGACAATACTGAAGGGAAATAACCGAAGGGAAATGACTTGTAAAGTAAGTGCCGAAGGGAGATATGTATATAGAGTATGTATATGAGCCCTTATTCGGGTCTTGTAAATAAGAGCGAAGGCTCAATGTGGGTGCGTGCTTGAATTGAAAGACTTACACACACGACATGAAATTAAACCCAAATATAAATTGCAGTATGGCCTTAACTAAGGTCTTGGGAATAAGAGCGAAAGCTCAATGTGTGTGAGTGGTTGAATTGAAGTACTACGCACACGACATGAAATTAAACCCAAATATAAATTGCAGTATGGCCTTGACTAAGGTCTTGGGAGTAAGAGCGAAAGCTCAATGTGTGTGAGAGTGCTTGAATTGAAAGACTTACACACACGACATCAAATGAAACCCAAATAGTATAGGTCGGCCCTTACTTGGGTCTTTCAAATAAGAGTGAAGGCTCAATGTGTGTGAGTGTGCTTGAATTGAAAGACTTACACACACGGCATGAAATGAAACCCAAATAGTATAGGTCAGCCCTTACTTGGGTCTTTCAAATAAGAGCGAAGGCTCAATGTGTGTGAGAGTGCTTGAATTGAAAGACTTACACACACGACATGAAATGAAACCCAAATAGTATAGGTCGGCCCTTACTTGGGTCTTTCAAATAAGAGCGAAGGCTCAATGTGTGTGAGAGTGCTTGAATTGAAAGACAACACACACAACTTAAGCAAAACCCTACAAAAATGAAAGTATATGTATATACTTATGTATTAGGGGTTGATTAGGCCTGTGTGTGTTCAAAATCGTGCACAACTAAGAGAGTGCACGTGTGTGGGTGTGCCAAGCCACGTTATTACAAGCGGGGGGAGACTATGCTCCGTTATTACAACCCCGTATCGAATTGAATCTCAAGCAAATATACAACTAAAGACCGAGTTAGGCACTTACTAGTAGCTGGTCCGTAGAGGCCTTACTTGAGCGTGGGCTTGGCCTTCGCCTTGGGCTGCAAAAGGGAGCTCCGCGAGGGTTAACGGCAAGAGGTGCTGGCCGGCTGCAAATGGGGCGCGGGAGAGGCACCTTGAAGGTGGCCGGGTGCTAGGGATGGGGTGCCGGATGCTAAGGATGGGGTGTCGGATGCCAAGGATGGGGTGCCTAGGGAATGTGGCACTAAGGGAGGCTAAGGGAGTACCTAGGGGACGGATATGGCTGGCGGGTGGCTGACCAAAGGGGCAGGTGGTAGTCGGTTGGAGTGGCCGACTAAGGGGACTTGGTGGTGGCGGGCTGCTAGAGTGGCTATGGGTGGAGTATGGGAAGGAAGCTAGCTAGGTGATGGGGCTAGGTGGTAGTGGGTGTAGTGGGTGTAAGGGAGTGATATGGGCAGGTCTTAGGGAGTCGGATAGGGTGGCCGGGTGTAGCTAGGGTGGTTAGGTAGTGGCGGGTAGCTAGGTCGGTTGAGGCTTGGCCGAATGGGAGTGGTGGCGGCAGGTGGCTGGCTGTGGGGGCAGGTGGTGGTAGTGCAAGTGGCTGAGAGTAGAGAGGGAGTGGAGAAGAGGTGAAGTAGGGTATGGGGTACTAACCAAGTGATGGGAGGCGGCGGGTGGCTGAGGAGAAGCCGGGTGTGATGGTGGATGGGGCAGGTTCGGCCGGATGAAGAGGGTGGCGATGGATGGTTGGTCAGCTGGGGCGTGGTGGAGAGGTGGAGCGAGGTGGTGGCTGGTGGAAGGTCCGGCTGGAAGTGGTGCAGGCGGCTGGGTTCGGCTGGGCTGGGAAGTGGGGTCCAAGGCTTGAAAACCCGCCCACTAGGTGGGGGTTTTTATAGCCTTTGTGAAGGGCGGTGGGGGTGGTTTTGGGGTAGTGGTTAGGTGGTCTAGGGAGGGTGGTAAGGTGATATGGTGGGCTGGTATTAGGGTAGGGCCAGATATTTTGTTTTAATGGTTTTGGGGGATATGGTGTGCTAGGTTTAGATGGGGTGGTTTAGTGGTTTAGGGTTTAGTTAGGTGGGTTGGTTCTAGGGTGAGGTTTAGTGAGCTAGGTTAGGTGATTAGGCTAGGTTTAGGGAAATTAACCTAGGTTTAGGGAAGGATTAGGGAAGTGGGTTAGGTGATTAGGTTGGGATTAGGGAAGTGGGTTAGGTGATTAGGCTCAGATTAGGGGTGGATTAGGGCGGATGGCTAGGATTAGGTGTTTTGGGTTAGGTTTAGGTGAAGGAGCTCCCTTTGCATGGCCCATGGACCTTAACCACATCATGTTGGTGCAGCCCTAGGTTAGGTTTTGGCTAATTACAAGCTTAAACCCACTTAACTAGGCTAACCCACATGATTAACCCCAAACTTGACACACAAGTCAAGCTTAATTACAACCACACTTGATCTTATCCATCCCCACTCTCTCTCATGCCCATGATCCCACGTGAAATTTAAATGGGCCCCACCTCCATTTATGAGAAGGTGATGTGGGCCATGGATATGGATATTGGATTGGATCTCTGGATCCAAATCCAAATCCAAGTCCACATATGGGTTTGGATTTGGATTTGGATATATATGGTCCAGATCCGATCCAAACTGAACTCTGACTCCTTCGAGCTGTGTTCGAAACGGACGATTTGTGCGGGGTCTGACAGCATCAGCACTCCGTCTGCGTTGGGTCTTCGCCAACATGATCGTTCGCCTCCGTTTCTGCCTTCCGAAGATGACTTTAAATGACATTTTGATAATAACAGGGTCTTGGATGTTCGAGATCCTGGGGGTATGGATTTGATACGAGAGTTGCTGTGCCGGGTGTAGACGCGCGAAAATCCCCGTCTCTTCGCCTCTTCCGGGGCTTGGAGTGGATCTTCTCGTGTGTCTAAGGCCTATGTATACAAATAGGGCGTGCCAGCTAGCTTACTTAAGCTAGCGAAGATATATTTAACACTGACTTCTAAACGTGGCGACTTTGAGCAAGTAAGCTCTTGTCGTCGCAGACCTTCTTGCACCGATGCGCAAGGGTCAGTCTGTACGCTTTTGCAAAAATCGAGTTTTGGAGAGAAAGTCTACGAAGCGGTTCGAGGTGTCTATTTCGGGTCTTTAAGATGCGATTGCATATTTTAGATCACGTGGATTTGCACGTGCCTAAGTCTTTTCTTTTATCCCTTTTCGGGCCACCTAGTTTGTGTGTTATGAACACTCCACTACATGGGCGAATTCGAGCGGGGCTTGCTTTGATGCAATATGCGTCCTACCTCGTGGTATGGCGTAGATGCAATGCAAACTCACGCTACTCCAAAGGGAAAACCCGAAATGTAAAGACAATACTGAAGGGAAATAACCGAAGGGAAATATGTATATATCTTATGTATATGAGCCCTTACTCGGGTCTTGCAAATAAGAGCGAAGGCTCAATGTGGGTGCGTGCTTGAATTGAAAGACCTACACACACGACATGAAATTAAACCCAAATATAAATTGCAGTATGGCCTTGACTAAGGTCTTGGGAGTAAGAGCGAAGGCTCAATGTGTGTGAGAGTGCTTGAATTGAAAGACTACCCACACGACATAAATGAAACCCAAATATAACTGCAATAAGGCCTTTACTAAGGTCTTGGGAGTAAGAGCGAAGGCTCAATGTGTGTGAAAGTGCTTGAATCGAAAGACTTACTCACACGACAAGAAATAAAACCCAAATAGTATAGGTCGGCCCTTACTTGGGTCTTTCAAATAAGAGTGAAAGCTCAATGTGTGTGAGAGTGCTTGAATTGAAAGACTTACTCACACGACAAGAAATAAAACCCAAATAGTATAGGTCGGCCCTTACTTGGGTCTTTCAAATAAGAGCGAAAGCTCAATGTGTGTGAGAGTGCTTGAATTGAAAGACAACGCACCCAACTTAAACAAAACCCTTCGAAAATGAAAATATATATGTACACTTATATATTAGGGGTTGATTAGGCCGTGTGTGTTCAAAATCGTGCACGACTAAGAGAGTGCACGTGTGTGGTTGTGCCAAGCCACGTTATTACAAGCGGGGGGAGACTATGCTCCGTTATTACAACCCCGTATCAAATTGAATCTCAAGCAAGTGTACGACTAAAGACCGAGTTTAGACACTCACGAGTAGCTGGTCCGTAGAGGTCTTGCTTGAGCGTGGGCTTGGCCTTGGGCTGCAAGTGGGAGCTCCGCGAAGGTAGGTGATTAAGGGTGCTGGCCGACTGCAAGTGGGGCGCGGGATAGACGCCTCGAAGGGGACCGGTGGCAGGTAGATGGCGCCTCCAAGTAGGGGGTTTAAAGTGGCTGAAGAAGTGGGTATTAGGATCACTAGGGGAGTTGGGTACTTAGGGAAACTGGACCCAACAGGTGAGCTAGTGGGAAGGCCGAATAGGACACCTAGGGGAGTTGGCCGAATGGGAGATGATGGCTAGGTAGTGGCCAGCAACTTGGGTTATACTAGGTTCGGCTAGGTTTAGGTGGTGGCGGCAAAAGGGCTGAGATGAAAGTAGGATGGGTGGCTAAGAGTGGAGAGGTGGTAGAGAGGGGCTTTGAGTGAGTTTGGGGTACTTACCGAATGGGGAGAGGTGGCGGATGAAGTGGGAAGGTGGCGGGCAGGTGGCTGTCGGCTAGTTCGGTTGGGTGGAGGTGGTGGCGTCTGGCTGAGGGATGGTGGTGATGGAGGGAAGAGGGAAGGTGGCGGTGCAGGTGGTGGCTGGTGGAGCAGGTGGTGGCTGGTGGGGAGTGGTCCCGGCTGGGTGAGAGATGGGAGAAGGAGAGGGCCCGGCTGGGTGGAAGGGTGGTTCTCACTTTTGAAAAACCCGCCCACAAGGAGGGGGGTTTAAATAGGGGATGGGTAGGTCGGTTGGGGCTGGGCCAGATATTTTAAAACTAGGGGTTTGGGTAAATCGTGGGCTAAGGGTGGTTTAGGGGTTTAGGGCTAGGTTAGGTGGTTGGGTTTTAGGGTGAGGTTTAGTGAGCTAGGTTAGGTGATTAGGCTAGGTTTAGGCTAGGATTAGGGAAATTAATCTAGGTTTAGGGAAGGATTAGGGAAGTGGGTTAGGTGATTAGGTTGGGATTAGGCCGGGATTAGGGAAGTGGGTTAGGTGATTAGGTTCAGATTAGGGGTGGATTAGGGGTTTAGGCTAGGTTTAGGCATTTTGGGTTAGGTTTAGACGAGGGAGCTCCCTTAGCATGGCCCATAGACCTTGATCACCCCATGTTGGTGCAGCCCTAGGTTAGGTTTTAGCTAATTACAAGCTTAAACCCACTCAATTAGGCTAACCCACAAGATTAAACCCAAACTTGACACACAAGTCAAGCTTAATACAACACTCTTGATATTTTTCAACCCCCCACTCTCTCTCATGCCCAATATCCCACGTGAATTTCAAGTGGGCCCCACCTCCCTTTATGAGAAGGTGATGTGGGCCATGGATATGGATATTGGATTGGATCTCTGGATCCAAATCCAAATCCAAGTCCACATATGGGTTTGGATTGGAATCTGGATATATATGGTCCAGATCCAATCCAAACTGAACTCTGACTCCTTCGAGCTGGGTTCGAAACGGACGATTTGTGCGGGGCCTGACAGCATCAGTACTCCGTCTGCGTTGGGTCTTCGCCAACATAGTCGTCTGCCTCCGTTTCTGCCTTCCGGAGATGACTTCAAATGCTATTTTGATAAGAACAGGGTCTTGGACGTTCGAGATTCTGGGGGTGTGAATCAGAACAAGAGTTGTTGCGCCGGGCTTGACATGTGCTCCAGTTCCGGGCTCTTCTAGGCTCTCCTGGTCTTGTCTTGATCGGGCCAAGCCACTTCGGGGTTTCAAAACATGTTTTAAAAGGGTTTTCAAAAGCCATATTATATGTTTTTGAAAGATAAAGTTTAAAACATATGTACAGGGTTGTTTTGGAAGGCTCCTAGGTTTCCAAACTCAAAATGGCCCTTTGGGGCTGCTTGTATAAAACCAGATTCGTTTAAGAAATTCGTGGGATTTCGGGGTGTTTACACCGGGCTCGACATGTGCACCGGTTCCGGGCACTCTTTGACTTCGCTGATCCTGTCTTGATTAGGCCAAGCTGCTTTGGGGTTTAAAAAACGTGTTTTAAAAGGTTTTCAAAAGCCATATTATATATTTTTGAAATATGAAGTTTAAAACATATATACAAGGTTGTCTGGAAGGCTCCTGGGTTTCTAGACTCAAAATAGCCCTTTGGGGCTGCTTTTACAAAACCAGATGAATTTGAGAAATTCGCGGGATTTCGGGGTGTTTACACCCGTAGAGAGATAAAAAGAAAGACTTAGGCACATGCAAATCCACGTGATCTAAAATCTAAAAATCATATGTAAACACCCTGAAATCCCACGAATTCCTCAAAACAACCTGGTTTTGTAAAAGCAGCCCCAAAGGGCCATTTTGAGTTTGGAAACCCAGGAGCCTTCCAGGCAACCCTGTACATATGTTTTAAACTTTATATGTTTTAAATATGTATAATATGGTTTTAAAAACCTTTTAAAACACGTTTTTGAAACCCCAAAGCAGCTTGGCCTAATCCAGATAGGACTAGAAAAGCTAAGGAGAGCCCGGAACCGGAGCACATGTCGAGCCCAGCACAGCAACTCTCATATTGAATCCACCCCCAGGATCTCGAACGTCCAAGACCTTGTCATCATCAAAACATTACTTGAAATCAGCTTCGGAAGGCGAAAACAGAGGCAGACGATCATGTTGGCGAAGACCCAACGCAAATGGAGTACTGATGCTGTCAGACCCCGAACAAACCGTTCATTTCGAACACAGCCCGAAGGAGTCAAAATTCAGTTTGGATTGGATCTGGCCCATATATATCCAGATCCCAATCCAAACCCATGTGTGGAATTGGATTTGGATTTGGATCCAGAGATCCAATCCAATATCCACATCCATGGCCCACATCACCTTCTCATAAATGGAGGTGGGGCCCACTTGAATTTCACGTGGGATTATGGGCATGAGAGAGAGTGGGGGAGGATAAGATTAAAGTGTGTTGTAATTAAGCTTGACTTGTGTGTCAAGTTTGGGGTTAATCATGTGGGTTAGCCTAATTAAAGTGGGTTTAAGCTTGTAATTAGCCAAAACCTAACCTAGGGCTGCACCAACATGATGTGATGAAGGTCTATGGGTCATGCAAAGGGAGCTCCTTAATCCAATCCTAACCAAAAACACCTAATCCTAGCCTTTTACCCTAATCCTGTCCTAATCCTAGCCTAATCACCTAACCCACTTCCCTAATCCCGGCCTAATCCCAACCTAATCACCTAACCCACTTCCCTAATCCTTCCCTAAACCTAGGTTAATTTCCCTAAACCTAACCTAATCCTAGCCTAATCACCTAACCCACCTCACTAAACCTCATCCCAAAACCAACCCACCTAGCTAAACCCTAAACCTCTAAACCACCCCCCCTAAACCTAGCACACCATCTACCCAAAACCCCTTGTATGAAAATATCTGGCCCCTCCCCAAAACCAGCCCACCTTACCACCACACCACCACCCCTAGACCACCTTACCACCTTCCTAATACCACCCCCAACCGACCTCTTCAGCCCTATAAACCCCCACCCCCCCAAGGGGCGGGTTTTCCGAGCTCCCTTCCCATCCGATTCGAGCCCAGCCGACTCCATCCCCCATTGCCAACTGGACCTCCACCTTGCTCTACCTGCGCCACCGCCTCCTAGTCAAGCACCACCACCTCGCTCCACTTGCTCCACCACATCCCAGCCAGCCAACCACCTGTCGCCACCACTTCCTTCGGCCGAACAACCCACCTCAACTGCCCGGCTGCTCCTCTTCCATCCGCCGCCTCCCATCATCATCGGTTAGTATCTTCACTTCACTCCACCTCTTCTTCGCTCCCCCTCCACTCCCAGCCACCTACACCACCACCACATCACCCTAACACCAACCACCTTCCATCCTACCCATTCGGCCAAGCCTCAGCCACTCCAACCACCCGCCATTACCTAGACACCCTAGCTACACCCGACCACTCCACTTAACTCCCTAAGACCTACCCATATCACCTCACCACAGCCGGCCACTACCTTACCCCATACCCTAGCTAGCTCCCTTCCCATCTAGAACAACCCTAGCTACCTTAGCAACCACCACCACCGAGTCTCCCTTAGTCGGCCACTCCAACCGACTGTCACATACCCATTCGGCCAGCCACCCGCCAGCCACATACTTCCCCTAGGCACTCCCTTAGACACTACCTTAGGCTCCCCCTTAGTGCCACATTTCCTAACACTACACCCTCCCTTAGTGACTGTACTTACTCACTTTAGCCCAACACACAGAGCCAGCCCATTCCTAGCAGCCGGCCATCTTCAAGGCGCCCCTCCCGCGCACCATTTCCATCCGGCCAGCAGCCCCTCTTGCCGTTCAACTCTGCGGAGCTCCCTCTTGCAGCCCAAGGCGAAGGCCAAGCCCACGCTCAAGCAAGGCATCTTTGGACCAGCTATTAGTAAGTGCCTAACTCGGTCCTTAGTTGTATGCTTGCTTAAATTTAATTCGATACGGGGTTGTAATAATGGAGCATAGTCTCCCCCTGCTTGTAATAACGTGGCTTGGCACACCCACACACACGTGCACTCTCTTAGTCGTGCACGATTTTGAACACACACGGGCCTAATCAGCCCCTAATACATAAGTATATATATACTTTAACTTACGTAGGTGTAGACGCGCGAAAAATCCCCGCCTCTCACCTTTTCAGGTACTCGGAGCGGATCCTCTCGTGCGTCTAAGGCCTTATTTATGCAAACAGGGCATGCCAGCTAGCTTACCTAAGCTAGCGAAGATATATTTAACACTGACTTCTAATCGTGGCGACTGTGAGCAAGTGAGCTCTTGTCGTCGCAGACCTTCTTGCACCGATGCGCAAGGGTCAGTCTGTACGCTTTGCAAAAATCGAGTTTTGGGAGAGAAAGTCTACGAAGCGGTTCGAGGTGTCTAATGCGGGTCTTTTAGATGCGATTGCATATTTTAGATCACGTGGATTTGCACGTGCCTAAGTCTTTCCTTTTATCCCTTTTCGGGCCACCTAGTTTGTGTGTTATGAACACTCCACTACATGGGCGAATTTCGAGCGGGGCTTGCTTTGATGCAATATGCGTCCTACCTCGTGGTATGGCGTAGATGCAATGCAAACTCACGCTACTCCAAAGGGAAAACCCGAATGTAAAGACAATACTGAAGGGAAATAACCGAAGGGAAATGACTTGTAAAGTAAATGCCGAAGGGAGATATGTATATAGAGTAGGTATATGGGCCCTTACTCGGGTCTTGCAAATAAGAGCGAAGGCTCAATGTTGGTGCGTGCTTGAAAGGAAAGACTTACACACACGACATGAAATTAAACCCAAATATAAATTGCAGTATGGCCTTGACTAAGGTCTTGGGAGTAAGAGCGAAGGCTCAATGTGTGTGAGAGTGCTTGAATTGAAGTACTACGCACACAACATGAAATGAAACCCAAATAGTATAACACGGCCCTTACTTGGGTCTTACAAATAAGAGCGAAGGCTCAATGTGTGTGAGTGCTTCAATTGAAAGACAACGCACCCAACTTAAGCAAAAATCCTACAAAAATGAAAGTATATGTATATACTTATGTATTAGGGGCTGATTAGGCCCGTGTGTGTTCAAAATCGTGCACAACTAAGATAGTGCACGTGTGTGGGTGTGCCAAGCCACGTTATTACAAGCGAGGGGGAGACTAGGCTCCGTTATTACAACCCCGTATCGAATTGAATCTCAAGCAAGTATACAACTAAAGACCAAGTTAGGCACTTACTAGCAGCTGGTCCGTAGAGGCCTTGCTTGAGCGTGGGCTTGGCCTTCGACTTGGGCTGCAAAAGGGAGCTCCGCGAGGTTAAGCGACAAAGGGGTGCTGGCCGGGTGCTTTGAAGGTGGCCGGCTGCAAGCAAGGGTGTCGCCTTGACGTGTGGGATTAAAGGGGCTAAGGTGAGTATATGGGGTAACTAAGAGAGGATATAGTGTTAGGGAGTATGGCCCTAAGGGGAGCCTAAGGGAAGATCTAATGGAGCACCTAGGGGAAAGGAGGTGGCTGGCCGAATGGAAGGGACAGTCGGTTGGAGTGGCCGACTAGGAGAATTTGGTGGTGGCGGGCTGCTAGGATGGCTATGGGTGGAGTATGGGAAGGAAGCTAGCTAGGTGATGGGGCTAGGTGGTAGTGGGTGTAGTGGGTGTAAGGGAGTGCTATGGGCAGGTCTTAGGAAGTCGGATAGGGTGGCCGGGTGTAGCTAGGGTGGTTAGGTAGTGGCGGGTAGTTAGGGTGACTAAGGCTTGGCCGAGTGGGAGTGGTGGCGGCAAGTGGCTGATATTAGGGTAAGGTGGTGGTATGGTGGGTGGCTGGGAGTGGAGAGGTAGTGGAGAAGGAGCTAGGTGGAGTGTGGGGTACTAACCGGATGAAGAGGCGGTGGCGGATGGAAGGGGAGCAACCGGGTGTGGTGGAGGAGGTGGTTCGGTTGGATGAAGAGGATGGCGACGGGTGTGGTGGAGCAGGTGGAGCACGGTGGTGGCTGGTGGTGGTGCAGGTGGAAGAGCCGGCTGGGAATGGTGCAGGGGGCTGGGCTCGGTTGGGCTGGACCAAGGTGAGAGAGGATGGGAAGGGAGAGGTTCTAGATAGGAAAACCCGCCCCCAAGGGGGGGGGGGGTTTATATAGGGATGGGTAGGTCGGTTAGGGCTGGGTTTGGGGTAGTGGTTAGGTGGTTTAGGTAGGGTGGTATGAAGATAAGGTGGGCTGGAAAGGGTAGGGCCAGATATTTTAAATACAAGTGGTTTGGGTAGGTTGTGGGCTAGGGGTGGTTTAGGGGTTTAGGGTTTGGTTAGGTGGATGGGTTCTAGGGTGAGGTTTAGTGAGCTAGGTTAGGTGATTAAGCTAGCATTAGGCTAGGTTTAGGGAAATTAACCTAGGTTTAGGGAAGGATTAGGGAAGTGGGTTAGGTGATTAGGTTGGGATTAGGCCGAGATTAGGGAAGTAGGTTAGGTGATTAGGCTCAGATTAGGGGTGGATTAGGGTGGAAGGCTAGGATTAGGTGTTTTGGGTTAGGTTTAGGTGAAGGAGCTCCCTTTGCATGACCCATGGACCTTAACCACATCATGTTGGTGCAGCCCTAGGTTAGGTTTTGGCTAATTACAAGCTTAAACCCACCCAATTAGGCTAACCCACATGATTAACCCCAAACTTGACACACAAGTAAAGCTTAATTACAACCACACTTGATCTTATCCATCCCCACTCTCTCTCATGCCCATAATCCCACGTGAAATTCAAGTGGGCCCCACCTCCATTTATGAGAAGGTGATGTGGGCCATAGATATGGATATTGGATTAGATTTTTGAATCCAAATCCAAATCCAAGTCCATACATGGGTTTGGATTGGGATCTGGATATATATGGTCGAGATCCGATCCAAACTGAACTCTGACTCCTTCGAGCTGTGTTCGAAATGGACGATTTGTGCGGGGTCTGACAGCATCAGCACTTCGTCTGCGTTGGGTCTTCGCCAACATGATCGTCCGCCTCCGTTTCTGCCTTCTGGAGATGACTTTAAATGACATTTTGATAATAACAGGGTCTTGGACGTTCGAGATCCTAGGGGAATGGATTTGATACGAGAGTTGCTGTGCCGTGCTCGACATGTGCTCCGGTTCTGGGCTCTCTTCGACTTCGCTGGTCCTGTCTTGATTAGGCCAAGCTGCTTTGGGGTTTCAAAATGTGTTTTAAAAGGTTTTCAAAAGCCATATTATATATTTTTGAAATATGAAGTTTAAAACATATGTACAGGGTTGTTTGGAAGGCTCCTGGGTTTCCAGACTCAAAATGGCCCTTTGGGGCTACTTGTACAAAACCAGGTTTGTTTAAGAAATTCGTGGGATTTCGGGGTGTTTACAGATGCCCCTCTTTGGCCTTGTCCAAATCGATTTGGATAAGGGCAAAGATGACAAACACCCCTTTCAGTGTCTCCCTAGATCTAGCCACGAAGAACATGGGATCGTCCCAATTTTTATCAAAAATCTCAATTTACAAACTCTGGTAGGGGGAGAGATCACGCCAAAGGGCTATTATAGAATCTGGTCCTAAATGTGATCATGTTCATGCAAGTACCATGCGTGGAATGCAAATGACATGGGTGTGGTGCCAAGAGTGGAGACCTCCCAGAGACCAGATGTGGTCGAACTCTAGAGACTTACAAGGCCTGTTGCTCCAAGTGAGCAGATCCTTTGCTGTTCGATGTTCGATTTTCTAAACTTATTTACAAAACTATTTACAAAAGGGACAACTGTCTTGAGCCTCGATCCTAAGGATCTCGAGCTCTTCGTGCTTGCCCTTGTTTGAGTCTTAACACTCGCTTATCTAGCGGAGGTTTTATAAGAAAACAAGCTATATTTCAAATTCCTACGTCTTACTTGAAACGTCGAATTCTCAAACAAGAGGAAATTCAAGTAAGTAAATCCTATTTTTACTTTAGGATTCCTCGAAATGAACCATGCTTTTAGCTTGGGATAAGCCAGGGATGGGAAAGAGATACCACGGTCCCTTCTGAAGCATCCCGTGGTTTGAGGCACAGAAGGCGGAAAACTGCTCTTTTTGAGCTTTTTGGCCTCTTTTTCCTTTTTTTCATCGAGGGTCTCCCTTTGGGAGTATTTTTTCTTTAATCCCTCTTTTTTATAAGAGAATCGATTTTTCTTTTAAATTCTGGTTTCTTTCTTTTGGAAAGAGACTTTGAATGGGAAATTCCCTTTTGTTTTGGGCCTTTGTTTTCCTTTTGGAAGGAGAAGAGAAGAGGGGAGGACTTATCCCAAGCCTGCACTCGATCCATTCCAGATCAACCTATTTAGAAATAGCACGTACCACTTGCAAGTATCTTGCTATGTTCAACTAGGCCTTTCTTTGTAAGAAGAAGGATTTTGAAATGTAACCACGATTTTGAAAACTCCACTCTTTCACAAGTGTGAATTCTCTTCACTTAGGGTCACACGAGTTTGCCTTTGCACCTTATTCACATGTCTCAGGGAAGCTATCCCTAAAAATTTTCGAAAAATGGAACTTAATCCAGATCCTACACATGATACTTCTTTAAGTATTGAATATTGATAGGATCTGCTAAATTCCTACCTTCTACATCGATCAACAAATACGAGTTGTTCGTAGTGGTTGCTCGTACAACATAGGGTCCATCCCAGTTGGGGCGCCACTTGCCTAGGGGGTGTGGGCCACGATGGTGGATGGTTTTTAAGACCAGATCTCCCACTTCAAAGTGGCGAGGTCTCATGTGTTTGCTATAATGTCAGGCTATCCTTTGCCGGTATGCACGAGCATGATCCATGGCAAGGAGTCGCCTCTCATCTAGCAAATCTAGTTCGGCCATCCTAGCGTGCTGAAGCGTCTCTAGGGGGAGGTTGAGTGCTATGGATGTATGGAATGAATGTAGTTGAGTATGAATGGGAAGAATGGCGTTTGTGCCATAGACCAATTCGAATGGTGTGGCATTCGTGGGAGTCCGGATGGAAGTCCTATAAGCCCATAAGGCTTCATCCAGCTTCTCGTGCCACGTCCTACCCTTCTCTAAGGTTTTCTCAATTATGCTAATGAGAGTCTTGTTTGTGGCTTCAGCTTGGCCATTGCCTTGAGGGTAGTAGGGCGAGGAGAAGTGGTGAGTTATGCCATACGTGTTGCGCAACTTAACCATCCGCTCGTTCTTGAATGGGGTACCATTATCAGACACAAGGTCTCGTGGAACCCCAAATCGAGCCAAGATATTCCTCCGAATGAAAACCACCACATGTTGCCCCATTACATTGGTTAGGGAAATGGCTTCCACCCACTTGGAGAAATACTCCGTGGCTGCTAAAATAAATCGATGCCCATTCGAGGCCATTGGAAATATTGGGCCTACGATGTCAAACGCCCACATGGTAAATGGCCAGGGGCTGACCACGGAATGCAATGCAGATGATGGGATATGAATGGTGTGTCCATGCACTTGACATGGATGACACTTCCTAACATGATCGTGACAATCCTTTTTCAGGGTGGACCAAAAATAGCCCCCTCTAAGTATTTTCATTGCCATCATGTTGGCATTAACATGACCTCCACATTCTCCATCGTGGAACTCATGCATCACTATCCTAGCCTCCTCTAGGTCGATACACCTAAGCAGAATGCCAGTAAAACTCTTTTTGTATAAAACCCCACCCAGAATGGTGTATGGGGTCGAAATCTTACCAATGAATGCCTTATCTTTGGATATGTCATCCTCGATGAATCCTGTAGACGCGCGAAAATCCCCGCCTCTTCGCCTCTTTCGTGGCTTGGAGTGGATCTTATCGTGCGTCTAAGGCCTATGTATACAAATAGGGCGTGCCAGCTAGCTTACTTAAGCTAGCGAAGATATATTTAACACTGACTTCTAAACGTGGCGACTGTGAGCAAGTAAGCTCTTGTCGTCGCAGACCTTCTTGCACCGATGCGCAAGGGTCAGTCTGTACGCTTTTGCAAAAATCGAGTTTTGGGGAGAAAGTCTACGAAACGGTTCGAGGTATCTTATTTCGGGTCTTTAAGATGCGATTGCATGTTTTAGATCACGTGGATTTGCACGTGCCTAAGTCTTTTCTTTTATCCCTTTTTTTGGGTCGCCTAGTTTGTGTGTTATGAACACTCCACTACATGTGCGAATTCGAGCGGGGCTTGCTTCGATGCAATATGCGTCCTACCTCGTGGTATGGCGTAGATGCAATGCAAACTCACGCTACTCCAAAGGGAAAACCCGAAATGTAAAGACAATACTGAAGGGAAATAACGGAAGGGAAATAACCGAAGGGAAATAACCGAAGGGAAATAACCGAAGGGAAATAACTGAAGGGAAATAAGTATATATCTTATGTATATGAGCCCTTACTCGGGTCTTGCGAATAAGAGCGAAGGCTCAATGTGGGTGCGTGCTTGAATTGAAAGACTTACACACACGACATGAAATCAAACCCAAATATAAATTGCAGTATGGCCTTGACTAAGGTCTTGGGAGTAAGAGCGAAGGCTCAATGTGTGTGAAAGTGCTTGAATTGAAAGACTTACTCACACGACATGAAATGAAACCCAAATAGTATAGGTCGGCCCTTACTTGGGTCTTTCAAATAAGAGCGAAAGCTCAATGTGTGTGAGAGTGCTTCAATTGAAAGACTTACTCACACGACAAGAAATGATACCCAAATAGTATAGGTCGGCCCTTACTTGGGTCTTTCAAATAAGAGCGAAAGCTCAATGTGTGTGAGAGTGCTTGAATTGAAAGACTTACTCACACGACAAGAAATGATACCCAAATAGTATAGGTCGGCCCTTACTTGGGTCTTTCAAATAAGAGCGAAAGCTCAATGTGTGTGAGAGTGCTTGAATTGAAAGACTTACTCACACGACAAGAAATGATACCCAAATAGTATAGGTCGGCCCTTACTTGGGTCTTTCAAATAAGAGCGAAAGCTCAATGTGTGTGAGAGTGCTTGAATTGAAAGACTTACTCACACGACAAGAAATGATACCCAAATAGTATAGGTCGGCCCTTACTTGGGTCTTTCAAATAAGAGCGAAAGCTCAATGTGTGTGAGAGTGCTTGAATTGAAAGACTTACTCACACGACAAGAAATGATACCCAAATAGTATAGGTCGGCCCTTACTTGGGTCTTTCAAATAAGAGCGAAGCTCAATGTGTGTGAGAGTGCTTGAATTGAAAGACTTACTCACACGACAAGAAATGATACCCAAATAGTATAGGTCGGCCCTTACTTGGGTCTTTCAAATAAGAGCGAAAGCTCAATGTGTGTGAGAGTGCTTGAATTGAAAGACAACGCACCCAACTTAAACAAAACCCTTCGAAAATGAAATATATATGTACACTTATATATTAGGGGCTGATTAGGCCCGTGTGTGTTCGAAATTGTGCACGACTAAGAGAGTGCACGTGTGTGGTTGTGCCAAGCCACGTTATTACAAGCGGGGGGAGACTATGCTCCGTTATTACAACCCCGTATTAAATTGAATTTCAAGCAAGTGTACGACTAAAGACCGAGTTTAGACACTTACGAGTAGCTGGTCCGTAGAGGTCTAGCTTGAGCGTGGCCTTGGCCTTGGGCTGCAAACGGAAGCTCCGCGAAGGTAGGTGATCAAGGGTGCTGGCCGGCTGCAAGTGGGGCGCGGGATAGACGCCTCGAAGGGGGCCGGTGGCAAGTAGGTGGCGCCTCCAAGTAGGGAGTTTAGAGTGGCTGAACAAGTGGGTATTAGGATCACTAGGGAAGTTGGGTACTTAGGGAAACTGGACCTAAAAGGTGAGCTAGTGGGAAGGCCGAATAGGACACCTAGGGGGGGTGGCCGAATGGGAGATGGTGGCTAAGTAGTGGCCAGCAACTTGGGTTATACTAGGTTCGGCTAGGTTTAGGTGGTGGCGGCAAAGGGGCTGAGCTGAAGGGAGGATGGGTGGCTAAGAGTGGAGAGGTGGTAGAGAAGGGGGCTAGGTAAGGTGCAAGGTACTTACCGAATGGGGAGAAGTGGCGGATGGAGTGGGAAAGTGGCGGGCAGGTGGCTGTCGGCTGGTTCGGTTGGGGGAAGATGATGGCGTCCGGCTGAGGGGTGGTGGTGGTGGACGGAAGAGGGAAGGTGGCGGAGCAGGTGGCGGCTGGTGGAGCAGCTGGAGCAGGCCAAGGTGGGGAGTTGTCCCGGCTGGGTGAGAGAAGGGAGAAGGAGAGGGCCCGGCTGGGTGAGGTAGAGTGGTTCCCACTTAGAAAACCCGCCCACAATGAGGGGGGTTTAAATAGGGGATGGGTAGGTCGGTTAGGGCTGGGCTGTGGGTAGTGGTTAGGTGGTTTAGGTAGGGTGGTATGTAGATAAGGTGGGCTGGATGGGGTTGGGCCAGATATTTTAAAACTAGGTGTTTGGATAAATCGTGGGCTAAGGGTGGTTTAGGGGTTTAGGGCTAGGTTAGGTGGTTGAGTTTTAGGGTGAGGTTTAGTGAGCTAGGTTAGGTGATTAGGCTAGGTTTAGGCTAGGATTAGGGAAATTAATCTAGGTTTAGGGAAGGATTAGGGAAGTGGGTTAGGTGATTAGGTTGGGATTAGGCCGGGATTAGGGAAGTGGGTTAGGTGATTAGGTTCAGATTAGGGGTGGATTAGGGGTTTAGGCTAGGTTTAGGCATTTTGGGTTAGGTTTAGGTGAAGGAGCTCCCTTAGCATGGCCCATAGACCTTGATCACCCCATGTTGGTGCAGCCCTAGGTTAGGTTTTAGCTAATTACAAGCTTAAACCCACTCAATTAGGCTAACCCACATGATTAACCCAAACTTGACACACAAGTCAAGCTTAATACAACACTCTTGATATTTTTCAACCCCACTCTCTCTCATGCCCATGATCCCACGTGAAACTCAAGTGGGCCCCACCTCCCTTTATGAGAAGGTGATGTGGGCCATGGATATGGATATTGGATTGGATCTCTGGATCCAAATCCAAATCCAAGTCCACATATGGGTTTGGATTGGAATCTGGATATATATGGTCCAGATCCAATCCAAACTGAACTCTAACTCCTTCGAGCTGGGTTCAAAACGGACGATTCGTGCGGGGCCTGACAGCATCAGTACTCCGTCTGCGTTGGGTCTTCGCCAACATAGTCGTCCGCCTCCGTTTCTGCCTTCCGGAGATGACTTCAAATGTTATTTTGATAAGAACAGGGTCTTGGACGTTCGAGATCCTGGGGTGTGAATCAGATACAAGAGTTGCTGCGCCGGGCTCGACAGGTGCTCCGGTTCCGGGCTCTTCTTGGCTCTCCTGGTCCTGTCTTGATCGGGCCAAGCCACTTTGGGGTTTCAAAACATGTTTTAAAAGGGTTTTCAAAAGCTATATCATATGTTTTTGAAAGATAAAGTTTAAAACATATATACAGGGTTGTTTGGAAGGCTCCTGGGTTTCCAAACTCAAAATGGCCCTTTGGGGCTGCTTGTATAAAACCAGATTCGTTTAAGAAATTCGTGGGATTTCGGGGTGTTTACAGATGCCCCTCTTTGGCCTTGTCCAAATAGATTTGGATAAGGGCAAAGATGACAAACACCCCTTTAATGTCTCCCTAGATCTAGCCACGAGGAATATGGGATCGTCCCATTTAGCAAAATCTCAATTTTACAAACTCTGGTAGGAGGAGATATCACACCAAAGGGTTTTACTATGGAATCTGGTCCTAAATGGGATCATGTTCATGTAAGTGCCATGCGTGGAATGCAAATGACATGGGTGTGGTGCCAAAAGTGGCGACCTCCCAGAGACCAGATGTAGTCGAACTCTAGAGACTTACAAGGCCTGTTGCTCTAAGTGAGCAAATCCTATGCTGTTCGATGTTCGTTTTTCAAAACTTATTTATAAAAGCTATTTACAACAGGGACAACTGTCTTGAGCCTCGATCCTAAGGATCTCGAGCTCTTCGTGCTTGCCCTTGTTTGAGTCTTAACACTCGCTTATCTAGCGGAGGTTTTATAAGAAAACAAGCTTCATTTCAAATTCCTATGCCTTACTCGAAACGTCGAATTCTCAAACAAGATGAAATTCAAGTAAGTAAATCCTATTTTTACTTTAGGATTCCCCGAAATGAACCATGCTTTAGCTTGGGATAAGCCAGGGATGGGAAAGAGATACCACGGTCCCTTCTGAAGCGTCCCGTGGTTTAAGGCATAGAAGGCGGAAAACTGCTCTTTTTGAGCTTTTTGGCCTCTTTTTCCTTTTTTTTTCATAGAGGGTCTCCCTTTGGGAGTATTTTTTCTTTAATCCCTCTTTTTCATAAGAGAATCGATTTTTCTTTTTGAAGTCTGGTTTCTTTCTTTTGGAAAGAGACTTTAAATGGGAAATTCCCTTTTGATTTGGGCCTTTGTTTTCCTTTTGGAAGGAGAAGAGAAGAGGGGAGGACTTATCCCAAGCCTACACTCGATCCATTCCAGATCAGCCTATTTAGAAATAGCACGTACTACTTGCAAGTATCTTGCTATGTTGAACTAGGCCCTTCTTTGTAAGATGAAGGATTTTGAAATGCAACCACGATTTTGAAAACTCCACTCTTTCATAAGTGTGAATTCTCTTACTTAGGGTCACACGAGTTGCTTTTGCACCTTATTCACACGTCTCAGGGCAGCTATCCCTCTCAAATTTTCGAAAACTGGAATTTAATCCAGATCCTACACATGATACTTCTTTAAGTATTGAATATTGATAGGATCTGCTAAATTCCTACCTTCTACATCGATCAACCAATACGAATTGTTCGTAGTGGTTGCTCGTACAACATAGGGTCCATCCCAGTTGGGGCGCCACTTGCCTAGGGGGTGTGGGCCACGATGGTGGATGGTTTTCAAGACCAGATCTCCCACTTCAAAGTGGCGGGGTCTCATGTGTTTGCTATAATGTCGGGCTATCCTTTGCCGGTATGCACGAGCATGATCCATGGCAAGGAGTCGCCTCTCATCTAGCAAATCTAGCTCGGCCATCCTAGCATGCTGAAGCGTCTCTAGGGGGAGGTCGAGTGCAATGGATGTATGGAATGAATGCAGTTGGGTATGAATGGGAAGAATGGCGTTTGTGCCATAGACCAATTCGAATGGTGTGGCATTCGTGGGAGTCCGGATGGAAGTCCTATAAGCCCATAAGGCTTCATCCAGCTTCTCATGCCACCTCCTACCCTTCTCTAAGGTTTTCTCAATGATACCAATGAGCGTCTTGTTTGTGGCTTCGGCTTGGCCGTTGCCTTGAGGGTAGTAGGGTGAGGAGAAGTGGTGAGTTATGCCATACGTGTTGCACAACTTAACCATCCGCTCGTTCTTGAATGGGGTACCATTATCAGACACAAGGTCTCGTGGAACCCCAAATCGAGCCAAGATATTCCTCCGGATGAAAGCCACTACATGTTGCCCCATTACATTCGTTAGGGAAATGGCTTCCACCCACTTGGAGAAATACTCCGTGGCTGCTAAAATAAAACGATGCCCATTCGAGGCCTTTGGAAATATGGGGCCTACAATGTCAAACGCCCACATGGTAAATGGCCAGGGGCTGACCACGGAATGCAATGCAGATGAAGGAATATGAATGGCGTGCCCATGCACTTGACATGGATAACACTTTCTAACATGATCGTGACAATCCTTTTTCAGGGTGGACCAAAAATAACCCCCTCTAAGTATTTTCATTGCCATCATGTTGGCATTAACATGACCTCCACATTCTCCGTCGTGGAACTCGTGCATCACTATCCTAGCCTCCTCTAGGTCGATACACCTAAGCAGAATGCCGGTAAAACTCTTTTTGTATAAGACCCCACCCAGAATGGTGTATCGGGTCGAAATCTTACGAATGAATGCCCTATCTTTGGATGTGGCATCCTCGGTGAATCCCCCATTTTCTAAAAATTGTTTTATGTCATAGAACCAGGGTTTTTCAATAGACTCTGGGTTGTTTTGGCCAATATCCAAGTCGTGTGTGGATGGATGGGGCGCATGCCATATTTCCAAAGATCTGGTCCCTGAAATGGGATCGACCCTCAGGGCTGAACCCAAGGAAGAGAGGGCATCGGCGATGCCATTGTCCTCTCTTCCCACGTGTGTGAGCTTACACGACTGGAAGGATTGGACCAATCGAGTGGCCAACTCGTGATATGGAAGTAGTTTCTCATTACGTACTTGCCAAATTTTTAAAACCTGGTTTATGACAAGGAGCGAATCTCCAAAGACCTCGATGCATGATGCCCCTAGAGTTTTCGAAATCCTTAAGCCTTGTATGAGTGCTTCATACTCAGCTACGTTGTTGGAACATTCGAAATCTAAGCGGACTGCTATGGGAATCTCGCCCTTTTCAGGGGAGATTAGGATGATCCCGGCACCAGCCCCTCGTTGGTTTCGTACCCCGTCGAAATGCATCTTCCACACTTGGTTTTCGAAAGAATTTGCCAAAATGTGGTTTTGAAAATGGTTTTGCAATATGCCTTCATCAGGCATTTCGACAAGAGTGGGATATGCGTCCTCCAAGGGGAAGTTAGCCACGTAATCTACTAGGGCTTGCCCCTTAACGGAGATCTGGTGATGGTATTTCAGATCATACTCCATTAGAAGGAGTTGCCATTTGCCCAATCTACCCGTGAGAATGGGTTTTTCGAACAAGTGCTTGATTGGATCAAGCTTGGACACTATCCAGATCTCATGATCTAGGAAGTAGTGTCTGAATTTCTGGCAGGCCCAGACTAGGGCCAAGCACGTCTTCTCCATGGCTTGATAATTTCGTTCATAAGCCAAGAGAGTTTTTGAAATATAGTAGATGGCATACTCCTTATGGGTGTCATCCTCGTATTGAGCCAACAGGGCTCCTAAAGCGTTTACATGCACGGAGATGTATAATAAAAGCGGTTTTCCTTGTTTTGGAGGATTCAAAACGGGGGGATTAACCAAGTATGCCTTTAGTCTCTCGAAGGACTTTTGGCATTCGTCATCCCATAACAATTTCGTACCCTTCCTCAACAGTTTGTTGAAGGGTTCGCATCTAGTTGCCAGATTCGATATGAATCGGCGCACAGATTGTAATCGACCTTGAAGGCTACGGACTTGGGTGAGATTCGAGGGTGGAGCCATGTCTATGATGGCTCGACACTTAGAGGGGTCGACTTCTATTCCCCTTTGGCTCACCATAAAGCCTAGAAGCTTTCCTGATTCTACCCCGAACACACATTTTTGAGGGTTTAGCTTTACTTTGTAAAGCCTAAGCCTTTCGAAAATTTTTTGTAAACATTCGATATGGGTGCATCGGGTTTTGGATTTTGCCAAGAGATCATCTACATACACTTCTACAAGCTCGTGAATTTGATCATGGAAGATCGTGTTCATGGCTCGTTGGTATGTTGTGCTGGCATTTTTCAAACCAAAGGGCATGACTGTATAGCAGTACGTGCCCCATGGGGTTGTGAAGGCGGTCTTACCCTGATCTCGTGGACTTAGTTTGATTTGATTATAGCCTGAATAGCCATCCATAAATGAAAACATTTCATGATTTGCAGTACTATCGACTATCAAATCTATGTTTGGTAAAGGATAATTATCCTTTGGAGTGGCTTTATTCAGGTTTCTGAAATCGATGCATATTCGAATTTTCCCATTGGTTTTTCGAACTACAACGATATTTAACAACCAATCAAAATACGCAATGGGTTTTATAAATCCGGCTTTTAGCAGATCTTCTAAACCCTCTTTGACTTGCGTGTGTACATTCGGGTGTATTTTCCTAAGCTTCTGCTTTATTGGTTTTACACCTACATCTAAGGGAAGACGATGCTCGACTATGCTGGGATCTATGCCCGGCATGTCTTCATACGTCCATGCAAACACATCTAAACAGGTTCGTAGAAATGCAATGAATGCTAACTTTTCAGTTTCATGCAAGCATGCGCCTATTTTGATGGTTTTGGGATTGGAATCATCCCCTAGGTTTACCTCTACGAAATCTCCTCCTACTGATTGGGAAGGTCTTTCAAAATCGAGAATTCTATGAAACTCTGGGAGCTCAGAAGTGGGATCTTCCTCAAGGGGATCCACTTCTGGGCTTTGATCATTCTCGTGGGCTATAGACCCGAGGGAACTTGATGTGTGATTTTCAAAATAACCTGGTTTTGTACTTGGATTTTCAAGTGATTTCAAAATTTTTGGTCTGGCTATGCAGACGACGTTTCTTTCGAAATCCTTTTCTTTCGCCAAAGTCATACCAGGAGCAGCTATGTACAAAATCTTTTTGGTATTTTCCAAATTTTCGATTTTTTTGGGTTTTTGTAAAACAAGAACTTTGGGAACTATACAAAACACACTTTTTTCGAGTTTTTGTTTTTCCATTGTTTTTGGTTTTTCTTGTTTTTTCGATTTTTTTTTATTTTAAGTTTTCAAATGTTTTTGGTATTTTTTAGAAAAGGGATCTTCCGTCATACCTACGAAGGGAAAACACTATGGGTTAGACTCGGAATAGGAGGTCTAAACTATAGGTTTCTTCTAAGACAGGCTTTGGGGCACCCTTGACCCAGGTGGTCACAGGGGGTGGCTCCGGCGGTATTCGGGGAGTATAGCCGATCCCATATCGGCTTGGGTTGGCCCTAGGAAGGATGGGCTCTAGGAGACCCTGGTTTTGTGCCCCTAGACTTTTGTAGGGCGTGTAGCCCATGTTTAATAACATGTTCCACGACCTTTTGTTTTTTGAAAAGATGGGATATAAGTCGTGGTCCTGGAACATGCTATCGTCCATATTAGGCTCGTAGGGCCTTTTGTCCAGGGGTTTTGGAAATAGGGAATGTTTGGGTTTTCCTAGGAGGATTAGAGTCGGGAGGGGGCCTGCTTTGGGCGGCCCCTTCACACATACAACCTTCCTAGGGTTGTTCAATACGAGCCGAGGTGGCTCAACCATAATTTGCCCCAGGTTAGCCTCATGGGCCTGGGAGCTCGATAAACAAGGGGAGTTTATGATCCCCTGAAGCTGTGGGTGACTCTCACCTAGGATCACTACGACCTGGTCCCTAAAAGGGATCTTGACACACCTGTGGAAGGTGGATGGCACAGCGCACAAACTGTGTATCCAGGGTCTTCCCAGCAAAAGGTTATAATGGGGGTGGATGTCCAAGACATGGAACACCCCCGTGTGTTCGATCCCTCCCGTTTCCATTGGGAGTTCGATGGATCCTAAAGGTCTAGACGCATTCCCATCGTATCCAGTGATAACGATGGGGCTTGGGTTCACTGAAGTCAAGGTGACTCCGATTTTATACGCCACGTGAAGTGGAAGGATGTTGAGCCCTCCTCCACCATCGACTAGGCACCTATCCAAAGAGTGGTTGTTTAGAACCACCTCGATATGCAGGGCCTGGTTATGGGTTTCGTAGGGTCTATCTACATCATCTTCCGAAAAGGTGATGGGCGATTTTGCTCCTAATAAAGCCACTTGGGCAGACAAGGATTCCGGACTTATGTTCGAATCAACCTTGGCCCTCTCTAGAATTTTCTCTAAGACAAGTCTATGCCTAGGCGAGGTTTTGATAAGCTCTAGAATAGACATGTGAATAGGAATCTTTGAAAGGTGGTTTTCGAAATCATAAGGATTTAGGATGATTTTGTCCTTATCTGCTTTTGGCAGACCACTAGGGATACATGCTTTTGAGGGGCCAGGCACACTGACCACCTTTTGAGCACCTTGAAGGTGCGGGGGTTGGTAGATCCTCCCGGATCTAGTGACTTCCCCCACGACCAGCCTAGGGTTTGCGCTAAACTTGGCTCTAAGGATGAGCTGAGGAGAACCTTGGATTTTCAAAACTGGTCTTGTCGGGGTTTCCACTTTTGGTGGTCCCCGAATGACGACTTGGGCGGGCCTCTTGTATAATACAAGGATGGGCGCACAAGCAGGTCGACCAGGTTCGGGCTTTCGCGCTAGTTCCTTGGAAATGGTGAGGGTACATACCTCCTTTCCTTTCCCACTGCCACTGGCGTGTTTGGGAAAGGGTTCCTTGAAGATAGCTTGAGGTGGCTCAGGTTCCGCAGTGACCTGGAGCCGGCCCTCCGTTATCAAGTTCTCAATTTTATTTAAAAGAGAGAAGCACCGTTTGGTATCATGGCCTTTGAGCCGATGATAATTGCAAAATCGGTTTAAATACCCCCCTTTGGACGTGACTCCTTCGGGGATTTCAGGGAGTTCGATCATGCCCTGGGCAAGTAAGAGGTCTAGGACCTCCGACACAGGTTGCCCCAGCGGAGTGTACTCCCGTTTTTCAATTGGTTTTGAAAAATTGCGTTCTCTCTTATTTTCTATTTTTTCAAAATTTTTAGAAGTGCCCGCCATGCCTGGATCCACCCGGACATTGGCGATTTTATGGGGCTTTGCCCCTTTGTCCGTTGTGGGCAGCCCATATGCGATGGGCTTTTCCACACGTGTTTTGGGAACGGCACTTCCCTTCCATAAGTGGTCGTATGTCCCTTTTCGTAGGTTGGTTTCGAAAAGGGAGGCCTTTTTGATCAACTTATGGAAAGTTGAAATCTCGTGGAGCGAGAGAAGGGTTTTTAACTCGCTTTTGAAATTATCCAGGATGAGCATTACTGCACATCCTTCGGATATAGGCTCTCGCACTTGGCCCAAAAGAGACCTCCACCTTATAATGAAGGCATGCACGTCTTCGTTCATGCCTTGCTTTGTATCCCTTAAGGTATTCAGGGTTGGCGTGACTTCCACGTTGTGTGCAAATCTTTGCATGAAGCAGTTCGCTAATTCTTCAAAAGTAGCGAACTGGCTTAAGTCGTAGGAAGCCAGCCATTTGGCAGCTGTGCCCTTAAGGGATAGGGGGAACCAATACACCCATTTCATCGAGTCCTTTTTCTTCTTATGGGCTCGACGTGAGAAAAGCTGCAAGTGAGACCTAGGGTCTCCCATGCCATCATACCGATGGAAGTTCGGTATTTCATCGTCACTGTCTGTTTCGTAATCCATAGGAAGGAAATCAGACAGGGCGTAGCTTCTTTTTCTCTTTATTTTGCCCTTTCAGCAGTTGCTGTAGGGCTTTACGGTCCTTTTGTGTGAAGGACTCGTGGTATTGGTTGCCTTCCATTACGGAGGCCTCTTTTTGCTTGCGAGGTTTTTCAATTTTCTTTTTAGGCCTTTGTTCACCGTTTGATGAACATGAATCGCCTACTTCAGCCTCTTGGCTGAGAGCATCGATTTTGGCCTCAAATTCCCTTCTCAAGTCCTCGATTTCATCTAGTTTTATTTTGTTTTTGAAAATCCTCCTAGAGTGAGAACTTGATGCGCATGAGCCTTGGCTCGACACTTCACTTGGATTGGATTTTGACATGCTTTTCAAGCTTTTTCAAAATTTCCTAAGTAAAAGCAAAGAAAACAAGTTAAAACGACACCTTTATAAAATTTTCGCAAGACTTCTACAAGTAAACTCGATTTTTGAAAAGGCTCACGTCCCACCGGGCGTGCCAATTGCTATAGACGCGCGAAAATCCCCGCCTCTTCGCCTCTTTCGTGGCTTGGAGTGGATCTTATCGTTCGTCTAAGGCCTATGTATACAAATAGGGCGTGCCAGCTAGCTTACTTAAGCTAGCGAAGATATATTTAACACTGACTTCTAAACGTGGCGACTGTGAGCAAGTAAGCTCTTGTCGTCGCAGACCTTCTTGCACCGATGCGCAAGGGTCAGTCTGTACGCTTTTGCAAAAATCGAGTTTTGGGGAGAAAGTCTACGAAACGGTTCGAGGTATCTTATTTCGGGTCTTTAAGATGCGATTGCATGTTTTAGATCACGTGGATTTGCACGTGCCTAAGTCTTTTCTTTTATCCCTTTTTTTGGGTCGCCTAGTTTGTGTGTTATGAACACTCCACTACATGGGCGAATTCGAGCGGGGCTTGCTTCGATGCAATATGCGTCCTACCTCGTGGTATGGCGTAGATGCAATGCAAACTCACGCTACTCCAAAGGGAAAACCCGAAATGTAAAGACAATACTGAAGGGAAATAACGGAAGGGAAATAACCGAAGGGAAATAACCGAAGGGAAATAACCGAAGGGAAATAACTGAAGGGAAATAAGTATATATCTTATGTATATGAGCCCTTACTCGGGTCTTGCAAATAAGAGCGAAGGCTCAATGTGGGTGCGTGCTTGAATTGAAAGACTTACACACACGACATGAAATTAAACCCAAATATAAATTGCAGTATGGCCTTGACTAAGGTCTTGGGAGTAAGAGCGAAGGCTCAATGTGTGTGAAAGTGCTTGAATTGAAAGACTTACTTACACGACATGAAATGAAACCCAAATAGTATAGGTCGGCCCTTACTTGGGTCTTTCAAATAAGAGCGAAAGCTCAATGTGTGTGAGAGTGCTTGAATTGAAAGACTTACTCACACGACAAGAAATGATACCCAAATAGTATAGGTCGGCCCTTACTTGGGTCTTTCAAATAAGAGTGAAAGCTCAATGTGTGTGAGAGTGCTTGAATTGAAAGACTTACTCACACGACAAGAAATGATACCCAAATAGTATAGGTCGGCCCTTACTTGGGTCTTTCAAATAAGAGCGAAAGCTCAATGTGTGTGAGAGTGCTTGAATTGAAAGACAACGCACCCAACTTAAACAAAACCCTTCGAAAATGAAATATATATGTACACTTATATATTAGGGGCTGATTAGGCCCGTGTGTGTTCGAAATTGTGCACGACTAAGAGAGTGCACGTGTGTGGTTGTGCCAAGCCACGTTATTACAAGCGGGGGGAGACTATGCTCCGTTATTACAACCCCGTATTAAATTGAATTTCAAGCAAGTGTACGACTAAAGACCGAGTTTAGACACTTACGAGTAGCTGGTCCGTAGAGGTCTAGCTTGAGCGTGGCCTTGGCCTTGGGCTGCAAATGGGAGCTCCGCGAAGGTAGGTGATCAAGGGTGCTGGCCGGCTGCAAGTGGGGTGCGGGATAGACGCCTCGAAGGGGGCCGGTGGCAAGTAGGTGGCGCCTCCAAGTAGGGAGTTTAGAGTGGCTGAACAAGTGGGTATTAGGATCACTAGGGAAGTTGGGTACTTAGGGAAACTGGACCTAAAAGGTGAGCTAGTGGGAAGGCCGAATAGGACACCTAGGGGGGGTGGCCGAATGGGAGATGGTGGCTAAGTAGTGGCCAGCAACTTGGGTTATACTAGGTTCGGCTAGGTTTAGGTGGTGGCGGCAAAGGGGCTGAGCTGAAGGGAGGATGGGTGGCTAAGAGTGGAGAGGTGGTAGAGAAGGGGGCTAGGTAAGGTGCAAGGTACTTACCGAATGGGGAGAAGTGGCGGATGGAGTGGGAAAGTGGCGGGCAGGTGGCTGTCGGCTGGTTCGGTTGGGGGAAGATGATGGCGTCCGGCTGAGGGGTGGTGGTGGTGGACGGAAGAGGGAAGGTGGCGGAGCAGGTGGCGGCTGGTGGAGCAGCTGGAGCAGGCCAAGGTGGGGAGTTGTCCCGGCTGGGTGAGAGAAGGGAGAAGGAGAGGGCCCGGCTGGGTGAGGTAGAGTGGTTCCCACTTAGAAAACCCGCCCACAATGAGGGGGGTTTAAATAGGGGATGGGTAGGTCGGTTAGGGCTGGGCTGTGGGTAGTGGTTAGGTGGTTTAGGTAGGGTGGTATGTAGATAAGGTGGGCTGGATGGGGTTGGGCCAGATATTTTAAAACTAGGTGTTTGGATAAATCGTGGGCTAAGGGTGGTTTAGGGGTTTAGGGCTAGGTTAGGTGGTTGAGTTTTAGGGTGAGGTTTAGTGAGCTAGGTTAGGTGATTAGGCTAGGTTTAGGCTAGGATTAGGGAAATTAATCTAGGTTTAGGGAAGGATTAGGGAAGTGGGTTAGGTGATTAGGTTGGGATTAGGCCGGGATTAGGGAAGTGGGTTAGGTGATTAGGTTCAGATTAGGGGTGGATTAGGGGTTTAGGCTAGGTTTAGGCATTTTGGGTTAGGTTTAGGTGAAGGAGCTCCCTTAGCATGGCCCATAGACCTTGATCACCCCATGTTGGTGCAGCCCTAGATTAGGTTTTAGCTAATTACAAGCTTAAACCCACTCAATTAGGCTAACCCACATGATTAACCCAAACTTGACACACAAGTCAAGCTTAATACAACACTCTTGATATTTTTCAACCCACGTGAAACTCAAGTGGGCCCCACCTCCCTTTATGAGAAGGTGATGTGGGCCATGGATATGGATATTGGATTGGATCTCTGGATCCAAATCCAAATCCAAGTCCACATATGGGTTTGGATTGGAATCTGGATATATATGGTCCAGATCCAATCCAAACTGAACTCTAACTCCTTCGAGCTGGGTTCGAAACGGACGATTCGTGCGGGGCCTGACAGCATCAGTACTCCGTCTGCGTTGGGTCTTCGCCAACATAGTCGTCCGCCTCCGTTTCTGCCTTCCGGAGATGACTTCAAATGTTATTTTGATAAGAACAGGGTCTTGGACGTTCGAGATCCTGGGGTGTGAATCAGATACAAGAGTTGCTGCGCCGAGCTCGACAGGTGCTCCGGTTCCGGGCTCTTCTTGGCTCTCCTGGTCCTGTCTTGATCGGGCCAAGCCACTTTGGGGTTTCAAAACATGTTTTAAAAGGGTTTTCAAAAGCTATATCATATGTTTTTGAAAGATAAAGTTTAAAACATATATACAGGGTTGTTTGGAAGGCTCCTGGGTTTCCAAACTCAAAATGGCCCTTTGGGGCTGCTTGTATAAAACCAGATTCGTTTAAGAAATTCGTGGGATTTCGGGGTGTTTACAAATCCCCCATTTTCTAAAAATTGTTTTATGTCATAAAACTAGGGTTTTTCAATGGACTCTGGGTTGTTTTGGCAAATATCCAAGTCGTGTGTGGATGGGTGGGGCGCATGCCATATTTCCAAAGATCTGGTCCCTGAAATGGGATCGACCTTCAGGGCTGAACCCAAGGAGGAGAGGGCATCGGCGATGCCATTGTCCTCTCTTCCTATGTGTGTGAGTTTACACGATTGGAAGGACTGGACCAATCGAGTCGCCAACTCGCGATATGGAAGTAGTTTCTCATTACGTACTTGCCAAATTTTTAAAATCTGGTTTATGACAAGGAGCGAATCTCCAAAGACCTCGATGCATGATGCCCCTAGAGTTTTCGAAATCCTTACACCTTGTATGAGTGCTTCATACTCAGCTACATTGTTGGAACATTCGAAATCTAAGCGGACTACTATGGGAATCTCGCCCTTTTCAGGGGAGATTAGGATGACCCCAGCACCAGCCCCTCGGTGGTTTCGTGCCCCATCGAAGTGCATCTTCCACACTTGGTTTTCGAAAGAATTTGCCAAAATGTGGTTTTGAAAATGGTTTTGCAATATGCCTTCATTAGACATTTCGACAAGAGTGGGATATGCGTCCTGTAAGGGGAACTCAGCCACGTAATCTGCTAGGGCTTGCCCCTTAATGGAGATCTGGTGATAGTATTTCAGATCATACTCCATTAGAAGGAGTTGCCATTTGCCCAATCTACCCATGAGAATGGGTTTTTCGAACAAGTGCTTGATTGGATCAAGCTTGGACACTATCCAGATCTCATGATCTAGGAAATAGTGTCTGAATTTCTGGCAGGCCCAGACTAGGGCCAAGCACGTCTTCTCCATGGCTTGATAATTTCGTTCATAAGCCAAGAGAGTTTTCGAAATATAGTAGATGGCATACTCCTTATGAGTGTCATCCTCGTATTGAGCCAACAGGGCTCCTAAAGCATTTGCATGCACGGAGATGTATAATAAAAGCGGTTTTCCTTGCTTTGGAGGATTCAAAACGAGGGGATTAACCAAGTATGCCTTCAGTCTCTCGAAGGACTTTTGGCATTCGTCATCCCATAAGAATTTCGTGCCCTTCCTCAACAATTTGTTGAAGGGTTCGCATCTAGTTGCCAGATTCGATATGAATCGGCGAACGGATTGTAAGCGACCCTGGAGGCTACGGATTTGGGTGAGATTGGAGGGTGGAGCCATGTCTATGATGGCTCGATACTTAGAGGGGTCGACTTCTATTCCCCTTTGGCTCACCATAAAGCCAAGAAGCTTCCCTGATTCTACCCCGAACACACATTTTTGAGGGTTTAGCTTTACTTTGTAAAGCCTAAGCCTTTTGAAAATCTTTTGTAAACATTCGATATGAGTGCATCGGGTTTTGGATTTTGCCAAGAGATCATCTACATACACTTCTATAAGCTCATGAATTTCATCATGGAAGATCATGGTCATGGCTCGTTGGTATGTTGCGCCGGCGTTTTTCAAACCAAAGGGCATGACTGTATAGCAGTACGTGCCCCATGGGGTTGTGAAGGCGGTCTTACCCTGATCTCGTGTACTTAGTTTGATTTGATTATAGCTTGAATATCCATCCATGAACGAAAACATTTCATGATTTGCAGTACTATCGACTATCAAATCTATGTTTGGTAAAGGATAATTATCCTTTGGAGTGGCTTTATTCAGGTTTCTAAAATCGATGCATATTCAAATTTTCCCATTGGTTTTTCGAACTACAACGATATTTGATAACCAATCAGAATACGCAATGGGTTTTATAAATTCGGCTTTTAGCAGATCTTCTAAACCCTCTTTGACTTGCGTGTGTACATTCGGGTGTATTTTCCTAAGCTTCTGCTTTATGGGTTTTACACCTGCATCTAAGGGAAGACGATGCTCGACAATGCTGGGATCTATGCCCGGCATGTCTTCATACGTCCATGCAAACACATCTAAATAGGTTCGTAGAAATGCAATGAATGCTAACCTTTCGGTTTCATGCAAGCATGCGCCTATTTTGATGGTTTTGGGATTGGAATCATCCCCTAGGTTCACCTCTATGAAATCTCCTCCTACTGATTGGGAAGGTTTTTCAAAATCGAGAATTCTATGAAATTCTGGGAGCTCAGAAGTGGGATCTTCCTCAAGGGTATCCACTTCTGGGCTTTGATCATTCTCGTGGGCTATAGACCTGAGGGAATTTGATGCGTGGTTTTCAAAATGACCTAGTTTTGTACTTGGATTTTCAAGTGATTTCGAAATTTTTGGTCTGGCTATGCAGACGACATTTCTTTCGAAATCCTTTTCTTTTGCCAAAGTCCTACCAGGAGCAGCTATGTACAAAATCTTTTTGGTATTTTCCAAATTTTCGATTTTTTTGGGTTTTTGTAAAACAAGAACTTTGGGAACTATACAAAGCACTCTTTTTTCGAGTTTTTGTTTTTCCATTATTTTTGGTTTTTCTTGTTTTTCGATTTTTTTGATTTTAAGGTTTTCAAATGTTTTTGTTTTTTTAGAAAAGGGATCTTCCATCATACCTACAAAGGGAAAACACTACGGGTTAGACTCGGAATAGGAGATCTAAATCGTAGGTCTCTTCTAAGGCAGGCTCCGGGGCACCCTTGACCCAGGTAGTCACAGGGGGTGGCTCCAGCGGTATTCGGGGAGTATAGCCGATCCCATATCGGCTTGGGTTGGCCCTAGGAAGGATGGGCTCTAGGAGACCCTGGTTCTGTGCTCCTAGACTTTTGTAGGGCGTGTATCCCATGTTGAACAACATGTTCCACGACTTTTTGTTTTTTGAAAAGGTTTGGTATAAATCGTGGTCCTGGAACATGCTATCGTCCATATTATGCTCATATGGCCTCTTATCCAGGGGCTTTGGAAATAGGGAACGCTTGGGTTTTCCTAGAAGGATTAAAGTCGGGAGGGGGCCTGCTTTGGGCGGCCCCTTCACACATACAACCTTCCTAGGGTTGTTTAACACGAGCCGAGGTGGCTCAACCATACTTTGCCCCAGGTTAGCCTCATGGGCCTGGGAGCTTGATAAACAAGGGGAGTTTATGATCCCCTGAAGTTGTGGGTGACTCTCACCTAGGATCACTACGACCTGGTCCCTAAAAGGGATTTTGACACACCTGTGGAAGGTGGATGGCACAGCGCACAAACTGTGTATCCAGGGCCTTCCCAGCAACAGGTTATAATGGGGGTGGATGTCCAAGACATGGAACACCCCCGTGTGTTCGATCCCTCCCGTTTCCATTGGGAGTTCGATGGATCCTAAAGGTCTAGACGCATTCCCATCGTATCCAGTGATAACGATGGGGCTTAGGTTCACTGAAGTCAAGGTGACTCCGATTTTGTACGCCACATGAAGTGGAAGGATGTTGAGCCCTCCTCCACCATCGACTAGGCACCTGTCCAGAGAGTGGTTGTTTAGAACCACCTCGATATGCAGGGCCTGGCTATGGGTTTCGTAGGGTCTATCTACATCATCTTCCAAGAAAGTGATGGGCGATTTTGGTCCTAATAAAGCCACTTGGGCAGACAAGGATTCCGGACTTATGTTCGAATCAACCTTGGCCCTTTCTAGAATTTTCTCTAATACAAGTCTATGCCTAGGCGAGGTTTTTATAAGCTCTAAGATAGACATGTGAATAGGAATCTTTGAAAGGTGGTTTTCGAAGTCATAAGGATTTAGGATGACTTTGTCCTTATCTGCTTTTGGCAGAACACTAGGGATACATGCTTTTGAGGGCCAGGCACACTGACCACCTTTTGAGCACCTTGAAGGTGCGGGGGTTGATAGATCCTCCCAGATCTAGTGACTTCCCCCACGACCGGCCTAGGGTTCGCACTAAATTTGGCTCTAATGATGAGCTGAGGAGAACCTTGGATTTTCAAAACTGGTTTTACCGGGGTTTCCACTTTTGGTGGTCCCCGAATGACGACTTGGGCGGGCTTCTTGTATAGTACAAGAATGGGCGCGCAAGTGGGTCGACCAGGTTCTAGTTTTTGCGCTAGTTCCTTGGAAATGGTGAGGGTACATACCTCCTTTCCTTTCCCACTGCCACTGGCGTGTTTGGGAAAGGGTTCCTTGAAGATAGCTTGAGGTGGCTCAGGTTCCGCAGTGACCTGGAGCCGGCCTTCTGCTATCAAGTTCTCAATTTTATTTAAGAGGGAGAAGCAGCGTTTGGTATCATGGCCTTTGAGCCGATGATACTTACAAAATCGGTTTAAATACCCCCCTTTGGAAGTGACTCCTTTGGGGATTTCAGGGAGTTCTATCATGCCCTGGGCAAGTAGGAGGACTAGGACCTCCGACACAGGTTGCCCCAGCGGAGTATACTCCCGTTTTTCAATCGGTTTTTGAAAATTTCACTCCTTATTTTCTATCTTTTCAAAATTTTTGGAAGTGCCCGCCACGCCTGGATCCACCCGAACATTGGCGATTTTATGGGGCTTTGCCCCTTTGTCCGTCGTGGGCAGCCCATATGCGATGGGCTTTTCCAAGCGGGTTTTTGGAACGGTAATTCCTTTCCACAAGTGATCGTATGTCCCTTTTCGCAAGTTGGTTTCGAAAAGGGAGGTCTTTTTGATCAACTTATGGAAAGTTGAAATCTCATGGAGCGAGAGAAGGGTTTTTAACTCGCTTTTAAAATTATCTAGGATGAGCATTACTCTGCATCCTTCGGATATGGGCTCTCGCACTTGGCCCAAAAGCGACCTCCATCTTACAATGAAGGCATGCACGTCTTCGTTCATGCCTTGTTTTGTATCCCTTAAGGTATTCAGAGTCGGCGTGACTTCTACGTTGTGTGCAAATCTTTGCATGAAGCAGTTCGCTAACTCTTCAAAAGTAGCGAACTGGCTTAAGTCATAGGAAGCCAGCCATTTGGCAGCTGTGCCTTTAAGGGATAAAGGGAACCAATACACCCATTTCATCGAGTCCTTTTTCTTCTTATGGGCTCGACGCGAGAAAAGCTGCAAGTGAGACCTAGGGTCTCCCATGCCATCATACCGATGGAAGTTTGGTATTTCATCGTCACTGTCTGTTTCGTAATCCATAGGAAGGAAATCAGACAGGGCGTAGCTTCTTTTCTCTTTATTCTGCCCTTTCAGCAAATGCTGTAGGGCTTTACGGTCCTTTTGTGTGAAGGACTCGTGGTATTGGTTGCCTTCCATTACGGAGGCCTCTTTGTGCTTGCGAGGTTTTTCAGATTTCGTTTTAGGCCTTTGTTCACCGTTTGATGAACATCAATCGCCTACTTCAGTCTCTTGGCTGAGAGCATCGATTTTGGACTCAAACTCCCTTCTCAAGTCCTCGATTTCATCTAGTTTTATTTTGTTTTTGAAAATCCTCCTAGAGTGAGAACTTGATGCGCATGAGCCTTGGCTCGACACTTCACTTGGATTGGATTTTGACATGCTTTTCAAGCTTTTTCAAAATTTCCTAAGTAAAAGCAAAGAAAACAAGTTAAAACGACACCTTTATAAAATTTTCGCAAGACTTCTACAAGTAAACTCGATTTTTGAAAAGGCTCACGTCCCACCGGGCGTGCCAATTGCTGTAGACGCGCGAAAATCCCCGCCTCTCACCTTTTCAGGTACTCGGAGCGGATCCTCTCATGCATCTAAGGCCTTATTTATGCAAACAGGGCGTGCCATCTAGCTTACCTAAGCTAGCGAAGATATATTTAACACTGACTTCTAATCGTGGCGACTGTGAGCAAGTGAGCTCTTGTCGTCGCAGACCTTCTTGCACCGATGCGCAAGGGTCAGTCTGTACGCTTTGCAAAATCGAGTTTTGGGAGAGAAAGTCTACGAAGCGGTTCGAGGTGTCTAATTCGGGTCTTTTAGATGCGATTGCATATTTTAGATCATGTGAATTTGCACGTGCCTAAGTCTTTCCTTTTATCCCTTTTCGGGCCACCTAGTTTGTGTGTTATGAACACTCCACTACATGGGCAAATTTCGAGCGGGGCTTGCTTTGATGCAATATGCGTCCTACCTCGTGGTATGGCGTAGATGCAATGCAAACTCACGCTGCTCCAAAGGGAAAACCCAAATGTAAAGACAATACTGAAGGGAAATAACCGAAGGGAAATAACCGAAGGAAAATAACCGAAGGGAAATGACTTGTAAAGTAAATGCCGAAGGGAGATATGTATATAGAGTAGGTATATGGGCCCTTACTCGGGTCTTGCAAATAAGAGTGAAGGCTCAATGTTGGTGCGTGCTTGAATGGAAAGACTTACACACACGACGTGAAATTAAACCCAAATATAAATTGCAGTATGGCCTTGACTAAGGTCTTGGGAGTAAGAGCGAAGGCTCAATGTGTGTGAGAGTGCTTGAATTGAAGTACTACGCACACAACATGAAATAAAACCCAAATATAACTGCAATAGGCCTTGACTAAGGTCTTGGGAGTAAGAGCGAAGGCTCAATGTGTGTGAGAGTGCTTGAATTGAAAGACTTACACACACGACATGAAATGAAACCCAAATAGTATAGGTCGGCCCTTACTTGGGTCTTTCAAATAAGAGCGAAAGCTCAATGTGTGTGAGAGTGCTTGAATTGAAAGACTTACACACACGACATGAAATAAAACCCAAATAGTATAGGTCGGCCCTTACTTGGGTCTTTCAAATAAGAGCGAAGGCTCAATGTGTGTGAGTGCTTGAATTGAAAGACAACGCACCCAACTTAAGCAAAAACCCTACAAAAATGAAAGTATATGTATATACTTATGTATTAGGGGCTGATTAGGCCCGTGTGTGTTCAAAATCGTGCACAACTAAGAGAGTGCACGTGTGTGGGTGTGCCAAGCCACGTTATTACAAGCGGGGGGGAGACTAGGCTCCGTTATTATAACCCCGTATCGAATTGAATCTCAAGCAAGTATACAACTAAAGACCGAGTTAGGCACTTACTAGCAACTGGTCCGTAGAGGCCTTGCTTGAGCGTGGGCTTGGCCTTCGCCTTGGGCTGCAAAAGGGAGCTCCGCGAGGTTGAGCGACAAAGGGGTGTTGGCCGGGTGCTTTGAAGGTGGCCGGCTGCAAGCAAGGGTGTCGCCTTGACGTGTGGGATTAAAGGGGCTAAGGTGAATATATGGGGTCACTAAGAGAGGATATAGTGTTAGGGAGTATGGCCCTAAGGGGAGCCTAAGGGAAGATCTAATGGAGCACCTAGGGGAAAGGAGGTGGCTGGCCGAATGGAAGGGATAGTCGGTTGGAGTGGCCGACTAGGGGAATTTGGTGGTGGCGGGCTGCTAGGATGGCTATGGGTGGAGTATGGGAAGGAAGCTAGCTAGGTGATGGGGCTAGGTGGTAGTGGGTATAGTGTGTGTAAGGGAGTGCTATGGGCAGGTCTTAGGAAGTCGGATAGGGTGGCCGGGTGTAGCTAGGGTGGTTAGGTAGTGGCAGGTAGTTGGGGTGACTAAGGCTTGGCCGAGTGGGAGTGGTGGCGGCAAGTGGCTGATATTAGGGTAAGGTGGTGGTATGGTGGGTGGCTGGGAGGGGAGAGCGAGTGGAGAAGGAGCTAGGTGGAGTGTGGGGTACTAACCGGATGAAGAGGCGGTGGCGGATGGAAGGAGAGCAGCCGGGTTTGGTGGAGGAGGTGGTTCGGTTGGATGAAGAGGATGGCAACGGGTGTGGTGGAGCAGGTGGAGCACGGTGGTGGCTGGTGGTGGTGCAGGTGGAAGAGCCGGCTGGGAATGGTGCAAGGGGCTGGGCTCGGTTGGGTTGGACCAAGGTGAGGGAGGATGGGAAGGGAGAGGTTCTAGATAGGAAAACCCGCCCCCAAGGGGGGGGGGGTTATATAGGGATGGGTAGGTCGGTTTGGGCTAGGTTTGGGGTAGTGGTTAGGTGGTTTAGGTAGGGTGGTATGAAGATAAGGTGGGCTGGAAAGGGTAGGGCCAGATATTTTAAATACAAGTGGTTTGGGTAGGTTGTGGGCTAGGGGTGGTTTAGGGGTTTAGGGTTTGGTTAGGTGGGTGGGTTCTAGGGTGAGGTTTAGTGAGCTAGGTTAGGTGATTAGGCTAGGATTAGGCTAGGTTTAGGGAAATTAACCTAGGTTTAGGGAAGGATTAGGGAAGTGGGTTAGGTGATTAGGTTGGGATTAGGCCGGGATTAGGGAAGTAGGTTAGGTGATTAGGCTCAGATTAGGGGTGGATTAGGGTGGAATGCTAGGATTAGGTGTTTTGGGTTAGGTTTAGGTGAAGGAGCTCCCTTTGCATGACCCATGGACCTTAACCACATCGTGTTGGTGCAGCCCTAGGTTGGGTTTCCAGACTCAAAATGGCCCTTTGGGGCTGCTTGTACAAAACCAGGTTTGTTTAAGAAATTCGTGGGATTTCGGGGTGTTTACAGTAGGGTTTTGCTTAAGTTGGGTCTGTTGTCTTTCAATTAAAGCACGCACACACATTGAGCCTTCGCTCTTATTTGTAAGACCAAAGTAAGGGCCGTGCTATACTATTTGGGTTTCATTTCATGTTGTGTGCGTAGTATTTCAATTCAAGCACTCACACACATTGAGCCTTCGCTCTTATTTGAAAGACCCAAGTAAGGGTCGTGTTATACTATTTGGGTTTTATTTCATGTTGTGTGTGTAAGTCTTTCAATTCGAGCACTCACACACATTGAGCCTTCACTCTTATTTGTAAGACCCAAGTAAGGGCCGTGTTATACTATTTGGGTTTAATTTCATGTTGTGTGCGTAGTACTTCAATTCAAGCACTCACACACATTGAGCTTTCGCTCTTATTCCCAAGACCTTAATCAAGGCCATATTGCAAGTTATATTTGGGTTTTATTTCATGTTGTGTGTGTAAGTCTTTCAATTCAAGCACGCACCCACATTGAGCCTTCGCTCTTATTTGCAAGACCCGAGTAAGGGCCCATATATACCTTATATACATATCTCCCTTCGGCATTTACATTACAAGTCATTTCCCTTCGGTTATTTCCCTTCGGCATTGTCTTTACATTCAGGTTTTTCCCTTTGGAGTAGCATGAGTTTGCATTGCATCTACACCATACCACGAGGTAGGACGCATCTTGCATCAAAGCTAACCCCGTACTCCTGCTCAAATTCGCCCCATGTAGTGGAGTGTTCATAACACACACCTAGGTGGCCCATAAAGGGATAAAAAGAAAGACTTAGGCACGTGCAAATCCACGTGATTTAAAATCTGCAATCGCATTGAAAAAGACCCGAATCAAACACCTCGAACCGCTTTTGTAGGCTTTTTATACCCTAAAACTCGATTTTTAAAGTGTACAAACTGACCCTTGCGCATCGGTGCAAGAAGGTCTGCGACGACAAGAGCTCACTTGCTCGCAGTCACCACGTTAGAAGTCAGGTTAAAATATATCTTCGCTAGCTTAGGTAAGCTAGCTGGCATGCCCTGTTTATACAAATAGGACTTAGACACACGAAAGGATCCGCTCCAGGCCCTAAGAAGCTAGGGGAGGCGGGGATTTTCCTGTGTCTACATCATACTAAAAAGACCCGAATCAAACACCTCGAACCGCTTTCGTAGGCTTTTTTTCACTCAAAACTCGATTTTTAAAGCGTACAGACTGACCCTTGCACATCGGTGCAAGAAGGTCTGTGACGACAAGAGCTTGCTTGCTCATAGTCGCCACGTTAGAAGTCAGGTTCTAGAATATATCTTCGCTAGCTGGCACGCCCTGTTTGTTTAATAGGACTTAGGCACACGAAAAGGTTTGCTTCAGGCCTAAGAACCAAAAGCGGGAATTTTTTGCGTCTATAGAAGATTGGCAAGCCCGGTGGGACTTGAGTCTTTCAAAAATCGAGTTATTCTAGGAATTTGCGAAAAGATTTTCAAAGAGGAGTTGTTTTAACTCTGTTTTCTTTACTTGTACTTAGGAATTTTGAAAAAAGGCTTGAAAGCATGTCAAAATCCAACCCAAGTGAAGTGTCGAGCCAAGGCTCATGCACATCAAGTTCTCACTCTAGGAGGATTTTGAAAAACAAGATCAAACTAGACGAGATAGAAGACTTGAGAAGGGAATTCGAGGCCAAAATCGATGCTCTCAGCCAAGAGGCTGAAGTAGGCGATTCGTGTTCATCGAATGGTGAACAAAAAGCCAAAAGAAAATCTGAAAAACCTCGCAAGCACAAAGAGGCCTACGTAATGGAAGGCAACCAATACCACGAGTCCTTCACACAAAAGGACCGTAAAGCCCTACAGCAACGGCTGAAAGGGCAGAATAAAGAGAAAAGGAGTTATGCCCTGTCTGATTTCCTTCCTATGGATTACGAAACAGACAGTGACAATGAAATACCGAACTTTCATCAGTATGATGGCATGGGAGAACCTAGGTCTTACTTGCAACTTTTCTCACGTCAAGCCCATAAGAAGAAAAAGGACTCGATGAAATGGGTGTATTGGTTCCCTTTATGCCTTAAAGGCAAAGCTACCAAATGGCTGGCTTCCTACGATCTAAGCCAGTTCGCTACTTTTGAAGAGTTAGCGAACTGCTTCATGCAAAGATTTGCACACAACATAGAAGTCACGCCGACTCTAAATACTTTAAGTCACGCCGACTCTAAATACGAAGACATGCATGCCTTCATTATACGATGGAGGTCACTTTTGGGCCATGTGCGAGAGCCCATATCCGAAGGATGCGCAGTCATGCTCATCCTGGATAACTTTAAAAGCGAGTTAAAGACCCTTCTCTCGCTCCATGAGACCTCAACTTTACATAAGTTGATCAAAAAGGTATCCCTTTTCGAAACAAACTTGAGAAAAGGGACATACGATCACTTATGGAAAGGAAGTGTCGTTTCTAAAACCCGCTTGGAAAAGCCCATCACTTATGGGCTACCCACGATGGACAAAGGGACAAAACCCCATAAAATCGCCAATGTCCAGGTGGATCCAGGCATGACAGGCACTTCCAAAAATTTTGAAAAGCTAGAAAACAAAAGGGAGCGAACCTTTCAAAAACCGATTGAAAAACGGGAGTACACTCCGCTGGGGCAACCTGTGTCGGAGGTCCTACACCTCCTACTTGCCCAAGGTATGATAGAACTTCCTGAAATCCCCAAAGGAGTCACTTCCAAAGGGGAGTATTTAAATCGATTTTGTAAGTATCATCGGCTTAAAGGCCATGATACCAAACGCTGCTTCTCCCTTTTAAATAAAATTGAGAACTTGATAGCAGAGGGCCGGCTCCAGGTCACTACGGAACCTGAGTCACCTCAAGCTATCTTTAAAGAACCCTTTCCCAAGCACGCCAGTGGCAGTGGGAAAGGAAAGGAGGTATGTACCCTCACCTTTTCAAAGGAACTAGCGCAAAAACCTGAGTCTAGTCGACCCACTTGTGCGCCCACTCTTGTGCTTTACAAGAAGCCCGCCCAAGTCGTCATCCGGGGATCATCAAGAGCTGAATCCCTGGCTAAACCAGTTTTGAAACTTCAAGGTTTTCCTCAACTCATACTTAGAGCCAAATTTAGCGCGAATCCTAGGCTGGTCGTGGGGGAAGTGACTAGATCTGGGAAGATCTATCAACCCCCGCACCTACAAAGTGCTAAAAAGGTGGTCAGTATGCCTGGCCCCTCAAAAGCATGTATTCTTGGAGTTCTGCCAAAAGCAGACAAGGATAAAGTCATCCTAAATCCTTATGACTTCGAAAACCACCTTTCAAAGATTCCGATCCACATGTCTATCCTATAGCTTATACAAACCTTGCCTAGGCATAGACTCGTGCTAGAGAAAATTCTAGAAAGAGCCAAGGTTGATTCGAACATAAGTTCGGAATCCCTGTCTGCCCAAGTGGCTTTAATAGGGGCAAAATTGCCCATCACTTTCTCGGAAGATGATGTAGATAGACCCTACGAGTCCCACAACTAGGCCATGCATATTGAAGTGGTTCTGAATAATCACTCTCTGGACAGGTGCCTAGTCGATGGGGGAGGAGGGCTCAACATCCTTCCACTTCATGTGGCGTACCAAATCGGAGTCACCTTGACTTCTGTAAACCCAAGCCCCATCGTTATCACTGGATACGATGAGAATGCGTCTAGGCCATGCGTGGATCAATCGAACTCCACGCATGGCCCTGGATACACAGCTTGTGCACTTTGCCATCCACCTTCCACAAGTATGTCAAGATCCCTTTTAGGGACTAGGTCGTAGTGATCCTAGGTGAGAGTCACCCACAGCTTCAAGGGATCATAAACTCCCCTTGTTTATCGAGCTCCCAGGCCCATGAGGCTAACCTGGGGCAGATTGTGATTGAGCCACCAAGGCTCATGTTAAACAACCCTAGGAAGGTTGTATGTATGAAGGGGCCGCCCAAAGCAGGCCCCCTCCCGATCTTAACCCTTCTAGGAAGACCCAAGCGTTCCCTATTTCCAAAGCCCCTGGACAAGAAGCCATACGAGCACGATATGGACGACAACAAGTTCCAGGACCATGATCTTTATCAAAACTTTTCAAAGAATAAGAAATCGTGGAACATGTTGTTAAATATGGGCTACACGCCCTACAAAAGTCTAGGGGCGCAAAACCAGGGTCTCCTAGAGCCCATCCTTCCTAGGGCCAACCCAAGCCGATACGGGATCGGCTATACTCCCAGAATACCGCCAGAGCTACCCCCTGTGACCACCTGGGTCAAGGGTGCCCTGGAACCTGCCTTAGAAGAGACCTACGATTTATACCTCCTATTCCGAGTCTAATCCGTAGTGTTTTCCCTTTGTAGGTATGACGGAAGATCCCTTTCATAAAAATACAAAAACATTTTGAAAACTTAAAATAAAAAAAATTGAAAAACAGGAAAAACCAAAAACAATGAAAAAACAAAAACTCGAAAATAGAGTGCTTTGTATAGTTCCTAAGGTTCTTGTTTTACAAAAACCCAAAAAAATAAAAAATTTGGAAAATACCAAAAAGATTTTGTATATAGCTACTCCTGGTAGGACTTTGGCAAAAGAAAAAGATTTCGAAAGAAACATCGTCTGTATAGCCAGACCAAAAATTTCGAAATCAATTGAAAATCTGAGTACAAAACCAGGTCTTTTTGAAAATCACGCATCAAATTCCCTCGAGTCTATAACCCATGAGAATGATCGAAGCCTAGAAGATGATCCCCTTGAGGAAGATCCCACTTCTGAGCTCCCAGAATTTCATAAAATTCTCGAGTTTGAAAGACCTTCCAATTCAGTAGGAGTAGATTTCATAGAGGTGAACCTAGGAGATGATTCCAATCCCAAAACCATCAAAATAGGCGCATGCTTGCATGAACATGAAAGATTAGCATTCATTGCATTTTTACGAACCTATTTAGATGTGTTTGCATGGATGTATGAAGACATGCCAGGCATAGACCCCAGCATTGTCGAACATCGTCTTCCCTTAGATAAGGATATAAAACCCATAAAGCAGAAGCTTAGGAAAATACACCCGAATGTACACACGCAAGTCAAAGAGGGTTTAGAAGATTTGTTAAAAGCCGAATTTATAAAACCCATTGCGTATTCTGATTGGTTGTCAAACATCGTTGTAGTTCGAAAAACCAATGGAAAAATTCGAATATGCATCGATTCAGAAACCTGAATAAAGCCACTCCAAAGGATAATTATCCTTTACCAAACATAGATTTGATAGTCGATAGTACTGCAAATCCTGAAATGTTTTCGTTTATGGATGGCTATTCAGGCTATAATCAAATTAAATTAAGTCCACGAGATCAGGGTAAGACCGCCTTCACAACCCCATGGGGCACGTACTGCTATACAGTCATGCCCTTTGGTTTGAAAAATGCTGGCACAACATACGAGAGAGCCATGACCACGATCTTCCATGATCAGATTCATGAGCTCGTAGAAGTGTATGTAGATGATCTCTTGGCGAAATCCAAAACCTGATGCACTCATATCGAATGTTTGCAAAAGATTTTCGAAAGGCTTAGGCTTTACAAAGTAAAGCTAAACCCTCAAAAATGTGTATTCGGGGTAGAATCAGGGAAGCTTCTAGGCTTTATGGTGAGCCAAAGGGTTATAGAAGTCGACCCCTCTAAGTGCCGAGCCATCATAGACATGGCTCCACCCTCCAATCTCACCCAAATTTGTAGCCTCCAGGGTCGATTACAATCCGTTCGCCGATTCATATCGAATCTGGCGACTAGATGCGAACCCTTCAACAAACTGTTGAGGAAGGGCACGAAATTCTTATGGGATGACGAATGCCAGAAGTCCTTCGAAAGACTAAAGGAATACTTGGTTCATCTCCCCGTTTTGAATCCTCCGAAGCAAGGAAAACCACTCTTACTTTACATCTCTGTGCATGCGAATGCTTTAGGAGCCCTATTAGCTCAATACGAGGATGACACCCATAAGGAGTATGCCATCTACTATATTTCGAAAACTCTCTTGGCTTATGAACGAAATTATCAAGCCATGGAGAAGACGTGCTTGGCCCTAGTCTGGGCCTGCCAGAAATTCAAACACTATTTCCTAGATCATGAGATCTGGATAGTGTCCAAGCTTGACCCAATCAAGCACTTGTTCGAAAAACCCATTCTCACGGGTAGATTGGGCAAATGGCAACTCCTTTTAATGGAGTATGACCTGAAATACCATCACCAGATCTCCATTAAGGGGCAAGCCCTGGCAGATTACGTGGCTGAGTTCCCCTTGGAGGACGCATATCCCACGCTTGATGAAATGCCTGATGAAGGCATATTGCAAAACCATTTTCAAAACCACATTTTGGCAAACTCTTTCGAAAACCAAGTGTGGAAGATGCACTTCGATGGGGCACGAAACCAATGAGGGGATGGTGCTGGGGTCATCCTCATCTCCCCTGAAAAGGGCGAGATTCCCATAGCAGTCCGCCTAGATTTTGAATGTTCCAACAACGTAGCTGAGTATGAAGCACTCATACAAGGCTTAAGAATTTCAAAAGCTCTAAGGGAATCATGCATCGAGGTCTTTGGAGATTCACTCCTCGTTATAAACCATGTTTTGAAAACTTGGCAAGTACGTAATGAAAAACTTCTCCCATATCACGAGTTGGCAACTCGATTGGTTGAGTCCTTCCAATCGTGTAAACTCACACACGTAGGAAGAGAGGACATTGGCATCGCCAATGCCCTCTCCTCCTTGGGTTCAGCCCTAAAGGTCGATCCCATTTCAGGGACCCGGTCTTTAGAAATATGGCATGCGCCCAACCCATCCACACACGATTTGGATATTTGCCAAAATAGCTCAGAGTCTATTGAAAAACCCTGGTTTTACGACATAAAACAATTTCTAGAAAATGGGGGATTCGCCGAAGATGCCACATCCAAAGATAAGGCATTCATCCGTAAGATTTCGACCCGATACACCATTCTAGGTGGGGTTTTATACAAAAAAAGCTTTACCGGCATTCTGCTTAGGTGTATCGATCTAGAGGAGGCTAGGATAGTGATGCATGAGTTCCACGATGGAGAATGTGGAGGTCATGTTAATGCCAACATAATGGCGATGAAAATACTTAGAGCGGGCTATTTTTGGTCCACCCTGAAAAAGGATTGTCACCATCATGTTAGGAAGTGTCATCCATGTCAAGTTCATGGGCACGCCATTCATATCCCCTCATCTGCATTACATTCCGTGGTCAGCCCCTAGCCATTCACCATGTGGGCGTTTGACATCGTAGGCCCCATATTTCCAAAAGCCTCGAATGGGCATCGATTCATTTTAGCAACCACGGAGTATTTCTCCAAGTGGGTGGAAGCCATTTCCCTAACCAACGTGCTAGGGCAACATGTGGTGGCTTTCATCCGGAGGAATATCTTGGCTCGATTTGGGGTTCCACGAGACCTTGTGTCAGATAATGGCACCCCATTCAAGAACTAGCGGATGGTTAAGTTGTGCAACACGTATGGCATAACTCACCACTTCTCTTCGCCCTACTACCCTCAAGGCAACGGCCAAGCCGAAGCCACAAACAAGACTCTCATTAGCATAATTGAGAAAACCTTAGAGAAGGGTAGGACGTGGTACGAGAAGCTGGATGAAGCCTTATGGGCTTATAGGACTTCCATCCGGACTCCCACGAATGCCACACCATTCGAATTGGTCTATGGCACAAACGCCATTCTTCCCATTCTGTAAATAGCTTTTGTAAATAAATTTTGAAAAATCGAACATCGAACAGCATAGGATCTGCTCACTTGGAGCGGTAGGCCTTGTAAGTCTCAAGAGTTCGACCATATCTGGTCTCTGGGAGGTCGCCATTCTTGGCACCACACCCATGTCATGCATCTACATTTCCACGCATGGCACTTGCATAAACATGATCCCATTTTAGGACCAGATTCCATACATATCCCTTTGGCGTGATATCTCCTGCTACCAGGGTTTTTAAAAGTGAGGTTTTGCTAAAGATTGGGACGATCCCATATTTTCGTGGTTAGATCTAGGGAGACATTGAAAGGGGTGTTTGTCATCTTTGCCCTTATCCAAATCGATTTGGACAAGGCCAAAGAGGGGCATCTGTAAACACCCCGAAATCCCACGAATTTCTCAAACAGACCTGGTTTTGTAAAAGCAGCCCCAAAGGGCCATTTTGAGTCTGGAAACCCAGGAGCCTTCCAGGCAACCCTGTACAGATGTTTTAAACTTTTATATGTTTTAAATATGTATAATATGTTTTAAAAACTGTTAAAATATGTTTTGAAACCCCACAAAGCAAGCTTGGCCTGATCAAAGCAGGACCAGAGGAGCTAAAGAGAGCCCAAAACTGGAGCACATGTCGAGCCCGGCACAACAACTCTCGTATTGAATCCACCCCCAGGATCTCGAACATCTGTAGACACCAAAAATTTTCACTTACGGGTTCTTAGGCCTGAAGTGAACCTTTTCGCAGTCTACATTCGCTTAATGGGCGTGTCAGCTAGTTTACTTTAACTAGCAAAGTATGTTTTGAAAATAATCTGACTTTTTTGAAAGGCGATTGTAGGCAAGCGGGATTTTTACGTCGCAGACCTTCTTGCACCGATGCGCAAGGGTCAGTCTGTACGCTTAGAGACTTCGTTTTGAAACAAGTTTAACTCAAAATATATTTTGAATGAAGAAGTGTTTTAAAACCTTTTAAAAACCATGCATTTGGGCGATTTTGACTTTGTAAGGGTTAGACGACCCTAAGTCTTTCAAATTTTAATCTACTTAGGCACGATGTGCATGCATCGAAATAGCCTAAGTCTTGGCATATTTGCACGATTGATTCGGGTTGTTTTTGTATGATTTTCAGATTTTAGATCACGTGGATTTGCACGTGCCTAAGTCTTCCTTTTTATCCCTTTATGGGCCACCTAAGTGTATGTTATGAACACTCCACTACATGGGGCGAATTTGAGCGGGAGTACGGGGCTTGCTTTGATGCAATATGTGTCCTACCTCATGGTATGGCGTAGATGCAATGCAAACTCACGCAACTCCAAAGGGAAAACCCGAATTTAAAAGACAATGCCGAAGGGAAATGACTTGTAAAGTAAATAGCCGAAGGGAAATGACTTGTAAAGTAAATAGCCGAAGGGAAATGACTTGTAAAGTAAATAGCGAAAGGGGAAATATGGCTATATCTTAAGAGCGGAAAGGCTCAATTGTGTAAGTGTGTGTCGTGTATATATTGAAAGACAACGCACACGACTTGAACCTTAAAACCCGAATCTTAAAGACGTAGCCGAAAGAAATACTTTATATAGAGTATATGTAGGGGCCCTTACTTGGGTCTTGTAAATAAGAGCGAAGGCTCAATGTGTGTGCGTGCTTGAATTGAAAGACTTACACACACGACATGAAATGAAACCCAAATATAAATCGCAGTATGCCTTGACTAAGGTCTTGGGAGTAAGAGCGAAAGCTCAATGTGTGTGAGTGTAGAATTGAAGTACTACGCACACGACATAAATGAAACCCAAATATAACTGCAATAAGGCCTTTACTAAGGTCTTGGGAGTAAGAGCGAAGGCTCAATGTGTGTGTATGTGGAAAATGGAAAGACAACACACACGACTTAATTAAAAAAAAACCCTTGACTTAAAATATATAAATATAACTATATATTAAGGGCTTGTTAGGCCCGTGTGTGTGCAAAAAGTGTACGACTAAGAGCGGAAAGGCTCAAGTGCGCGTATGTGTGGGTGTGTCAAACCACGTTATTATAATCGGGGGGAGACGAAGCTCCTTTACTACAACCCCGTATCAAAATTTAATTGAATATAAAGCAAGTTAATGTAATAGACCAAGTTTAGACACTTACAAATAGCTGGTCCATGTTCAACTTGCTTGCACGTGGGCTCACGGTTCACCTTGGGCAGCCAAGAGGGGGTTATCTTAGGTGGCTTTGAGGGTGGTTGTATGGGGCACGGTTAGGGCCTTAGGGGAACTAAGGTTCGGCCAAGATGGGGGCTGTGTAGGGTCTGTCCTAGGGTCTGTCCTAGGGTGCAGGTCACGGCCAGGGTGCAGGTTAGGTCGGCAGGGGGGTGGTCAAGTCGGCTGGGAGCAGTCGGGTGGCTGGCGCGGCCGTTGGGCGCCTGGCTGTAAACACCCCGAAATCCCACGAATGTCTTAAACGAATCTGGTTTTATACAAGCAGCCCCAAAGGGCCATTTTGAGTTTGGAAACCCAGGAGCCTTCCAAACAACCCTGTATATATGTTTTAAACTTTATCTTTCAAAAACATATGATATAGCTTTTGAAAACCCTTTTAAAACATGTTTTGAAACCCCAAAGTGGCTTGGCCCGATCAAGACAGGACCAGGAGAGCCAAGAAGAGCCCGGAACCGGAGCACCTGTCAAGCCCGGCACAGCAACTCTTGTATCTGATTCACATCCCAGGATCTCGAACGTCCAAGACCCTGTTCATATCAAAATAGCATTTGAAGTCATCTCCGGAAGGCAGAAACGGAGGCGGACGACTATGTTGGCGAAGACCCAACGCAGACGGAGTACTGATGCTGTCAGGCCCCGCACGAATCGTCTGTTTCGAACCCAGCTCGAAGGAGTCAGAGTTCAGTTTGGATTGGATCTGGACCATATATATCCAGATTCCAATCCAAACCCATATGTGGACTTGGATTCGGATTTGGATCCAGAGATCCAATCCAATATCCATATCCATGGCCCACATCACCTTCTCATAAATGGAGGTGGGGCCCACTTGAAATTCACGTGGGATATTGGGCATGAGAGAGAGTGGGGGTGAAAAATATCAAGAGTGTTGTATTAAGCTTGACTTGTGTGTCAAGTTTGGGTTTAATCTTGTGGGTTAGCCTAATTGAGTGGGTTTAAGCTTGTAATTAGCTAAAACCTAACCTAGGGCTGCACCAACATGGGGTGATCAAGGTCTATGGGCCATGCTAAGGGAGCTCCTTCATCTAAACCTAACCCAAAATGCCTAAACCTAGCCTAAACCCCTAATCCACCCCTAATCTGAACCTAACCACCTAACCCACTTCCCTAATCCCGGCCTAATCCCAACCTAATCACCTAACCCACTCCCCTAATCCTTCCCTAAACCTAGATTAATTCCCCTAATCCTAGCCTAAACCTAGCCTAATCACCTAACCTAGCTCACTAAACCTCACCCTAAAACCCAACCACCTAACCTAGCCCTAAACCCCTAAACCACCCTTAGCCCACGATTTATCAAAACACCTAGTTTTAAAATATCTGGCCCAACCCCATCCAGCCCACCTTATCTACATACTACCCTACCTAAACCACCTAACCACTACCCACAACCCAGCCCTAACCGACCTACCCGTCCCCTATTTAAACCCCCCTCATTGTGGGCGGGTTTTCCAAGTGGGAACCACCTTTCCATCCAGCCGGGCCCTCTCCTTCTCCCATCTCTCACCCAGCCGTGACCACTCCCCAGCAGCTCCACCTGCTCCACCAGCCGCCACCTGCTCCGCCACCTTCCCTCTTCCGTCCACCACCACTGCCACCCAGTCGGACGCCACCATCTTCCCCCAACTCCACCAGCCGACAGCCACCTGCCCGCCATTCTTCCACTCCATCCGCCACTTCTCCCCATTCGGTAAGTACCCTAAACTCCCTCAAAACCCCTCTCTACCACCTCTCCACTCTTAGCCACCCATCTTCCCTTCAGCTCAGCCCCTTTGCCGCCACCACCTAAGCCTAGCCGAACCTAGGATAACCCAAGTGGCTGGCCACTACTTAGCCACCATCTCAAATTCGGCCAACCCCCCCTAGGTGTCCTCTTGGGCCTTCCCACTAGCTCACCTTTTAGGTCCAGTTTCCCTAACTACCTAACTTCCCTAGTGACCCTAAGACCCACTTATTCAGCCACTCTAAACTCCCTACTTGGAGGCGCCACCTACTTGCCACCGGCCCCCTTCGAGGCGTCTATCCCGCGCCCCATTTGCAGCCGGCCAGCACCCTTGATCACATACCTTCGCGGAGCTCCCGTTTGCAGCCCAAAGCCAAGGCCACGCTCAAGCAAGACCTCTACGGACCAGCTACTCGTAAGTGTCTAAACTCGGTCTTTAGTCATACACTTGCTTGAAATTCAATTTGATACGGGGTTGTAATAACGGAGCCTAGTCTCCCCCCGCTTGTAATAACGTGGCTTGGCACAACCACACACGTGCACTCTCTTAGTCGTGCACAATTTTGAACACACACGGGCCTAATCAGCCCCTAATATATAAGTGTACATATATATTTCATTTCCGAAGGGTTTTGTTTAAGTTGGGTGCGTTGTCTTTCAATTCAAGCACTCTCACACACATTGAGCTTTCGCTCTTATTTGAAAGACCCAAGTAAGGGCCGACCTATACTATTTGGGTTTCATTTCTTGTCGTGTGAGTTGTCTTTCAATTCAAGCACTCTCACACACATTGAGCTTTCGCTCTTATTTGAAAGACCCAAGTAAGGGCCGACCTATACTATTTGGGTTTCCTTTCTTGTCGTGTGAGTAAGTCTTTCAATTCAAGCACTTTCACACACATTGAGCCTTCGCTCTTACTCCCAAGACCTTAGTAAAGGCCTTATTGCAGTTATATTTGGGTTTCATTTATGTCGTGTGTGCAGTACTTCAATTCAAGCACTCTCACACACATTGAGCCTTCGCTTTTACTCCCAAGACCTTAGTCAAGGCCATACTGCAATTTATATTTGGGTTTAATTTCATGTCGTGTGTGTAAGTCTTTCAATTCAAGCACGCACCCACATTGAGCCTTCGCTCTTATTTGCAAGACCCGAGTAAGGGCTCATATACATAAGATATATACATATCTCCCTTCGGTTATTTCCCTTCGGTTATTTCCCTTCGGTTATTTCCCTTCTGTTATTTCCCTTCAGTATTGTCTTTACATTTCGGGTTTTCCCTTTGGAGTAGCGTGAGTTTGCATTGCATCTACGCCATACCACGAGGTAGGACGCATATTGCATCGAAGCAAGCCCCGCTCGAATTCGCCCATGTAGTGGAGTGTTCATAACACACAAACTAGGCGACCCAAAAAGGGATAAAAGAAAAGACTTAGGCACGTGCAAATCCACGTGATCTAAAACATGCAATCGCATCTTAAAGACCCGAAATAAGACACCTCGAACAGTTTCGTAGACTTTCTCCCCAAAAACTCGATTTTTGCAAAAGCGTACAGACTGACCCTTGCGCATCGGTGCAAGAAGGTCTGCGACGACAAGAGCTCACTTGCTCACAGTCGCCACGTTTAGAAGTCAGTATTAAATATATCTTCGCTAGCTTAAGTAAGCTAGCTGGCACGCCCTGTTTGTATACATAGGCCTTAGACGCACGATAAGATCCACTCCCAGCCACGAAAGAGGCGAAGAGGCGGGGATTTTCGCGCGTCTACACTGGCGCAGCAGACGGGCGCCTGACGCGGCTGTAGTGGCGCGGGGCATGCAGGCAGCCGAGGGGCATGCAGGAAGTAGGGCGCGGTGTGCTGCGAGGCGCGCTGTGGCGCGTGGCGCGGCAGGCAACAGGGGCGCACGGCAGGCGCTGTTTGCTCACGGCCGGCCGGGGTGAAGTTGTTGGGGTTTGTTAGGGATGGTTTGAGGCGGTTGGGGTTAGGTTAGGTCTAGTTAGGGTTCAGTTAGGGTTAGGTTGGTTCAGTTAGGGTTAGGTTCAGTTAGGGTTAGGTAGGTTCGAACCTAGGCTAGGTCGGGGGTTAGGTTTACCTCTTGGAGCCGATCCTTCATGGCTTGAGCCCACGTCTCCATGGTTGCAGCCTCTTGGTCCAGCCCACCTTTGTTGCAGCCCCTTGGTCTAGACCCACTTAGCCCACATGGCTTGAACCCACCTCACCCAATGAGCCCACATGGCTAGGTCTATCACTCCCTCTCTCTCCTCCCAAATATTTGCATGAACCCTTTACATGGACCCCCTCACCTCTATTTATAGAGATTTGAGGTGGGTCTTGGATTTGGGTTTGGGTTTGGGGTTTGGATCCATACCCAAATCCAAACACTATTTGGATCTAGATATTGGATCTCAGATATTTTGAGATCCGTATTCGATCCAAACCCAACATTTTTATGGATATGGATTTGGATATTTTGATCCAGATTCGATCCAATCCAAATACTATTTGGATCCAATCCAAATCCAAACACTATTTGGATCGACCCAAACACTATTTGTATTGGCCCAAATCCAAACACTATTCATTACATGGATTTGGATCTAGATATATATGGTCTAGATCCAAATCAAAATTTCTTCAGAGAGTCCTTCTTGGCTTCTCGAGGCGAACGATCTATGTGGGCACTGGCTTCACCAACGCTCTGTCTGGTGTTGGGTTTTCCCCAACTTTGTCGTCCGGACTCCGTCTCGCCGTTCTGGACTCCGTTGAGCTTTTCATCAAACGGGCTCTGCTTTCTTTTGTTTTTTTATCAGGGAGTGGCTTCTGAAGCTCTGGGCTTGAATCCTCTTCGGGCCTAGGGTCTTCTTTTGCCTTCTGTACCTATTTTCACATTTCAAAACAGGTCGTCGTTTTGGCTCAAACGAGCTTTTTGGTGTTTTGAGAGTTTTTGAAAAATAGAAGATTTGGGGTGTTTACAGGTACCATTATCAGACACAAGGTCTCATGGAACCCCAAATCGAGCCAAGATATTCCTCCGGATGAAAGCCACCACATGTTGCCCTAGCACGTTGGTTAGGGAAATGACTTCCACCCACTTGGAGAAATACTCCGTGGTTGCTAAAATGAATCGATGCCCATTCGAGGCTTTTGGAAATATGGGGCCTACGATGTCAAATGCCCACATGGTGAATGGCTAGGGGCTGACCACGGAATGTAATGCAGATGAGGGGATATGAATGGCATGCCCATGAACTTGACATGGATGACACTTCCTAACATGATGGTGACAATCCTTTTTCAGGGTGGACCAAAAATAGCCCGCTCTAAGTATTTTCATCGCCATTATGTTGGCATTAACATGACCTCCACATTCTCCATCGTGGAACTCATGCATCACTATCCTAGCCTCCTCTAGATCGATACACCTAAGCAGAATGCCGGTAAAGCTTTTTTTGTATAAAACCCCACCTAGAATGGTGTATCGGGTCGAAATCTTACGGATGAATGCCTTATCTTTGGATGTGGCATCCTCGGCGAATCCCCCATTTTCTAAAAACTGTTTGATGTCATAAAACCAGGGTTTTTCAATAGACTCTGGGTTATTTTGGCATATCCAAGTCGTGTGTGGATGGGTGGGGCGCATGCCATATTTCCAAAGATCTGGTCCCTGAAATGGGATCGACCTTCAGGGCTGAACCCAAGGAGGAGAGGGCATCGGCGATGCCATTATCCTCTCTTCCTATGTGTGTGAGTTTACACGATTGGAAGGACTGGACCAATCGAGTGGCCAACTCGTGATATGGAAGTAGTTTCTCATTACGTACTTGCCAAATTTTCAAAACCTGGTTTATGACAAGGAGCGAATCTCCAAAGACCTCGATGCATGATGCCCCTAGAGTTTTCGAAATCCTTAAGCCTTGTATGAGTGCTTCACACTCAGCTACGTTGTTGGAACATTTGAAATCTAAGCAGACTGCTATGGGAATCTCACCCTTTTCAGGGGAGATGAGGATGACCCCAGCACCAGCCCCTCGTTGGTTTTGTGCCCCATCGAAGTGCATCTTCCACACTTGGTTTTCGAAATTGTTTGCCAAAATATGGTTTTGAAAATGGTTTTGCAATATGCCTTCATCAGGCATTTCAGCAAGCGTGGGATATGCGTCCTCTAAGGGGAACTCAGCCACGTAATCTGCTAGGGCTTGCCCCTTAATGGAGATCTGATGATGGTATTTTAGGTCATACTCCATTAGAAGGAGTTGCCATTTGCCCAATCTACCCGTGAGAATGGGTTTTTCGAACAAGTGCTTGATTGGATCAAGCTTGGACACTATCCAGATCTCATGATCTAGGAAATAGTGTCTTAATTTCTGGCAGGCCCAGACTAGGGCCAAGCACGTCTTCTCCATGGCTTGATAATTTCGTTCATAAGCCAAGAGAGTTTTCAAAATATAGTAGATGGCATACTCCTTATGGGTGTCATCCTCGTATTGAGCCAACAGGGCTCCTAAAGCATTCGCATGCACGGAGATGTATAATAAAAGCGGTTTTCCTTGCTTTGGAGGGTTCAAAACGGGGGGATTAACCAAGTATGCCTTCAGTATCTCGAAGGACTTTTGGCATTCGTCATCCCATAAGAATTTCGTGCCCTTCCTCAACAGTTTGTTGAAGGGTTCGCATCTAGTAGCCAGATTCAATATGAATCGGCGAATGGATTGTAAACGACCCTGGAGGCTACGGATTTGGGTGAGATTGGAGGGTGGAGCCATGTCTATGATGGCTCGACACTTAGAGGGGTCGACCTTTATTCCCCTTTGGCTCACCATAAAGCCCAGAAGCTTCCCTGATTCTACCCCGAATACACATTTTTGAGGGTTTAGCTTTACTTTGTAAAGCCGAAGCCTTTTGAAAATCTTTTGTAAACATTCGATGTGAGTGCATCGAGTTTTGGACTTTGCCAAGAGATCATCTACATACACTTCTACGAGCTCATGAATCTGATCATGGAAGATCGTGGTCATGGCTCGTTGGTATGTTGCGCCGGCATTTTTCAAACCAAAGGGCATGACTGTATAGTAGTACGTGCCCCATGGGGTTGTGAAGGCGGTCTTACCCTGATCTCGTGGACTTAGTTTGATTTGATTATAGCCTGAATAGCCATCCATGAATGAAAATATTTCATGATTTGCAGTACTATCGACTATCAAATCTATGTTTGGTAAAGGATAATTATCCTTTGGAGTGGCTTTATTCAGGTTTCTGAAATCGATGCATATTCAAATTTTCCCATTGGTTTTTCGAACTACAACGATATTTGACAACCAATCAGAATACACAATGGGTTTTATAAATCCGGCTTTTAGCAGATCTTCTAAACCCTCTTTGACTTGCGTGTGTACATTCAGGTGTATTTTCCTAAGCTTCTGCTTTATGGGTTTGACACCTACATCCAAGGGAAGACGATGTTCGACAATGCTGGGATCTATGCCCGGCATGTCTTCATACGTCCATGCAAACACATCTAAATAGGTTCATAGAAATGCAATGAATGCTAACCTTTCAGTTTCATGCAAGCATGCGCCTATTTTGATGGATTTGGGTTTGGAATCATCCCCTAGGTTCACTTCTATGAAATCTCCTCCTACTGATTGGGAAGGTCTTTCAAAATCGAGAATCTTATGAAATTCTGGGAGCTCAGAAGTGGGATCTTCCTCAAGGGGATCCATTTCTGGGCTTTGATCATTCTCGTGGGCTATAGACCCGAGGGAATTTGATGCGTGGTTTTCAAAATGACCTGGTTTTGTGTTTGGGTTTTCAAGTGATTTCGAAACTTTTGGTCTGGCTATGCAGACAACGTTTCTTTCGAAATCCTTTTCTTTTGTCAAAATCCTACCAGGAGCAGTTATGTACAAAATCTTTTTGGTATTTTCCAAATTTTCGATTTTTTTGTTTTTTTGTAAAACAAGAACCTTGAGAACTATACAAAGTACTCTATTTTTGAGTTTTTGTTTTTCCATTGTTTTTGGTTTTTCTTGTTTTTTGATTTTTTTGATTTTAAGCTTTTCAAATGTTTTTGTATTTTTAGAAAAGGGATCTTCCGTCATACCTACAAAGGGAAAACACTACGGGTTAGACTCGGAATAGGAGATCTAAATCGTAGGTCTCTTCTAAGGCAGGTTCTGGGGCACCCTTGACCCAGGTGGTGACAGGGGGTGGCTCTGGCGGTATTCGGGGAGTATAGTCGATCCCATATCGGCTTGGATTGGCCCTAGGAAGGATGGGCTCTAGGAGACACTCTAGGAGACCCTGGTTCTGTGCCCCTAGACTCTTGTAGGGCGTGTAGCCCATGTTCCACGACTTAATTAGGCTAACCCACATGATTAACCCCAAACTTGACACACAAGTCAAGCTTAATTACAACACACACTTGATCTTATCCACCCCCACTTTCTCTCATGCCCATAATCCCACATGAAATTCAAGTGGACCCCACCTCCATTTATGAGAAGATGATGTGGGCCATGGATATGGATATTGGATTGGATTTTTGAATCCAAATCCAAATCCAAACTGAACTCTGACTCCTTCGAGTTGTGTTCGAAACGGACGGTTTGTGCGGGGCCTGACAGCATCAGTGCTCCGTCTGCATTGGGTCTTCTCCAACATGATCGTCCGCCTCTGTTTTTGCCTTCCGGAGATTTCAAACAATGTTTCGATGATAACAGGGTCTTGGACGTTCAAGATCCTGGGGGTGTAGATTTGATACGAGAGTTGTTGTGCTGGGCTCGACATGTGCTCCGGTTCCAGGCTCTCCTTGGCTTTCCTGGTCCTGTCTGGATTAGGCCAAGCTGCTTCGGGGTTTCAAAATATGTTTTAAAAAGGTTTTAAAAGCCATATTGTATATTTTTGAAATACGGAGTTCAAAATATATGTATAGGGTTGCCTGGAAGGCTCTTGGGTTTCCAGACTCAAAATAGCCCTTTGGGGCTGCTTTTACAAAACCAGGTTGTTTCGAGGAATTCGTGGGATTTCGGGGTGTTTACACCCTTACTTGGGTCTTGCAAATAAGAGCGAAGGCTCAATGTGGGTGCGTGCTTGAATGGAAAGACTTACACACATGACGTGAAATAAAACCCAAATACAACTTGCAGTATGGCCTTGATTAAGGTCTTGGGAATAAGAGTGAAAGCTCAATGTGTGTGAGTGCTTGAATTGAAGTACTACGCACACAACATGAAATTAAACCCAAATAGTATAACACGACCCTTACTTGGGTCTTACAAATAAGAGCGAAGGCTCAATGTGTGTGAGTGCTTGAATTGAAAGACTTACACACACGACATGAAATGAAAACCCAAATAGTATAGCACGGCCCTTACTTGGGTCTTTCAAATAAGAGCGAAGGCTCAATGTGTGTGAGTGCTTGAATTGAAAGACTTACACACACGACATGAAATGAAAAACCAAATAGTATAGCACGGCCCTTACTTGGGTCTTTCAAATAAGAGCGAAGGCTCAATGTGTGTGAGTGCTTGAATTAAAAGACTTACACACACGACATGAGATGAAAACCCAAATAGTATAGCACGGCCCTTACTTGGGTCTTTCAAATAAGAGCGAAGGCTCAATGTGTGTGAGTGCTTGAATTGAAAGACTACGCACCCAACTTAAGCAAAACCCTACGTAAGTTAATATGTATATATGTATTTATATACTAGGGGCTGATTAGGCCTGTGTGTGTTCAAAATCGTGCACGACTAAGAGAGTGCACGTGTGTGTGGGTGTGCCAAGCCACATTATTACAAGCAGGGGGAGAATATGCTCCGTTATTACAACCCCGTATCGAATTGAATTTTAAGCAAGTATACAACTAAGGACCGAGTTAGGCACTTACTAATAGCTGGTCCGAAGATGCCTTGCTTGAGCGTGGGCTTGGCCTTCGCCTTGGGCTGCAAGAGGGAGCTCCGCGGAGTTTGAACGGCAAGAGGAGCTGCTGGTCGGGTGCCTTAGGTGCGCGGAAGAGGCGCCTTGAAGGTGGCCGGCTGCCTGGGATGTGGCTGAGTTGATGTGTGGGGCTAAGGTGACTATGTAGGGTCACTAAGGGAGGGTAAGGTTAGGGAGCATGGAACTAAGGGAAGTATGTGGCTGGCGGGTGGCTGGCCGAATGGAAGTGACAGTCGGTTGGAGTGGCCGACTAGGAGAACTTGGTGGTGGCAGGCTACTAGAGTAGTTGAGGCTTGGCCGAATGGGAGTGGGGGCGATAAGTGGCTGGTGTTAGGGGAAGATGGTGGTGGTGCAGGTGGCTGAGAGTGGAGGGGGAGTGGAGAAGAGGTGAGGTGAAGGATGGAGTACTAACCGGTGATGATGGGAGGCGGCGGTTGGTTGAGGAGCACCCGGGTGTGGTGGAGCGACTGGTTCGACCGGGTGAGAAGGATGGCGACGGGTGGTTGGCCGGCGGGGGTGTGGTGGAGCAGGTGGAGCACGGTGGTGGCTGGTGGTGGTGCAGGTGAAGAGCCGGCTGGGAGTAGTGCAGGTGGCTGGGGTCGGTTGGGCTAGAAAAGGTGGAGAGAAGATCGGAAAACCCGCCCCTTAGGGGGGGGTTTATATAGGGCTGGGCTAGGTCGGTTGGGGCTGGTATTAGGGTAGTGGTTAGGTGGTTTAGGTAGGGTGGTGTGGTGATAAGGTGGGCTGGTATTAGGATAGGGCCAGATATTTTAAATACAAGGGGTTTTGGGTAGGTTGTGGGCTAGGTTTAGGTGGGGTGGTTTAGAGGTTTAGGGTTTAGCTAGGTGGGTTGGTTTTGGGGTGAGGTTTAGTGAGGTGGGTTAGGTGATTAGGCTAGGAATAGGTTAGGTTTAGGGAAGGATTAGGGAAGTGGGTTAGGTGATTAGGTTGGGATTAGACCGGGATTAGGGAAGTGGGTTAGGTGATTAGGCTAGGATTATGACCGGATTAGGGTAAAAGGCTAGGATTAGGTATTTTTGGTTAGGTTTGGTTTAAGGAGCTCCCTTTGCATGACCCATAGACCTTAACCACATCATGTTGGTGCAGCCCTAGGTTAGGTTTTGGCTAATTACAAGCTTAAACCCACTTTAATTAGGCTAACCCACATGATTAACCCCAAACTTGACACACAAGTCAAGCTTAATTACAACACTCCCAAATCTTATCCTCCCCACTCTCTCTCATGCCCATAATCCCACGTGAAATTCAAGTGGGCCCCACCTCCATTTATGAGAAGGTGATGTGGGCCATGGATGTGGATATTGGATTGGATCTCTGGATCCAAATCCAAATCCAAGTCCACACATGGGTTTGGATTGGGATCTGGATATATATGGTCCAGATCCGATCCAAACTGAATTCTTACTCCTTCGGGCTGTGTTCGAAATGAATGGTTTGTGTGGGGTCTGACAGCATCAGTACTCCGTTTGCGTTGGGTCTTCGCCAACATGATCGTCCGCCTCTGTTTTCGCCTTCCGAAGCTGATTTCAAATGATGTTTTGATGATAACAGGGTCTTGGACGTTCGAGATCCTGGGGGTGGATTTGATATGAGAGTTGTTGTGCCGGGCTTGACATGTGCTCCAGTTCCGGGCTCTCCTTAGCTTTTCTGGTCTTGTCTTGCTTAGGCCAGGCTGCTTCGGGGTTTCAAAAACGTGTTTTAAAAGGGTTTTTTAAAGCTATATTATACATTTTTGAAATATGTAAAGTTTAAAACATATGTACAGGGTTGCCTGGATGGCTCCTAGGTTTCCAGACTCAAAATAGCCCTTTGGGGCTGCTTTTACAAAACCAGGTTGTTTTGAGAAATTCGTGGGATTTCGAGGTGTTTACAGCTCTTACTCCCAAGACCTTAGTCAAGGCCTATTGCAATTTATATTTGGGTTTAATTTCATGTCGTGTGCGTAGTACTTCAATTCTCGCACTCACACACATTGAGCTTTCGCTCTTACTCCCAAGACCTTAGTTAAGGCCATATTGCAATTTATATTTGAGTTTCATTTAAGCCGTGTGAGTTGTCTTTCAATATACACACAACACCCACGCAACATGTTGGTGACCTTCGGGCCCATATATATTATAAGTATTTCCCTTTCGGCTATGTCTTTAAGATTTGGGTTTTAAGGTTCAGCAGTGTGCGTAGTCTTTACATATATACACGACACACACTTGCACTATTGGGCCTTTCCGCTCTTAAGATATAGCCATATTTCCCTTTCGCAATTTCCCTTTTGCAATTTACATTTCAAGTCATTTCCCTTCCGTATTGTCTTTCAATTTCGGGTTTTCCCTTTGGAGTTGCGTGAGTTTGCATTGCATATACACCATACCACGAGTTAGGACGCATATTGCATCAAAGCAAACCCCATACTCCCGCTCAAAATCGCCCCACTTAGGTTACGTGTTCATAACACACACCTAGTTGGCCCAAAAAGGGATAAAGAGAAAGACATAGGCATGTGTAAATCCACGTGAAATAAAATCTGAAAATCATACAAAACAACCCGAATCGAACACCTCAAATGTTTTCGTAGGTTCTCATATTCCAAAACTCGATTTTTAAAGCGTACAGACTGACCCTTACGCATTGGCGTAAGAAGGTCTGCGACGAAAAGAGCTTGCTTGCTCACAGTCGCCACGTTAGGAGTCAGATTTAAAAATATCTCTTCGCTAGCTTAAGTAAGCTAGCTGGCACGCCCTTTTGCTTAAATAGGACTTAGACACACGAAAAGGTTCGCTTCAGGCCTAAGAACCAGAAGCGGGAACTTTCGGCGTCGACAACATGACTTAAATGAAACCCAAATATAATTGCAATATGGCCTTGACTAAGGTCTTGGGAGTAAGAGCGAAAGCTCAATGTGTGTGAGTGTGAAAATTGAAAGACAACACACACAACTTAAGCAAAACCCCACGCAACTTAAATTATATAAGTATATCTATATCTTAAGGGCTAATTAGGCCCATGTGTGTCAAAATCGTGTGCAGCTAAGAGCGGAATAGGCTCAAGTGCACGTGTGTGTTGGTGTGCCAAACCACATTATTACAAGTGGGGGGAGACAACACTCCGTTATTACAACCCCGTATCAAATTTAGTTAAGCTTAAGCAAGTCTATAAACAAGGACCGAGTTAGGCACTTACGTATAGTTGGTCCGGGCGTGACTTGCTTGCGCTTGGGTTAGTGAGTCGCCTTGGGCTGCAAGAGGGAGCTCCTTGGAAGGGCACGACAAAGGAGGGTGCTGGCCGAATGGCAAGGGCGTGGGTGATGGCGTCTTGGCGCTAGCCGAGTGGTGCTGGCTGGGTTGCTGCCTTGGCTGGGGTAGTTAGGGGTGCTTAGGGAAGGAAAGGGGAGCTAAGGTGTGTCACTAAGGTGTGGGGGAAGTCTTAGGGAGAGGTAAGGTGGCGGGTGGTGGAGTCGGGTGATGGGGGTTGTTCGGTAGATGGGCCGAGTGGTGGAAGGTGGCAGGTGGTGGCCGACTGGATGAAGTGGAGGCTAGGCTAAGGAAGGGTGGCGTGTGGTGGCTAAGAGTGGAGGGGGAGTGAAGAGGGGGTGGTGTTGTGATGGGGTACTAACCGGAGTGGAAGGCTAGTCGGAGGGTGAAGGTGGCGGGTGTCAAGGGAGCAGCCGAATGGAAGGTGGCAGGTGCAGCCGATGGCATGGAGTGGAGTTGGCCGGAGGATGGAGGTGGCATGGAGTGGAGCTGGCTGGGTTCCAAGGGGGAGCAGGTGAGAGAAGAGAGAAAGGGATGAGAGAGGAGAGGAAGGGCTGAATTGCCCAAGAAAGCATGAAAAACCCGCCCACTAGGGGGGGGGGGTTTATAGGTTTTTAGTGGGGTCGGTTTGGGCTGGTATTGGGGATGGTGGTTTGGGGGTATGGTGGTGGTGGTTAGGGGATATGGTGGACTGGGTATTTAGGTGGGCCAGATATTTATCTTAGGTGGTTTAGGGATGTGGTGTGCTAGGGATTTAGGTGAGCTGGTATAGTGGTTTTGGGCTTAGCTAGGTGGGTTGGGCTTAGGGTGAGGTTTAGTGAGGTGGGTTAGGTGTTTAGGTTAGGATTAGGTCGGGATTAGGGGAATTAGGCTAGGTTTAGGGAAGGATTAGAGAAGTGGGTTAGGTGATTAGGTTGGGATTAGGGAAGGATTAGGGAAGTAGGTTAGATGATTAGGCTAGGATTAGGTCTGGATTAGGGGGAAACGGCTAGGTAAAGGGGATTAGGCTTATGATTAGGGTTAGGAGCATCCCTTTGCATGGCCCATGGACCTAGTTGCATCAAGTTGGTGCAGCCCTAGTTAGGTGTAGGTGCATATAAGCTTAAACCCACACTCATTAGGCTAACCCACATGATTAACCCAAAACTTGACACACAAGTCAAGCTTAACACATTTCACTCACATTTAATCCTCCCCATTCTCTCTCATACCCAAGATTCCACGTGAATTTCTTGTGGGCCCCACCACCATTTATGAGAAGGTGATGTGGGCCCTGGATGTGGATATTGGATTAGATCTTTGGATCCAAATCCAAATCCAAATCCATATATATGTTTGGATTGGATCTGGATATATATGGTCCAGATCCAATCCAAAGCTGAATTCTGACTCCTTTAGGGTATATTCGAAACGAACGGTTTGTGCGGGGCCTGACAGCATCGGTACTCCGTCTTGTGTTGGGTCTTCGCCAACATGGTTGTCCGCTTCTGTTTTCACCTTCTGGAGATGATTTCAAACAGTTTTGTTGATAACAGGGGCTTGGATGTTCGAGATTCTGGGGATGAATCTAATACGAGAGTTGATGTGTCGGGCTCGACATGTGCTTCGGTTTCGGGCTCTCTTTCGCTCCTCTGGTCCTACTTTCATCAGGCCAAGTCGCTTTGTGGGGTTTCAAAACATCTTTTAAAAGGTTTTAAAACTAGATCATACATATTTTAAGACATATATAGTTTAAACATATGTACAGGATTTTGCCTAGAAGGCTCCTGAGTTTCCAGACTCAAAATAGCCCTTTGGGGCAGCTTTTACAAAACTAGGTTATTTGAGAAGTTCGTGGGATTTTGGGGTGTTTACAGTCCTCATAGGCTTGGTGACCTGATAAGCAAGGGAAATTTTGGATTCCCTAAAGCTGAGGATGGTTTTCACCTAGAATTACCACAATCTAGTCTTCGTAGGGGATTTTCACACACCTATGGAAGGTGGATGGCACAACTCGAAGGCTATGTATCCAGGGTCTTCCAAGCAGTAGGTTGTAATGGGGGTGTATGTCTAAGACATGGAACACCCTCATGTGGGCTATGCCCCCCTCCATGACCCTTGTATGTTTTTGGTGAGACCTTAGGAATGCATGCTTTTGAAGGGCAAGGGACACTGACCACTTTTTTAGCAGATTTTTTTAAGTGTTGGGGTTGATAGATCCTCCCAGACCTGGTCACTTCCCATACACTTTACCTAAGGCTCGTGCCTGTGGTGGCTCTATTTGAGTACCTTGGAGCACCTCAAATTTCTAGAATGGCTCTAACCGGGGGCGGGACTCTAAGCGCTCCCTGGATTACTATTTGGGCTTTTTTATAAATGATGAGAGATGATGCACAAGTAGTAAAACCAGAATGTGATGGATGCACTAGACTTTTCGAAGTTGAGAAAGCACATACCTCTTTTCCCTTCCCACTAGTGCTTGCGTGATTGGGGAAGGGTTCTTTGAATATGGCTTGGGTAGGCTCTGGTTCCTCAATGACTTGGAGTCAGCCCTGTGCTATCAAGTTCTCGATTTTATTGAGAAGGGAGAAACATTGGTTTGTATCATGGCCCTTAAGCCGATGATACTTGCAAAAATGATTTAAAAACCTCCCTTTGGAAGTGGTTCCCTCAAAAATTTCAGGGAGTGTGATAAACCCTTGGGCAAGAAGGAGGTCAAGGACCTCTAAAACAAGTTGCCCCAGTGGGGTATACTCCCGTTTTTCAAAAGGTTTTTGCAACTTTTTTTCATTTTTTGGTTTAAATTCTTTTGAAGTGCTCGCCAGGCTTGGATCCACTCGGACGTTTGCAACTTTTTGGGGTTTTGCCCCTTTGTCCATAGTGGGTAACTTGTAAGTTTCGGGTTTCTCCAAACGTGACTTTTGCAAAAATGTTTCCTTTCATAGGTGATCGTAAACTCCTGTAAACACCCCGAAATCCCACGAACTTCTCAAACACACCTGGTTTTATAAAAGGAGCCCCAAAGGGCTATTTTGAGTCTGGAAACCCAGGAGCCTTCCAAACAAACCCTGTACATATGTTTAAATTATATATGTTTTAAAATATGTATAATATAATTTTAAAACCTTTTAAAATATATTTTGAGACCCAACGAAGCGGCTTGGCCTGATGAAAGCAAGACCAGAAAAGCTAAAGAGAGCCCGGAACCGGAGCACATGTCGAGCCCGTTACAGCAACTCTCATGTTAGATCCATCCCCAGGATCTCGAACGTCCAAGTCCCTGTTATCAACAAAAGTCATGTAAAATCATCTCCGAAAGGTGAAAACAGGAGCGGACGACCATGTTGGCGAAGACCCAACGCAAGACGGAGTACTGATGCTGTCAAACCCCGCACAAACCGTTCGTTTCGAACATACCCTGAAGGAGTTAGAATTCAGTTTGGATTGGATGTAGACCATATATATCCAGATCCCAATCCAAACATATGTGTGGATTTGGATTTGGATTTGGATTCAAAGATCCAATCTAATATCCACATCCATGGCCCACATCACCTTCTCATAAATGGAGGTGGGGTCCACTTGAAATTCACGTGGGATTATGGGCATGAGAGAGAATGTGGAGGATAAGCATGAGAGAAATGTATTAAGCTTGACTTGTGTGTCATGTTTCGGGTTAATCATGTGGGTTAGCCTAATTAGTGTGGGTTTAAGCTTGTATGAGCCTACACCTAACCTAGGGCTGCACCAACACGATGCAATGAAGTCCATGGGCTATGCAAAGGGAGACTCTTAACCCAATCCTAAGCCAAAACCCCTAATCCTAGCCATTTACCCTAATCCCGGCCTAATCCTAGCCTAATCACCTAACCCACTTTCCTAATCCCGGCCTAATCCCAACCTAATCACCTAACCCACCTCCCTAATCCTTCCCTAAACCTAGCCTAATTCCCTTAATCTTAACGTAATCCTAGCTTAAACACCTAACCCACCTCACTAAACCTCACCTCAAAACTAACCCACCTAGCTAAGCCCTAAACCACTAAACCACCCCACCTAAACCCTAGCACACCATATCCCTAAAACCACCTAAAACTAAAAATCTGGTCCCCCTAAATATCTAGCCCACCTTATCACTAAACCCCCACCACCTAACCACCAAACTACCCTTTCAAAACTAGCCCAAACCGACTTTTGAAAATCCTATAAACCCCCCCCTAGTGGGCGTGTTTTTCATAAATCCTATAAACCCCCCCCTAGTGGGCGTGTTTTTCATCTTCTCCCCATCACTTTGGGCCAACCGAGCCTTCTTGCTTTATATTCAATTAAATTTTGATACGGGGTTGTAGTAAAAGGAGCTTTCGTGCCTCCCCGATTGAATAACGTGGTTTGACACACCCACACACACACGCACTCACTCCTTTGTTCCCTTCTCTCACCTGCTCCACCACCACCTCCCGGCCTGCTCCATTCCATGTCGCCACCACCTCCCGGCTTGCTCCATTCCACGTCGCCACCCTTGCTTCACCCGGCTGCATCCACTCCTTCCTTGGACACCCGCCAACCTCCCTTGCCTCTCTGGTTAGTAGCCTATCCTAACTCCACCCTATCTTCACTTCTCCCTCCACTCTCAGCCATCCATACCACCACAACACCACACCACCACAACCGTCCTGCCACCCTTCCCCATTCGGCCAGACACAACCCATTACACCACCCGCTGCCCTACCTTCCCATTAGTGACACCCCCTAACTACCCGAGCCACCTTACCTTGTTCCCTAGGACCTGCCCTTCATCCCCTTTAACCATCCCTTAGCCAACACCCTATCTAGCTCCCTCGCCATTCCTAAACACCCCTAGCTACCCCAGCCGGCCACCACCTTACCTGCCACCAGTCGGCCAGCCATAGCCGACTGCATCTAACCACCCGCGGCCTTACACCCTCTTCCTTAGACATCCCCCTTAGTCACCCCTTAGCTCCACCTTCCCTAGGATCTGCCCTATACCTTAGTGACACTCCCTAAACACCTCAGCCTGAGACACCACGGTAGCACCCTCCTAGCAGCCGGCAAGCCCCAAGGCACCACACCCGTGCTCTCTTGTCACCCGGCCAGTCATTCCCTTGCCGTGCCATTCGGAGGAGCTCCCTCTTGCAGCCCAAGGCGACGCCCAAGCCCAAGCTCAAGCAAGTCACCTTCGGACCAGCTATATGTAAGTGCCTAACTCGGTCCTTATTTGTAGACTTGCTTAAGTTAAATTAAATTTGATACGGGGTTGTAATAACGGAGCATTGTCTCCCCCCGCTTGTAATAACGTGGCTTGGCACACCCACACACACGTGCACTTGAGCCTATCTCGCTCTTAGTCGTGCACGATTTTGAACACACACGGGCCTAATCAGCCCCTAAGATATAAATTTATTTATATAATTTAAGTTGCGTGGGGTTTTGTTTAAGTTGTGTGTGTTGTCTTTTAATTCTCGCACTCACACACATTAAGCTTTCGCTCTTATTTGCAAGACCCAAGTAAGGGCCATGTTATATTTTCCCTTGGGTTTAATTTCATGTCGTGTGTGTTGCCTTTCAATTCTCGCACTCACACACATTGAGCTTTCGCTCTTACTCCCAAGACCTTAGTTAAGGCCATATTGCAATTTATATTTGGGTTTAATTTCATGTCGTGTGCGTAGTACTTCAATTCTCGCACTCACACACATTGAGCTTTCGCTCTTACTCCCAAGACCTTAGTTAAGGCCATATTGCAGTTTATATTTGGGGTTTCATTTAAGTCGTGTGAGTTGTCTTTCAATATACACACAACACCCACGCAACACGTTGGCGACCTTTGGGCCCATATATATTATAAGTATTTCTCTTTCGGCTATGTCTTTAAGATTTGGGTTTTAAGGTTCAGCAGTGTGCGTAGTCTTTACATATATACACGGCACACACTTGCACTATTGAGCCTTTCCGCTCTTAAGATATAGCCATATTTCCCTTTTGCAATTTCCCTTCTGCAATTTCCCTTTTGCAATTTACATTTCAAGTCATTTCCCTTCAGCATTGTCTTTCAATTTCGGGTTTTCCCTTTGGAGTTGCGTGAGTTTGCATTGCATATACGCCATACCACGAGTTAGGATGCATATTGCATCAAAGCAAACCCCATACTCCTGCTCAAAGTCACCCCACTTAGGTTACGTGTTCATAACACACACCTAGTTGGCCCGAAAAGGAATAAAAAGAAAGACATAAGCACGTGCAAATCCATGTGAAATAAAATCTGAAAATCATACAAAAACAACCCGAATCAAACACCTCAAACACGTTTTCGTAGGTTCTTATATTCCAAAAACTTGATTTTTAAAGCGTACAGACTGACAGTTGCGCATCGGTGCAAGAAGGTCTGCGACGAAAAGAGCTTGCTTGCTCACAGTCGCCACGATAGGAGTCGGATTTCAAAATATTTCTTCGCTAGCTTGAGTAAGGTAGCTGGCACGCCCTTTTGCTTAATTAGAACTTAGACACATGAAAAGATTCGTTTCAGGCCTAAGAACCAGGAGCGGAAACTTTCTGCATCTACAACTCCCTTTTTCAGATTTGTTTCAAAGAGGGAGGCTTTCTTGATCAACTTATGGAAAGTCGATATTTCATGTAAGGAGAGAAGAGTTTTCAATTCAGCATTGAAATTATCAAGGATGAGCATTACTGCGCATCCTTCTGAAATCGACTCTCTTACTTGCCCCAGGAGGGACCTCCATCGAACGATGAATGTGTGTACATCCTCGTTTGCAGTTTGCTTTGTATCCCTCAAAGTGTTTAAAGTCGGCATTACTTCCACATTATGTGAAAACCTTTGCATAAAACAATTCGCTAACTCTTCAAAAGTTGCGAACTGGCTTAAATCATAGGAAGCAAGCCATTTTGAAGCAGTACCTTTGAGGGAAAGGGGAAACCAATATATCCACTTCGTCGAGTCCTTCTTCTTTTTGTGGGTCGACGGGAAAAGAGTTGGAGGTGAGATCTTGGATCTTCCGTGCCATCGTACCGATGAAAGTTCGATATCTCATCGTCACTGTCGGTTTCGTAATCCAAGGGAAGGAAATCAAACAGGACATATGTTCTCTTTTCATTATTTTGCCCATTTAGCAGCTGTTGTAGGGCTTTTCGGTCCTTATGAGTGAAGTACTCGTGATATTGGTTTCCCTCTATAGCGGAGGTTTCCTTGGGCTTTCTAGACTTGTCGAATTTCTTCTTAGCTTTTGTCGGTTCGCCATGAGACGAACAGGAATGAGCTGCTTCGGCCTCTTGGCTAAGTGCAACAATTTTTGCTTCGAAGTCTTTTCACAAGTCTTCTATCTCTTCTCTCCTATTTTTGAAATTGGTTTTCGAAAGTTTTTTGGAGTGAGAACTTGATGTGCGCGAGACATGGCTGGACACTTCATTGGAGTCTGAACTCGACATGACTCTGATGCTTTTGTTTTAAAAACCACCTATGAAATGCAAAAAGGCAAAGAGTTAAATACTTTCCTTGGAAAAATTTTCAAGAGGTTTGTTTGTTTGATCGATATTTTCTCAAGACCCGGCTCCCACTGGGTGTGCCAAAATCTGTAAGCCACGAAAATCTTCACTCTTGGTTTTGAAGTCGGGAATGAACCTTTTTGAGTTTACGTCGCTTTTAAGGGCGTGCTAGCTAGCTTACTCAAACTAGCGAAGTTTTTTAGAAATATCTGACTTTTTGGTGACTGTGGACAAGCGGGATCTTTTCGCTTAAACCTTCTTGAACAGGTGCTCAAGGGTCGGTTTAAGCGCTTAGAAAATTTCGATTTCAAACAAACATGAACTTTTGAAAAAGCGAGTATTTCAATGATTGTTTGCCTAAATTGTAGTTTTTATTACGGGGTTTGTTCGAATCCAAGTCTCTCGAGTTTTAGCTATCTTAGGCCGGATGTGTGTGCTTCAAGTGGCCTAAATTGAGCGAGTTTGGGCGTAGTTTCGGGGTTTCCTCTTTGAAAATATGCGAACGCAAGGATGCATGAACACTCTTCGGAATTGATATGATGTGAGCTAGGCTAGAATTGAAAGCAACTCACACACACAGCTTAACGTAAATACCCAAATGTAAGTGCAACTCACATAGCTGAAAGGGAAATACCTGAACTTGAAAAGCAACTCACACGACTTGAATGTAAATTGCGGAAGGGAGATATACTTATATATTTAAGAACGGAAAGACTCAATGTGTTTGTGTGTGTTGTGTATAAATGGAAAGACAACTCACACAACTAAAATTGAACTTGCCAAAAGGGAGATATAAGTATAGTAAGAGTGGAAAGACTCATAGCACGCGTGTGTGTTGTGTATAAATGGAAAGACAACTCACACGACTTGAATTGAACTTTGCCGAAATTGAAATATAGATATATAAGAGCGGAAAGGCTAAATGTGAGTGAGTGCTTTTGGTGTGTAAATGGAAAGGCAACTCACACAACTGAAATTGAACCACCCAAAAATGTAAATACGTACACAACTCAATGTAAAACTCACGCAGCTGGAAAATATAGAAATATGTTATATCTTATTAGCAACAAAGGCTCAAAAGGTGTGTGAGAGTGTGGAGCAAGTGCTCACGTACTTCTTGGGTGCGAGTGTGAAATGTAAATGACAAACTCACACGACATGAATGTAACAACTCAGAATTGAAATTGCACGGCTTTCACTAAAGTCTTTTGAGTAAGAGCGAAAGCTCAATGTGTGTGCAACAGTGTGCAACTAAGAGCGGAAAGGCTCAAGTGCACGTGGGTGTCTTGTGTACGTTTTAAGAGCAATATGGCTCAAGTGTACGTGTGTGCTTGTGTATCAAGCACCAATATTACATTTCAGGAGGAGACCACGCTCCATTATTACAACCCCGTATCAAAATTGAATTGAATTTTAGAGGAGTAAGGTAAAAACCGAATTTAAACACTTACAAGTGGACGACTTTTCCTTGCTCGTGCTTGGGCTTTGGTCCACCTTGGCAGCCAAGAGGGGTCTCCCTGGGTGGGTTATTGGCGTGAGTTGGAGCTCGGGTGTTTAGACTTAGGAAAGGCCTAGGTTCGGCCAAAAGGTAGGGCTGGTGTGTCACGGCCTAAAGGGGAAGGGTGCAGCCTAAGGTATGGGCTGGTTCTAGTCGGCCTAAAGGGGAAGGATGCAACCTAAGGTATGGGTTGTCTAAGGCAGGACACGGCTAGAGTGGGGCTGGTCCTAATCAGTCCTAAGGGTGCAGTTGGGTGGTATGGTAGGTCGGTGCTGCAGGCAGCCGGGGCGCAGCAAGTCGGCACTAGGGCGTCACAGTAGAGGCACGGAGGGCACGCGAAATGCGGCAGGGGTGCTAGGGCGCCGCAACAGGGCGCAGCGGAGCGCGTCAGGGGTGCATAGGGCGCACAGCAGGGGCACCCAACAGGGGCGGCGCTAGGTGCGCCTGGTTGTGTGGCTGGGTTTAGGGGTGAGTTAGGTTGTGCAGGGGGTGTGGCCGTGGTGCAGCATGGGTTGGGCTTAGGGGTTAGGTTTAGGTTAGGTTGGGTCGAGCCTAGGCTAGGTTTAGGGTGGGGTTAGGACCCTACCTCTTGGAGCCAAGTCCACCTTGATCGAGCCCATGTCCACACCTTGGTTGCAGCCTTCCATGGTCGAGCCCACCTTGGTTGCAACCCTTTTCTAGACCCACTTAGCCAACATGGCTTGAACCCACCTCACCCATGAGCCCACATGGCTAAGTCTCTCTCTCACTCTCTCTCCTCTCAAGCATTTCACGTGAACCCTTGATTTGGGACCCCCTCACCTCTATTTATAGGCAAATGAGGTGGGTCTTTGATATGGGTTTTGGATTTGGGTCTTGGAATCCAGATCCGATCCAAACACTATTTGGGTCTGGATCTCGGATCTCAGATATTTGGGATCCAGATCCAATCCAAACACTATTTGGATTTGGATCTGGATATTTGGGTCCAGATCTAGTCCAAATTTCTTTTCTTCAGTCCTTCTTGGTGTTTTTCAAGACGGACGGTTTGTGCGGGCCCTTGCTTCATCAGTGCTCTGTCTTGTGTTGGGTTTTCCCCAACTTTGTCATCCGAACTCCTTCTCACCCTTCTGGACTTCATTTCAACTCATTTCCGTCGTTTATGACTTGGATTTCTACTATTTTGGTGAATGGGCTTGGCTTGGCTTTTGGTACTCCGGGCTTGCAGTCTACTTCGGGACTGGGCCTTCCTTTTGCCTTTTGACCTTGGCTTTTATCAGGCCAAGGTGCTTTCTTTGGGCTTCTGAACCTGCTTCTGAGGCTGCTTTTGCATTCAAGCTTCACCTGTTGGATTTTAGGCTTTTACAAAATTGAGACTTGGCCCATATTTGAGAAATTCAATTTGAACGGGGTTTAAACAAAAATTTTCAAGCCTTTACAACTCCTGGGTTTTTGAAAACTCTAGAATCTATTTTGAAATGAATTTTTAAACCAAGTGTTCGTTTTCGAAATTCATTTGATTTTGGGGTGTTTACACATGTCTTAGACATACACCCCCACTACAACCTACTTCTGGGAAGACCCTGGATACACAGCCTTCGTGCTATGCCATCCACCTTCCATAGGTGTGTGAAAATCTCCCACGAAAATGAAATCATGGTAATCTTAGGCGAGAGTCACCCACAGCTAAGGGGAGTTCAAAACTTCCCTTTACTTGTCAAGTGAAAAGGCTTACGGGGCCAACCCCATCAAATCCATGGACGAACCATACGAGTTCGTCCCCCAAAACCCTAGGATGATTGGGTACGTCAAGGGGCAGCCCAAAGCTGGCCCAAAAGTCGTGACTATCCTAGGCAAATCCAAACTCCCTATATTTCCAAAAACCCTAAACTGAAAAACCCTTTGAGCATGCCATGGATGACAATAAGTTCCAAGGTCATCCTTTGTACAAAGAGTTTTCTAAAATAAGAAAACCTTGGAACATGCTGCTCAACATGGGCTACATGCCCTACCAGAGTTTAGGGACTAAGAACAATGGGCGTCTAGAGCCTGTCTTCCCAAATCCAAACCCAAATAGGTATGGGATAGGCTATATTCCCACCATACCCCCAGAGCCACCACCAACGACCACTTGGGTCAAGGGTGCCCTGGAGCCTACTAAAACTGAGACCTAAGGTTTAGATCTCTTGTTTAGAGACTAATTCGTGGTGTTTTCTTTGTAGGTGTGATGGAAGACCCCTCTTTTAAATAAAAAGCCAAAAAAATTACAAATTTGCAAAAACAAAAACATTGAAAATTTGTGAAAATACCAAAAAGATCTTGTACATACCAACTCCTGTAGAAATTTGGAAAAAACCAAGGATTTTGAAGAAAAATCATCTTTATAAAAGGACCAAAAACTTCAAAACATGTAGAAATTTCAAAACCAAAACCATCTGTTTGTAAAAACCATGCATTAACTCCAAATTCCCTAGGATTTAAAATTCTCGAGAATGATCAAAGCCCGGAGGAGGATCCCCTTCTCCCTGAGGAGGATCAAACCTCCTAGCTTCCCGAGTTTAACAAAATTCTCAATTTGGAAAAACCTTCGAATTATGTAGGAGGAGATTTCATAGAAATCGACCTAGGTGTAAACACCCCAAAACAAAACGAATTTCAAAATCAAACACCTAGTTTTAAAATTCGTTCCAAAGCCCAATTTTGGAGTTTTCGAAAACCTAGGGGCTGTAAAAGCTTCAAATTTTGTTAAAACCCCGTTCAAACTGATTTTCTCACATATGGGTTAAGTCCCAATTTTGTCAAAATTAAAAATTCAACAGGTGAAGCATGAAAGACGACACCTGATCAAGAAGCAGCCCAGAAAGCTGCTCCAAAAAGCCTGAATGTCAAAGCAGCCTCAGAAACACCCTTGATAAAAGCTAGTGTCAAAAGGCAAAAAGAAGGCCCACCCCTGATGTAGAATGCCAGCGTGGAGCACCCAAAAGCCAAGTCAAGCACATCCACCCAAGCAGCAGAAATCCAAGCCAAAAATGGTGAAAATAAACAGAAATGAAGTCCAAAAAGGCGAGAAGGAGTTCGGACGACAAAGTTGGGGAAAACCCAGCATAAGACAGAGCGTTGATGAAGCCAGGGCCTGCACAAACCATCCGTCTTGAAATGCCAAGAAGGACTGCTTAGAGAAAATTTGGATTGGATGTGGACCATAAATATTCAGATCCATATCCAAATAGTGTTTCGATTTGGATCAATCCAAATAGTGTTTGGATTTGGATTGGATCCAAATAGTGTTTGGATTGGATTGGATCTAGACCAAAATATCCAGATCCATGCTTGAATTGAAAGACTTACACACACGACATGAAATGAAACCCAAATAGTATAGGTCAGTGTAAACACCCCGAAATCCCACGAATTTCTCAAAATCCATCTGGTTTTATACAAGCAGCCCCAAAGGGCCATTTTGAGTTTGGAAACCCAGGAGCCTTCCAAACAACCCTGTATATATGTTTAAAACTTTATCTTTCAAAAACATATGATATAGCTTTTGAAAACCCTTTTAAGACATGTTTTGAAACCCCGAAGTGGCTTGGCCCGATCAAGACAGGACCAGGAGAGCCAAGAAGAGCCCGGAACTGGAGCACCTGTCGAGCCCGGTGCAGCAACTCTTGTATCTGATTCACACCCCAGGATCTCGAACGTCCAAGACCCTGTTCTTATCAAAATAGCATTTGAAGTCATCTCCGGAAGGCAGAAACGGAGGCGGACGACCATGTTGGTGAAGACCCAACGCAGACGGAGTACTGATGCTGTCAGGCCCCGCACAAATCGTCCGTCTCGAACCCAGCTCGAAGGAGTCAGAGTTCAGTTTGGATTGGATTTGGACCATATATATCCAGATTCCAATCCAAACCCATATGTGGACTTGGATTTGGATTTGGATCCAGAGATCCAATCCAGTATCCATATCCATGGCCCACATCACCTTCTCATAAAGGGAGGTGCTTGCCCACTTGAAATTCACGTGGGATATTGGGCATGAGAGAGAGTGGGGGTGAAAAATATCAAGAGTGTTGTATTAAGCTTGACTTGTGTGTCAAGTTTGGGTTAATCATGTGGGTTAGCCTAATTAAGTGGGTTTAAGCTTGTAATTAGCTAAAACCTAACCTAGGGCTGCACCAACATGGGGTGATCAAGGTCTATGGGCCATGCTAAGGGAGCTCCCTCACCTAAACCTAGCCCAAAATGCCTAAACCTAGCCTAAACCCCTAATCCACCCCTAATCTGAACCTAATCACCTAACCCACTTCCCTAATCCCGTCCTAATCCCAACCTAATCACCTAACCCACTTCCCTAATCCTTCCCTAAACCTAGATTAATTCCCCTAATCCTAGCCTAATCACCTAACCTAGCTCACTAAACCTCACCCTAAAACCTAACCACCTAACCTAGCCCTAAACCCCTAAACCACCCTTAGCCCACGATTTACCCAAACCCCTAGTTTTAAAATATCTGGCCCAACCCCATCCAGCCCACCTTATCTACATACTACCCTACCTAAACCACCTAACCACTACCCACAGCCCAGCCCTAACCGACCTACCCATCCCCTATTTAAACCCCCCTCATTGTGGGCGGGTTTTCTAAGTGGGAACCACCCTTCCATCCAGCCGGGCCCTCTCCTTCTCCCATCTCTCATCCAGCCGTGACCACTCCCCAGCAGCTCCACCTGCTCCACCAGCCGCCACCTGCTCCGCCACCTTCCCTCTTCCGTCCACCACCACTGCCCCCCAGCCGGACGCCACCATCTTCCCCCAACTCCACCAGCCGACAACCACCTGCCCGCCACTCTTCCACTCCATCCGCCACTTCTCCCCATTCGGTAAGTACCCCAAACTCCCTCAAAGCCCCTCTCTACCACCTCTCCACTCTTAGCCACCCATCTTCCCTTCAGCTCAGCCCCTTTGCCGCCACCACCTAAGCCTAGCCGAACCTAGGATAACCCAAGTGGCTGGCCACTACTTAGCCACCATCTCCCATTCGGCCAACCCCCCCCCTAGGTGTCCTATTTGGCCTTCCCACTAGCTCACCTTTTAGGTCCAGTTTCCCTAAGTACCCAACTTCCCTAGTGATCCTAATACCCACTTGTTCAGCCACTCTAAACTCCCTACTTGAAGGCGCCACCTACTTGCCACCGGCCCCCTTCGAGGCGTCTATCCCGCGCCCCATTTGCAGCCGGCCAGCACCCTTGATCACATACTTCGTGAAGCTCCCGTTTGCAGCCCAAAGCCAGGGCCACGCTCAAGCAAGACCTCTACGGACCAGCTACTCGTAAGTGTCTAAACTCGGTCTTTAGTCATACACTTGCTTGAAATTCAATTTGATACGGGGTTGTAATAACGGAGCATAGTCTCCCCCCGCTTGTAATAACGTGGCTTGGCACAACCACACACGTGCACTCTCTTAGTCGTGCACAATTTTGAACACACACGGGCCTAATCAGCCCCTAATATATAAGTGTACATATATATTTCATTTCCGAAGGGTTTTGTTTAAGTTGGGTGCGTTGTCTTTCAATTCAAACACTCTCACACACATTGAGTTTCGCTCTTATTTGAAAGACCCAAGTAAGGGCCGACCTATACTATTTGGGTTTCATTTCATGTCGTGTGAGTAAGTCTTTCAATTCAAACACTCTCACACACATTGAGCTTTCGCTCTTATTTGAAAGACCCAAGTAAGGGCCGACCTATACTATTTGGGTTTCATTTCATGTCGTGTGAGTAAGTCTTTCAATTCAAGCACTTTCACACACATTGAGCCTTCGCTCTTACTCCCAAGACCTTAGTAAAGGCCTTATTGCAGTTATATTTGGGTTTCATTTATGTCGTGTGTGTAGTACTTCAATTCAAGCACTCTCACACACATTGAGCCTTCGCTCTTACTCCCAAGACCTTAGTCAAGGCCATACTGCAATTTATATTTGGGTTTAATTTCATGTCGTGTGTGTAAGTCTTTCAATTCAAGCACGCACCCACATTGAGCCTTCGCTCTTATTTGCAAGACCCGAGTAAGGGCTCATATACATAAGATATATACATATCTCCCTTCGGTTATTTCCCTTCGGTTATTTCCCTTCGGTTATTTCCCTTTGGTTATTTCCCTTCGGTTATTTCCTTTCTGTTATTTCCTTTCAGTATTGTCTTTACATTTCGGGTTTTCCCTTTGGAGTAGCGTGAGTTTGCATTGCATCTACGCCATACCACGAGGTAGGACGCATATTGCATCGAAGCAAGCCCCGCTCGAATTCGCCCAAGTAGTGGAGTGTTCATAACACACAAACTAGGCGACCCAAAAAGGGATAAAAGAAAAGACTTAGGCACGTGCAAATTCACGTGATCTAAAATATGCAATCACATCTCAAAAACCCGAAATAAGATACCTCGAACCGTTTCGTAGACTTTCTCCCCAAAACTCGATTTTTGCAAAAGCGTACAGACTGACCCTTGCGCATCGGTGCAAGAAGGTCTGCGACGACAAGAGCTTACTTGCTCGCAGTCGCCACGTTTAGAAGTCAGTGTTAATATATCTTCGCTAGCTTAAGTAAGCTAGCTGGCACGCCCTATTTGTATACATAGGCCTTAGACGCACAATAAGATCCACTCCAAGCCCCGAAAGAGGCGAAGAGGCGGGGATTTTTTCGCGCGTCTACAGAGCCTAATATGGACGATAGCATGTTCCAGGACCACGACTTGTATCCCATCTTTTCAAAAAACAAAAGGTCGTGGAACATGTTATTGAACATGGGCTACACGCCCTACAAGAGTCTAGGGGCACAAAACCAGGGTCTCCTAGAGCCCATCCTTCCTAGGGCCAACCCAAGCCGATATGGGATCGGCTATACTCCCCGAATACCGCTGGAACCACCCCCTGTGACCACCTGGGTCAAGGGTGCCCCGGAGCCTGTCTTAGAAGAGACCTATGGTTTAGACCTCCTATTCCGAGTCTAACCCATAGTGTTTTCCCTTTGTAGGTATGACGGAAGATCCCTTTTTCTAAAAATACCAAAAACATTTGAAAACTTAAAATCAAAAAAATCGAAAAACAAGAAAAACCAAAAACAATGGAAAAACAAAAACTCGAAAAAAATATGTTTTGTATAGTTCCCAAAGTTCTTGTTTTACAAAAACCCAAAAAAATCGAAAATTTAGAAAATACCAAAAAGATTTTGTACATAGCTGCTCCTGGTATGACTTTGGCGAAAGAAAAGGATTTCGAAAGAAACGTCGTCTGCATAGCCAGACCAAAAATTTCGAAATCACTTGAAAATCCAAGTACAAAACCAGGTTATTTTGAAAATCACGCATCAAGTTCCCTCGGGTCTGTAGCCCACGAGAATGATCAAAGCCCAGAAGTGGATCCCCTTGAGGAAGATCCCACTTCTGAGCTCCCAGAATTTCATAGAATTCTCGATTTTGAAAGACCTTCCCAATCAGTAGGAGGAGATTTCGTAGAGGTGAACCTAGGGGATGATTCCAATCCCAAAACCATCAAAATAGGCGCATGCTTGCATGAAACTGAAAAGTTAGCATTCATTGCATTTCTACGAACCTATTTAGATGTGTTTGCATGGACGTATGAAGACATGCCGGGCATAGATCCCAGCATAGTCGAGCATCGTCTTCCCTTAGATATAGGTGTAAAACCAATAAAGCAGAAGCTTAGGAAAATACACCCGAATGTACACACGCAAGTCAAAGAGGGTTTAGAAGATCTGCTAAAAGCCGGATTTATAAAACCCATTGCGTATTCTGATTGGTTGTCAAATATCGTTGTAGTTCGAAAAACCAATGGGAAAATTCGAATATGCATCGATTTCAGAAACCTGAATAAAGCCACTCCAAAGGATAATTATCCTTTACCAAACATAGATTTGATAGTCGATAGTACTGCAAATCATGAAATGTTTTCATTCATGGATGGTTATTCAGGCTATAATCAAATCAAACTAAGCCCACGAGATCAGGGTAAGACCACCTTCACAACCCCATGGGGCACGTACTGCTATACAGTCATGCCCTTTGGTTTGAAAAATGCCGGTGCAACATACCAACGAGCCATGAACACGATCTTCCATGATCAAATTCACGAGCTTGTAGAAGTGTATGTAGATGATCTCTTAGCAAAATCCAAAACCCGATGCACCCATATCGAATGTTTACAAAAAAATTTCGAAAGGCTTAGGCTTTACAAAGTAAAGCTAAACCCTCAGAAATGTGTGTTCGGGGTAGAATCAGGAAAGCTTCTAGGCTTTATGGTGAGCCAAAGGGGAATAGAAGTCGACCCCTCTAAGTGTCGAGCCATCATAGACATGGCTCCACCCTCCAATCACACCCAAGTCCGTAGCCTTCAAGGTCGATTACAATCTGTGCGCCGATTCATATCGAATCTGGCAACTAGATGCGAACCCTTCAACAAACTGTTGAGGAAGGGCACGAAATTCTTATGGGATGACGAATGCCAAAAGTCCTTCGAGAGACTGAAGGCATACTTGGTTAATCCCCCCGTTTTGAATCCTCCAAAGCAAGGAAAACCGCTTTTATTATACATCTCCGTGCTTGTAAACGCTTTAGGAGCTCTGTTGGCTCAATACGAGGATGACACCCATAAGGAGTATGCCATCTACTATATTTCAAAAACTCTCTTGGCTTATGAACGAAATTATCAAGCCATGGAGAAGACGTGCTTGGCCCTAGTTTGGGCCTGCCAGAAATTCAGACACTACTTCCTAGATCATGAGATCTGGATAGTGTCCAAGCTTGATCCAATCAAGCACTTGTTCGAAAAACCCATTCTCACGGGTAGATTGGGCAAATGGCAACTCCTTCTAATGGAGTATGATCTGAAATACCATCACCAGATCTCCGTTAAAGGGCAAGCCCTAGCAGATTACGTGGCTGACTTCCCCTTGGAGGACGCATATCCCACTCTTGTCGAAATGCCTGATGAAGGCATATTGCAAAACCATTTTCAAAACCACATTTTGGCAAATTCTTTCGAAAACCAAGTGTGGAAGATGCACTTCGACGGGGCACGAAACCAACGAGGGGCTGGTGCCGGGATCATCCTAATCTCCCTTGAAAAGGGCGAGATTCCCATAGCAGTCCACTTAGATTTCGAATGTTCCAACAACGTAGCTGAGTATGAAGCACTCATACAAGGCTTAAGGATTTCGAAAACTCTAGGGGCATCATGCATCGAGGTCTTTGGAGATTCGCTCCTTGTCATAAACCAGGTTTTAAAAATTTGGCAAGTACGTAATGAGAAACTACTTCCATATCACGAGTTGGCCACTCGATTGGTCCAATCCTTCCAGTCGTGTAAACTCACACACGTGGGAAGAGAGGACAATGGCATCGCCGATGCCCTCTCTTCCTTGGGGTCAGCCCTGAAGGTCGATCCCATTTCAGGGACCAAATCTTTGGAAGTATGGCATGCGCCCCATCCATCCACACACGACTTGGATATTTGCCAAAACAACCCAGAGTCTATTGAAAAACCCTGGTTCTATGACATAAAAATTTTTAGAAAATGGGGGATTCACCGAGGATGCCACATCCAAAGATAGGGCATTCATTCGTAAGATTTCGACCCGATACACCATTCTGGGTGGGGTCTTATACAAAAAGAGTTTTACCGGCATTCTGCTTAGGTGTATCGACCTAGAGGAGGCTAGGATAGTGATGCACGAGTTCCACGACGGAGAATGTGGAGGTCATGTTAATGCCAACATGATGGCGATGAAAATACTTAGAGGGGGCTATTTTTGGTCCACCCTGAAAAAGGATTGTCACGATCATGTTAGAAAGTGTCATCCATGTCAAGTGCATGGGCACGCCATTCATATCCCTTCATCTGCATTGCATTCCGTAGTCAGCCCCTGGCCATTTACCATGTGGGCGTTTGACATTGTAGGCCCCATATTTCCAAAGGCCTCGAATGGGCATCGTTTTATTTTAGCAGCCACGGAGTATTTCTCCAAGTGGGTGGAAGCCATTTCCCTAACGAATGTAATGGGGCAACATGTGGTGGCTTTCATCCGGAGGAATATCTTGGCTCGATTTGGGGTTCCACGAGACCTTGTGTCTGATAATGGTACCCATTCAAGAACGAGCGGATGGTTAAGTTGTGCAACACGTATGGCATAACTCACCACTTCTCCTCGCCCTACTACCCTCAAGGCAACGGCCAAGCCGAAGCCACAAACAAGACTCTCATTGGTATCATTGAGAAGACCTTAGAGAAGGGTAGGAGGTGGCATGAGAAGCTGGATGAAGCCTTATGGGCTTATAGGACTTCCATCCGGGCTCCCACGAATGCCACACCATTCGAATTGGTCTATGGCACAAACGCCATTCTTCCCATTCATACCCAACTGCATTCATTCTATACATCCATTGCACTCGACCTCCCCCTAGAGACGCTTCAGCATGCTAGGATGGCCGAACTAGATTTGCTAGATGAGAGGCGACTCCTTGCCATGGATCATGCTCGTGCATACCGGCAAAGGACAGCCCGACATTATAGCAAACACATGAGACCTCGCCACTTTGAAGTGGGGGATCTGGTCTTGAAAACCATCCATCATCGTGGCCCACACCCCCTAGGCAAGTGGCGCCCCAACTGGGATGAACGCTATGTTGTACGAGTAACCACTACGAACAATTCGTATTGGTTGATCGATGTAGAAGGTAGGAATTTAGCAGATCCTATCAATATTCAATACTTAAAGAAGTATCATGTATAGGATCTGGATTAAATTCCAGTTTTCGAAAATTTTAGAGGGATAGCTGCCCTGAGACGTGTGAATAAGGTGCAAAAGCAACTCGTGTGACCCTAAGTAAGAGAATTCGCACTTGTGAAAGAGTGGAGTTTTCAAAATCGTGGTTGCATTTCAAAATCCTTCATCTTACAAAGAAGGGCCTAGTTCAACATAGCAAGATACTTGCAAGTAGTACGTGCTATTTCTAAATAGGCTGATCTGGAATGGATCGAGTGTAGGCTTGGGATAAGTCCTCCCCTCTTCTCTTCTCCTTCCAAAAGGAAAACAAAGGCCCAAATCAAAAGGGAATTTCCCATTTAAAATCTCTTTCCAAAAGAAAGAAACCAGACTTCAAAAAGAAAAATCGATTCTCTTATGAAAAAGAGGGATTAAAGAAAAAATACTCCCAAAGGGAGACCCTCTATGAAAAAAAAAAGGAAAAAGAGGCCAAAAAGCTCAAAAAGAGCAGTTTTCCGCCTTCTATGCCTTAAACCACGGGACGCTTCAGAAGGGACCGTGGTATCTCTTTCCCATCCCTAGCTTATCCCAAGCTAAAGCATGGTTCATTTCGAGGAATCCTAAAGTAAAAATAGGATTTACTTACTTGAATTTCATCTTGTTTGAGAATTCGACGTTTCGAGTAAGGCGTAGGAATTTGAAATGAAGCTGGTTTTCTTATAAAAACCTCCGCTAAATAAGCGAGTGTTAAGACTCAAACAAGGGCAAGCACGAAGAGCTCGAGATCCTTAGGATCGAGACTCAAGACAGTTGTCCCTTTTGTAAATAGCTTTGTAAATAAGTTTTAAAAACCGAACATCGAACAGCATAGGATTTGCTCACTTGGAGTAATAGACCTTGTAAGTCTCTAGAGTTCGACCACATCTGGTCTCTGGGAGGTCGCCACTTTTGGCACCACACCCATGTCATTTGCATTCCACGCATGGTACTTGCATGAACATGATCCCATTTAGGACCAGATTCCATAAAAAACCCTTTGGCGTGATATCTCCTCCTACCAAAGTTTGTAAAATTGAGATTTTGCTAAAATGGGACGATCCCATATCCTTCGTGGCTAGATCTAGGGAGACATTAAAAGGGGTGTTTGTCATCTTTGCCCTTATCCAAATCTACTTGGATAAGGCCAAAGAGGGGCATCTGTAAACACCCCGAAATCCCACGAATTTCTCAAAATCCATCTGGTTTTATACAAGCAGCCCCAAAGGGCCATTTTGAGTTTGGAAACCCAGGAGCCTTCCAAACAACCCTGTATATATGTTTAAAACTTTATCTTTCAAAAACATATGATATAGCTTTTGAAAACCCTTTTAAGACATGTTTTGAAACCCCGAAGTGGCTTGGCCCGATCAAGACAGGACCAGGAGAGCCAAGAAGAGCCCGGAACTGGAGCACCTGTCGAGCCCGGTGCAGCAACTCTTGTATCTGATTCACACCCCAGGATCTCGAACGTCCAAGACCCTGTTCTTATCAAAATAGCATTTGAAGTCATCTCCGGAAGGCAGAAACGGAGGCGGACGACCATGTTGGCGAAGACCCAACGCAGACGGAGTACTGATGCTGTCAGGCCCCGCACAAATCGTCCGTCTCGAACCCAGCTCGAAGGAGTCAGAGTTCAGTTTGGATTGGATCTGGACCATATATATCCAGATTCCAATCCAAACCCATATGTGGACTTGGATTTGGATTTGGATCCAGAGATCCAATCCAGTATCCATATCCATGGCCCACATCACCTTCTCATAAAGGGAGGTGGGGCCCACTTGAAATTCACGTGGGATATTGGGCATGAGAGAGAGTGGGGGTGAAAAATATCAAGAGTGTTGTATTAAGCTTGACTTGTGTGTCAAGTTTGGGTTAATCATGTGGGTTAGCCTAATTAAGTGGGTTTAAGCTTGTAATTAGCTAAAACCTAACCTAGGGCTGCACCAACATGGGGTGATCAAGGTCTATGGGCCATGCTAAGGGAGCTCCCTCACCTAAACCTAGCCCAAAATGCCTAAACCTAGCCTAAACCCCTAATCCACCCCTAATCTGAACCTAATCACCTAACCCACTTCCCTAATCCCGTCCTAATCCCAACCTAATCACCTAACCCACTTCCCTAATCCTTCCCTAAACCTAGATTAATTCCCCTAATCCTAGCCTAATCACCTAACCTAGCTCACTAAACCTCACCCTAAAACCTAACCACCTAACCTAGCCCTAAACCCCTAAACCACCCTTAGCCCACGATTTACCCAAACCCCTAGTTTTAAAATATCTGGCCCAACCCCATCCAGCCCACCTTATCTACATACTACACTACCTAAACCACCTAACCACTACCCACAGCCCAGCCCTAACCGACCTACCCATCCCCTATTTAAACCCCCCTCATTGTGGGCGGGTTTTCTAAGTGGGAACCACCCTTCCATCCAGTCGGGCCCTCTCCTTCTCCCATCTCTCATCCAGCCGTGACCACTCCCCAGCAGCTCCACCTGCTCCACCAGCCGCCACCTGCTCCGCCACCTTCCCTCTTCCGTCCACCACCACTGCCCCCCAGCCGGACGCCACCATCTTCCCCCAACTCCACCAGCCGACAGCCACCTGCCCGCCACTCTTCCACTCCATCCGCCACTTCTCCCCATTCGGTAAGTACCCCAAACTCCCTCAAAGCCCCTCTCTACCACCTCTCCACTCTTAGCCACCCATCTTCCCTTCAGCTCAGCCCCTTTGCCGCCACCACCTAAGCCTAGCCGAACCTAGGATAACCCAAGTGGCTGGCCACTACTTAGCCACCATCTCCCATTCGGCCAACCCCCCCCCTAGGTGTCCTATTTGGCCTTCCCACTAGCTCACCTTTTAGGTCCAGTTTCCCTAAGTACCCAACTTCCCTAGTGATCCTAATACCCACTTGTTCAGCCACTCTAAACTCCCTACTTGAAGGCGCCACCTACTTGCCACCGGCCCCCTTCGAGGCGTCTATCCTGCGCCCCATTTGCAGCCGGCCAGCACCCTTGATCACATACCTTCGCGGAGCTCCCGTTTGCAGCCCAAAGCCAAGGCCACGCTCAAGCAAGACCTCTACGGACCAGCTACTCGTAAGTGTCTAAACTCGGTCTTTAGTCATACACTTGCTTGAAATTCAATTTGATACGGGGTTGTAATAAGGGAGCATAGTCTCCCCCCGCTTGTAATAACGTGGCTTGGCACAACCACACACGTGCACTCTCTTAGTCATGCACAATTTTGAACACACACGGGCCTAATCAGCCCCTAATATATAAGTGTACATATATATTTCATTTCCGAAGGGTTTTGTTTAAGTTGGGTGCGTTGTCTTTCAATTCAAACACTCTCACACACATTGAGCTTTCGCTCTTATTTGAAAGACCCAAGTAAGGGCCGACCTATACTATTTGGGTTTCATTTCATGTCGTGTGAGTAAGTCTTTCAATTCAAACACTCTCACACACATTGAGCTTTCGCTCTTATTTGAAAGACCCAAGTAAGGGCCGACCTATACTATTTGGGTTTCATTTCATGTCGTGTGAGTAAGTCTTTCAATTCAATTCAAGCACTTTCACACACATTGAGCCTTCGCTCTTACTCCCAAGACCTTAGTAAAGGCCTTATTGCAGTTATATTTGGGTTTCATTTATGTCGTGTGTGTAGTACTTCAATTCAAGCACTCTCACACACATTGAGCCTTCGTTCTTACTCCCAAGACCTTAGTCAAGGCCATACTGCAATTTATATTTGGGTTTAATTTCATGTCGTGTGTGTAAGTCTTTCAATTCAAGCACACACCCACATTGAGCCTTCGCTCTTATTTGCAAGACCCGAGTAAGGGCTCATATACATAAGATATATACATATCTCCCTTCGGTTATTTCCCTTCGGTTATTTCCCTTCGGTTATTTCCCTTTGGTTATTTCCCTTCGGTTATTTCCTTTCTGTTATTTCCCTTCAGTATTGTCTTTACATTTCGGGTTTTCCCTTTGGAGTAGCGTGAGTTTGCATTGCATCTACGCCATACCACGAGGTAGGACGCATATTGCATCGAAGCAAGCCCTGCTCGAATTCGCCCATGTAGTGGAGTGTTCATAACACACAAACTAGGCGACCCAAAAAGGGATAAAAGAAAAGACTTAGGCACGTGCAAATTCACGTGATCTAAAATATGCAATCGCATCTCAAAAACCCGAAATAAGATACCTCGAACCGTTTCGTAGACTTTCTCCCCAAAACTCGATTTTTGCAAAAGCGTACAGACTGACCCTTGCGCATCGGTGCAAGAAGGTCTGCGACGACAAGAGCTTACTTGCTCGCAGTCGCCACGTTTAGAAGTCAGTGTTAATATATCTTCGCTAGCTTAAGTAAGCTAGCTGGCACGCCCTATTTGTATACATAGGCCTTAGACGCACAATAAGATCCACTCCAAGCCCCGAAAGAGGCGAAGAGGCGGGGATTTTTTCGCGCGTCTACAGTCAGCCCTTACTTGGGTCTTTCAAATAAGAGCGAAAGCTCAATGTGTGCGAAAGTGCTTGAATTGAAAGACTTACTCACACGACATGAAATGAAACCCAAATAGTATAGGTCGGCCCTTACTTGGGTCTTTCAAATAAGAGTGAAAGCTCAATGTGTGTGAGTGCTTGAATTGAAAAACAACGCACCCAACTTAAGCAAAAACCCTTCGAAAATGAAAGTATATATATCTACTTATGTATTAGGGGCTGATTAGGCCCGTGTGTGTCCAAAATTGTGCACAACTAAGAGAGTACACGTGTGTGGGTGTGCCAAACCACGTTATTACAAGCGGGGGGAGACTATGCTCCGTTATTACAACCCTGTATCAAATTGAATCTCAAGCAAGTATACAACTAAAGACCGAGTTAGGCACTTACTAGTAGCTGGTCCGTAAAGGCCTTGCTTGAACGTGGGCTTGGCCTTCGCCTTGGGCTGCAAACGGGAGCTCTGCAAGGGTGAGCGACAAAGGGTGCTGGCCGACTGCAAATGGGGCGTGGGATAGGCGCCTTGAAGATGGCCGACTACAAGTGGGTGTCGCCTTGATGTGGGGAATTAAAGGGGCTGGGCCAAGTGAATATGTAGGGTCACTAAGAGAGTGTAGAGTGTTAGGGAGTATGGACCTAAGGGGAGTTTAAGGGAAGGCTGAATGGGAGTCTTAGGGGAATGTGGTGGTAGCGGGCTGCTAGGATGACTAGGTTCGGCTGAGTGAGAAGGGTGGCAGCAAAGGGGAATGGCTGGTGGTAGGGTGTTGTGGTAGGGTTTAGGTGGCTGAGAGTGGAGAGGGAGTAGAGAAGGTGTGACGAAGTAAAGGGGTACTAACCGAATGGAATGAAGATGGCGCTCGACTGGAAAGAAACTGGGCAGGTAGTAAGGCTTGGCCGGGAGGTGGTGGAGATGGCGGTGCAAGTGGTGGTGGGATGGAGGGATGGTGGTGGTGCAGGCGGAGCAGGTGGAGCAGGTTCGGCTGGGCTGGGAAGTGGGGGCTCGGCTGGGCTTGGGGAAGGCGATTCTAGCTAGGAGAACCCGCCCCCAAGGGGGGGGGGTTTATATAGGGATGGGTAGGTCGGTTAGGGCTGGGTTTGGGGTAGTGGTTAGGTGGTTTAGGTAGGGTGGTATGAAGATAAGGTGGGCTGGAAAGGGTTGGGCCAGATATTTTAAAAACTAGTGGTTTGGGTAGATTGTGGGCTAGGGGTGGTTTAGGGGTTTAGGGCTAGGTTAGGTGGTTGGGTTTTAGGGTGAGGTTTAGTGAGCTAGGTTAGGTGATTAGGCTAGGTTTAGGGAAATTAACCTAGGTTTAGGGAAGGATTAGGGAAGTGGGTTAGGTGATTAGGCTCAGATTAGGGGTGGATTAGGGTGGTAGGCTAGGATTAGGTGTTTTGGGTTAGGTTTAGGTGAAGGAGCTCCCTTTGCATGGCCCATAGACCTTACCCACCTCATGTTGGTGCAGCCCTAGGTTAGGTTTTGGCTAATTACAAGCTTAAACCCATTCAATTTGGCTAACCCATATGATTAACCCCAAACTTGACACACAAGTCAAGCTTAATTACAACACTCTTGATATTATCCATTCCCACTCTCTCTCATGCCCATAATCCCACGTGAATTTCAAGTGGGCTCCACCTCCATTTATGAGAAGGTGATGTGGGCCATGGATATGGATATTGGATTGGATCTCTGGATCCAAATTCAAATCCAAGTCCACACATGGGTTTGGATTGGGATCTAGATATATATGGTCCAGATCCAATCCAAACTGAACTCTGACTCCTTCGAGCTGAGTTCGAAACGGACGATTTGTGCGGGGCCTGACAGCATCAGTACTCCGTCTGCGTTGGGTCTTCGCCAACATGGTCGTCCGCCTCCGTTTCTGCCTTTCGGAGATGACTTCAAATGACATTTTGATAGGAACAGGGTCTTGGACGTTCGAGATCCTGGGGGTATGGATGTGATACAAGAGTTGTTGTGCCGGGCTCGACATGTGCTCCGGTTCCGGGCTCTTCTTAGCTCTTCTGGTCCTATCTTGGTCGGGCCAAGCTGCTTCGGGGTTTCAAAAATGTGTTTTAAAAGGTTTTCAAAAGCCATATTATATATTTTTGAAATACAGAGTTTAAAACATATGTACAGGGTTGTCTGGAAGGCTCTTGGGTTTCCAGACTCAAAATGGCCCTTTGGGGCTGCTTGTACAAAACCAGGTTATTTTGAAGAAATTCGTGGGATTTCGGGGTGTTTACAGATGCCCCTCTTTGGCCTTGTCCAAATAGATTTGGATAAGGGCAAAGATGACAAACACCCCTTTTAATGTCTCCCTAGATCTATCCACGAAGAATATGGGATCATCCCAATTTTAGCAAAATCTCAATTTACAAACTCTGGTAGGAGGAGATATCACGCCAAAGGGTTTTACTATGGAATCTGGTCCTAAATGGGATCTTGTTCATGCAAGTACCATGCGTGGAATGCAAATGACATGGGTGTGGTGCCAAAAGGGGCGACCTCCCAGAGACCAGATGTGGTCGAACTCTAGAGACTTACAAGGCCTACTGCTCCAACCGAGCAAAATCCTATGTTGTTCGATGTTCGGTTTTCAAAACTTATTTACAAAAGCTATTTACAAAAAGGGACAACTGTCTTGAGCCTCGATCCTAAGGATCTCGAGCTCTTCGTGCTTGCCCTCGATCCTAAGAAAACAAGCTTCATTTCAAATTCCTACGTCTTACTCGAAACGTCGAATTCTCAAACAAGATGAAATTCAAGTAAGTAAATCCTATTTTTTCTTTAGGATTCCTCGAAATGAACCATGCTTTAGCTTGGGATAAGCCAAGGATGGGAAAGAGATACCACGGTCCCTTCTGAAGCGTCCCGTGGTTTAAGGCATAGAAGGCAGAAAACTGCTCTTTTTGAGCTTTTTGTTCTCTTTTTCCTTTTTTTCATAGAGGGTCTCCCTTTGGGAGTATTTTTTCTTTAATCCCTCTTTTCCACAAGAGATTCGATTTTTCTTTGGAAGTCTGGTTTCTTTCTTTTGGAAAGATACTTCGAAATGGGAAATTCCCTTTATTTGGGCCTTTGTTTTCCTTTTAGAAGTAGAAGAGAAGAGGGGAGGACTTATCCCAAGCCTACACTCGATCCATTCCAGATCAGCCTATTTAGAAATAGCACGTACTACTTGCAAGGATCTTGCTATGTTGAACTAGGCCTTTCTTTGTAAGAGGAAGGATTTTGAAATGTAACCACGATTTTGAAAACTCCACTCTTTCACAAGTGCGAATTCTCTCACTCAGGGTCACACGAGTTCGCCTTTGCACCTTATTCACATGTCTCAGGGCAGCTATCCCTTTTAATATTTTCAAAAAATAGAACTTAATCCAGATCCTACACATGATACTTCTTTAAGTATTGAATATTGATAGGATCTCCTAAATTCCTACCTTCTACATCGATCAACCAATACGAATTGTTCGTAGTGGTTGCTCGTACAACATAGGGTCCATCCCAGTTGGGGTGCCACTTGCCTAGGGGGTGTGGGCCACGATGGTGGATGGTTTTTAAGACCAGATCTCCCACTTCAAAGTGGAGAGGTTTCATGTGTTTGCTATAATGTCGAGCTATCCTTTGCCGGTATGCACGAGCATGATCCATGGCAAGGAGTCGCCTCTCATCTAGCAAATCTAGTTCGGCCATCCTAGCATGCTGAAGCGTCTCTAGGGGGAGGTCGAGTGCTATGGATGTATGAAATGAATGCAGTTGAGTATGAATGGGAAGAATGGCGTTTGTGCCATAGACCAACTCGAATGGTGTGGCATTCGTGGGAGTCCGGATGGAAGTCCTATAAGCCCATAAGGCTTCATCCAGCTTCTCGTGCCACGTCCTACCCTTCTCTAAGGTTTTTTCAATAATACTAATGAGAGTCTTGTTTGTGGCTTCAGCTTGGCCGTTGCCCTGAGGGTAGTAGGGCGAGGAGAAGTGGTGAGTTATGCCATACGTGTTGCACAACTTAACCATCCGCTCGTTCTTGAATGGGGTACCATTATCAGACACAAGGTCTCGTGGAACCCCAAATCGAGCCAAGATATTCTTCCGGATGAAAGCCACCACATGTTGCCCCATTATATTGGTTAGGGAAATGGCTTCCACCCACTTGGAGAAATACTCCGTGGCTGCTAAAATAAAACGATGCCCATTCGAGGCCTTTGGAAATATTGGGCCTACAATGTCAAACGCCCACATGGTAAATGGCCAGGGGCTGACCACGGAATGCAATGCAGATGATGGGATATGGATGGCGTGCCCATGCACTTGACATGGATGACACTTCCTAACATGATCATGACAATCCTTTTTCAGGGTGGACCAAAAATAGCCCCCTCTAAGTATTTTCATCGCCATCATGTTGGCATTTACATGACCTCCACATTCTCCATCGTGGAATTCATGCATCACTACCCTAGCCTCCTCTAGGTCGATACACCTAAGCAGAATGCCGGTAAAACTCTTTTTGTATAAAACCCCACCCAAAATGGTGTATCGGGTCGAAATCTTACGAATGAATGCCTTATCTTTGGACGTGGCATCCTCGGTGAATCCCCCATTTTCTAAAAATTGTTTTATGTCATAAATCCAGGTTTTTTCAATAGACTCTGGGTTGTTTTGGCAAATATCCAAGTCGTGTGTGGATGGGTGGGGCGCATGCCATATTTCCATAGATCTGGTCCCTGAAATGGGATCGACCTTCAAGGCTGAACCCAAGGAGGAGAGGGCATCGGCGATGCCATTGTCCTCTCTTCCTATGTGTGTGAGTTTACACGACTAGAAGGATTGGACCAATCGAGTGGCCAACTCGTGATATGGAAGTAGTTTCTCATTACATACTTGCCAAATTTTCAAAACCTGGTTTATGACAAGGAGTGAATCTCCAAAGACCTCGATGCATGATGCCCCTAGAGTTTTCGAAATCCTTAAGCCTTGTATGAGTGCTTCATACTCAGCTACGTTGTTGGAACATTCGAAATCTAAGCGGACTGCTATGGGAATCTCGCCCTTTTCAGGGGAGATTAGGATGACCCCAGCACCAGCCCCTCGTTAGTTTCGTGCCCCATCGAAGTGCATCTTCCACACTTGGTTTTCGAAAGAATTTGCCAAAATGTGGTTTTGCAATATGCCTTCATCAGGCATTTCGACAAGAGTGGGATATGCGTCTTCTAAGGGGAATTCAGCCACGTAATCTGCTAGGGCTTGCCCCTTAATGGAGATCTGGTGATGGTATTTGAGATCATACTCCATTAGAAGGAGTTGCCATTTGCCCAATCTACCCGTGAGAATGGGTTTTTCGAACAAGTGCTTGATTGGATCAAGCTTAGACACTATCCAGATCTCATGATCTAGAAAATAGTGTCTGAACTTCTGGCAGGCCCAAACTAGGGCCAAGCACGTCTTCTCCATGGCTTGATAATTTCGTTCATAAGCCAAGAGAGTTTTCGAAATATAGTAGATGGCATACTCCTTATGGGTGTCATCCTCGTATTGAGCCAACAGGGCTCCTAAAGCATTTACATGCATGGAGATGTATAATAAAAGTGGTTTTCCTTGCTTTGGAGGATTCAAAACAGGGGGATTAACCAAGTATGCCTTCAGTCTCTCGAAGGACTTTTGGCATTCGTCATCCCATAAGAATTTCGTACCCTTCCTCAACAGTTTGTTGAAGGGTTCGCATCTAGTTGCCAGATTCGATATGAATCGGCAAATGGATTGTAATCGACCCTGGAGGCTACGGATTTGGGTGAGATTGGAGGGTGGAGCCATGTCTATGATGGCTCGACACTTAGAGGGGTCGACTTCTATTCCCCTTTGGCTCACCATAAAGCCTAGAAGCTTCCCTGATTCTACCCCGAACACACATTTTTGAGGGTTTAGCTTTACTTTGTAAAGCCTAAGCCTTTCGACAATCTTTTGTAAACATTCGATATGGGTGCATCGGGTTTTGGATTTCGCCAAGAGATCATCTACATACACTTCTACAAGCTCATGAATTTGATCATGGAAGATTGTGTTCATGGCTCGTTGGTATGTTGCGCCGGCATTTTTCAAACCAAAGGGCATGACTGTATAGCAGTATGTGCCCCAGGGGGTTGTGAAGGCGGTCTTACCCTGATCTCGTGGACTTAGTTTGATTTGATTATAGCCTGAATAGCCATCCATAAATGAAAATATTTCATGATTTGCAGTACTATCGACTATCAAATCTATGTTTGGTAAAGGATAATTATCCTTTGGAGTGGCTTTATTCAGGTTTCTGAAATCGATGCATATTCGAATTTTCCCACTGGTTTTTCGAACCACAACGATATTTGACAACCAATCAGAATACGCAATGGGTTTAAAAATCCGACTTTTAGCAGATCTTCTAAACCCTCTTTGACTTGCGTGTGTACATTCGGGTGTATTTTCCTAAGCTTCTACTTTATGGGTTTTACACCTGCATCTAAGGGAAGACGATGCTCGACAATGCTAGGATCTATGCCCGGCATGTCTTCATACATCCATGCAAACACATCTAAATAGGTTCGTAGAAATGCAATGAATGCTAACTTTTCAGTTTCATGCAAGCATGCGCCTATTTTGATGGTTTTGGGATTGGAATCATCCCCTAGGTTCACCTCTATGAAATCTCCTCCTACTGATTGGGAAGGTCTTTCAAAATCAAGAATTCTATGAAATTCTAGGAGCTCAGAAGTGGAATCTTCCTCAAGGGGATCCACTTCTGGGCTTTGATCATTCTCGTGGGCTATAGACCCGAGGGAACTTGATGCATGGTTTTCAAAATGACCTGGTTTTGTACTTGGATTTTCAAGTGATTTCGAAATTTTTGGTCTGGCTATGCAGACGACGTTTCTTTCGAAATCCTTTTCTTTTGCCAAAGTCCTACCAGGAGCAGCTATGTACAAAATCTTTTTGGTATTTTCCACATTTTCGATTTTTTTGGGTTTTTGTAAAACAAGAACTTTGGGAACTATACAAAGCACTCTTTTTTCGAGTTTTTGTTTTTCCATTGTTTTTGGTTTTTCTTGTTTTTCGATTTTTTTGATTTTAAGCTTTTCGAATGTTTTTGTATTTTTAGAAAAGGGATCTTCCGTCATACCTACAAAGGGAAAACACTACGGGTTAGACTCGGAATAGGAGATCTAAACTGTAGGTCTCTTCTAAGACAGGCTCCGGGGCACCCTTGACCCAGGTGGTCACATGGGGTGGCTCCGGCGGTATTCGGGGAGTATAGCCGATCCCATATCGGCTTGGGTTGGCCCTAGGAAGGATGGGCTCTAGGAGACCCTGGTTCTGCGCCCCTAGGCTTTTGTAGGGCGTGTAGCCCATGTTTAACAACATGTTCCACAACTTTTTGTTTTTTGAAAAGGTTTGATACAAGTCGTGGTCTTGGAACATGCTATCGTCCATATTAGGCTCGTATGGCCTCTTGTCCAGGGGCTTTGGAAATAGGGAACGCTTGGGTTTTCCTAGACGGATTAAAGTCGGGAGGGGGCCTGCTTTGGGTGGCCCCTTCACACATACAACCTTCCTAGGGTTGTTCAACACGAGCCGAGGTGGCTCAACCATAATTTGCCCCAGGTTAGCCTCATGGGCCTGGGAGCTTGATAAACAAGGGGAGTTTATGATCCCCTGAAGCTGTGGGTGACTCTCACCTAGGATCACTACGACCTGGTCCCTAAAAGGGATCTTGACATGCTTGTGGAAGGTGGATGGCACAGCGCACAAACTGTGTATCCAGGGCCTTCCCAGCAACAGGTTGTAATGGGGGTGGATGTCCAAGACATGGAACACCCCCGTGTGTTCGATCCCTCCCGTTTCCATTGGGAGTTCGATGGATCCTAAAGGTCTAGACGCATTCCCATCGTATCCAGTGATAACGATGGGGCTTGGGTTCACTGAAGTCAAGGTGACTCCGATTTTGTACGCCACATGAAGTGGAAGGATGTTGAGCCCTCCTCCACCATCGACTAGGCACCTGTCCAGAGAGTGGTTGTTTAGAACCACCTCGATATGCAGGGCCTGGTTATGGGTTTCGTAGGGTCTATCTACATCATCTTCCGAGAAAGTGATGGGCGATTTTGCTCCTAATAAAGCCACTTGGGCAAACAAGGATTCCGGACTTATGTTCGAATCAACGTTGGCCCTTTCTAGAATTTTCTCTAATACAAGTCTATGCCTAGGCGAGGTTTTTATAAGCTCTAGGATGGACATGTGAATAGGAATCTTTGAAAGGTGGTTTTCGAAGTCATAAGGATTTAGGATGACTTTGTCCTGGTCTGCTTTTGGCAGACCACTAGGGATACATGCTTTTGAGGGGCCAGGCACACTGACCACCTTTTGAGCACCTTGAAGGTGCGGGGGTTGGTAGATCCTCCTAGATCTAGTGACTTCCCCCACGACCAGCCTAGGGTTCACGCTAAACTTGGCTCTAAGGATGAGCTGAGGAGAACCTTGGATTTTTAAAACTGGTTTTACCGGGGTTTCCACTTTTGGTGGTCCCCAATTGACGACTTAGGCAGGCCTCTTGTATAGTACAAGGATTAGTTGAGGTTCAGTGGGTTAGGTGGTTCGTTGGGGTTTACAATCGGGGAGCGAAGCTCCTTTACCACAACCCCGTATCAAAATTTAATTGAATATAAACAAGTTAACCCACCTCAAATGAGACCACATGTTTAGACACTTACAAATAGCTGGTCCATGTTCAACTTGCTTGCACGTGGGCTCACGGGCGCACAAGTAGGTCGACCAGGTTCTGGCTTTTGTGCTAGTTCCTTGGAAATGGTGAGGGTACATACCTCCTTTCCTTTCCCACTGCCACTAGCGTGTTTGGGAAAGGGTTCCTTGAAGATAGCTTGAGGTGGCTCAGGTTCTGCAGTGACCTGGAGCCGGCCTTCTGCTATCAAGTTCTCAATTTTATTTAAGAGAGAGAAGCAGCGTTTGGTATCATGGCCTTTGAGCTGATGATACTTACAAAATCGGTTTAAATACCCCCCTTTGGAAGTGACTCCTTCGGGGATTTTAGGGAGTTCTATCATGCCCTGGGCAAGTAGGAGGTCTAGGACCTCCGACACAGGTTGCCCCAGTGGAGTATACTCCCGTTTTTCAACCGGTTTTTGAAATATGCATTCCCTCTTATTTTCTAATTTTTCAAAATTTTTGGAAGTGACCGCCACGCCTGGATCCACCCGGACATTGGCGATTTTATGGGGCTTTGCCCCTTTGTCCGTTGTGGGCAGCCCATATGCGATGGGTTTTTCCAAACGGGTTTTTGGAATGGCACTTCCTTTCCAAAAGTGATCGTATGTCCCTTTTCGCAAGTTAGTTTCGAAAAGGGAGGCTTTTTTAATCAACTTATGGAAAGTTGAAATCTCATGGAGCGAGAGAAGGGTTTTTAACTCGCTTTTAAAATTATCCAGGATGAGCATTACTGCGCATCCTTCGGATATGGGCTCTCGCACTTGGCCCAAAAGTGACCTCCATCTTATAATGGAGGCATGCACGTCTTCGTTCATGCCTTGCTTTGTATCCCTTAAGGTATTCAGAGTCGGCGTGACTTCTACGTTGTGTGCAAATCTTTGCATGAAGCAGTTCGCTAACTCTTCAAAAGTAGCGAACTGGCTTAAGTCGTAGGAAGCCAGCCATTTGGCAGTTGTGCCTTTAAGGGACAAAGGGAACCAATACACCCATTTCATCGAGTCCTTTTTCTTCTTATGGGCTTGACGTGAGAAAAGCTGCAAGTGAGACCTAGGGTCTCCCATGCCATCATACTGATGGAAGTTCAGTATTTCATCGTCACCGTCTGTTTCGTAATCCATAGGAAGGAAATCAGACAGGGCGTAACTCTTTTTCTCTTTATTCTACCCTTTTAGCAACTGCTGTAGGGCTTTACGGTCCTTTTGTGTGAAGGACTCGTGGTATTGGTTGCCTTCCATTACGGAGGCCTCTTTTTGCTTGCGAGGTTTTTCAGATTTCTTTTTAGGCCTTTGTTCACCGTTTGATGAACATGAATCGCCTACTTCAGCCTCTTGGCTGAGAGCATCGATTTTGGCCTCAAACTCCCTTCTCAAGTCCTCGATTTCATCTAGTTTTATTTTGTTTTTGAAAATCCTCCTAGAGTGAGAACTTGATGCGCATGAGCCTTGGCTCGACACTTCACTTGGATTGGATTTTGACATGCTTTTCAAGCTTTTTCAAAATGTCCTAAGTACAAGCAAAGAAAATAAGTTAAAACGACACCTTTTTACAAAATTTTCGCAAGACTTCTACTTAAAAACTCGATTTTTGAAAGGCTCACGTCCCACCGGGCGTGCCAATCTCTGTAGATGCGCAAAAATCCTCGCCTCTCGCCTTTTCTGGGCTCGGAGCGGATCCTCTCGTGTGTCTAAGGCCTATGTATGCAAACAGGGCATGCAAGCTAGCTTACCTAAGCTAGCGAAGATATATTTAACACTGACTTCTAAACGTGGCGACTGTGAGCAAGTAAGCTCTTGTTGTCGCAGACCTTCTTGCACCGATGCGCAAGGGTCAGTCAGTACGCTTTGCAAAAATCGAGTTTTGGAGAGAAAGTCTACGAAGCGGTTCGAGGTGTCTATTTCGGGTCTTTTAAATGCGATTGCATGTTTTAGATCACGTGGATTTGCACGTGCCTAAGTCTTTTCTTTTATCCCTTTTCGGGCCACCTAGTTTGTGTGTTATGAACACTCCACTACATGGGCGAATTCGAGCGGGGCTTGCTTCGATGCAATATGCGTTCTACCTCGTGGTATGGCGTAGATGCAATGCAAACTCACGCTACTCCAAAGGGAAAACCCGAAATGTAAAGACAATACTGAAGGGAAATAACCGAAGGGAAATAACCGAAGGGAGATATGTATATAGATTATGTATATGAGCCCTTACTCGGGTCTTGCAAATAAGAGTCAAGGCTCAATGTGGGTGCGTGCTTGAATTGAAAGACTTACACACACGACATGAAATAAAACCCAAATATAAATTGCAGTATGGCCTTGACTAAGGTCTTGGGAGTAAGAGCGAAGGCTCAATGTGTGTAAGAGTGCTTGAATTGAAGTACTACACACACGACATAAATGAAACCCAAATATAACTGCAATAAGGCCTTTACTAAGGTCTTGGGAATAAGAGCGAAGGCTCAATGTGTGTGAGAGTGCTTGAATTGAAAGACTTACACACACGACATGAAATGAAACCCAAATAGTATAGGTCGGCCCTTACTTGGGTCTTTCAAATAAGAGCGAAAGCTCAATGTGTGTGAAAGTGCTTGAATTAAAAGACTTACACACATGACATGAAATGAAACCCAAATAGTATAGGTCGGCCCTTACTTGGGTCTTTCAAATAAGAGCGAAAGCTCAATGTGTGTGAGTGCTTGAATTGAAAGACAACGCACCCAACTTAAGCAAAAACCCTTCGAAAATGAAAGTATATATATCTACTTATGTATTAGGGGCTGATTAGGCCCGTGTGTGTTCAAAATCGTGCACAACTAAGAGAGTGCACGTGTGTGGGTGTGCCAAGCCACGTTATTACAAGCGGGGGGAGACTATGCTCCGTTATTACAACCCCGTATCAAATTGAATCTCAAGCAAGTATACAACTAAAGACTGAGTTAGGCACTTACTAGTAGCTAGTCCGTAGAGGCCTTGCTTGAGCGTGGACTTGGCCTTCGCCTTGGGCTGCAAACGGGAGCTCCGCGAGGTTGAGCGACAAGGGGTGCTGGCCGGCTGCAAATGGGGCGCGGGATAGGTGCCTTGAAGATGGTCGGCAGCAAGTGGGTGTCGCCTTGATGTGGGGAATTAAAGGGGTTGTACCAAGTGAGTATGTAGGGTCACGAATGGAGAGTATAGAGTGTTAGGGAATATGGACCTAAGGAGAGTTTAAGGGAAGGCCGAATGGGAGTCCTAGGGGAATGTGGTGGTAGCGGGCTGCTAGGATGGCTAGGTTCAGCTAAGTGAGAAGGGTGGCAGCAAAGCGGAATGGTTGGTGGTAGGGTGTTGTGGTAGGGTTTAGGTGGCTGAGAGTGGAGAGGGAGTAGAGAAGGTGAGACGAAATAAGGGGTACTAACCGAATGGAAACAAGATGGCGTTCGGTTGGAAAGAAGTTGGGCAGGTAGTGAGGCTTGGCCGGGAGGTGGTGGAGATGGCGGTGCAAGTAGTGGTGAGATGGAGGGATGGTGGTGGTGCAGGCGGAGCAGGTGGAGCAGGTGGCTGGGAAGTGGGGTCCCGGCTAGGCTTGGGGAAGGCGGCTAGATAGGAGAACCCGCCCCCAAGGGGGGGGGGGGTTTATATAGGGATGGGTAGGTCGGTTAGGGCTGGGTTTGGGGTAGTGGTTAGGTGGTTTAGGTAGGGTGGTATGAAGATAAGGTGGGTTGGAAAGGGTAGGGCCAGATATTTTAAAAACTAGTGGTTTGGGTAGATTGTGGGCTAGGGGTGGTTTAGGGGTTTAGGGCTAGGTTAGGTGGTTGGGTTTTAGGGTGAGGTTTAGTGAGCTAGGTTAGGTGATTAGGCTAGGTTTAGGCTAGGTTTAGGGAAGGATTAGGGAAGTGGGTTAGGTGATTAGGTTGGGATTAGGCCGGGATTAGGGAAGTGGGTTAGGTGATTAGTTTCAGATTAGGGGTGGATTAGGGTGGTAGGCTAGGATTAGGTGTTTTGGGTTAGGTTTAGGTGAAGGAGCTCCCTTTGCATGGCCCATAGACCTTAACCACCTCATGTTGGTGCAGCCCTAGGTTAGGTTTTGGCTAATTACAAGCTTAAACCCACTCAATTTGGCTAACCCACATGATTAACTCCAAACTTGACACACAAGTCAAGCTTAATTACAACACTCTTGATATTATCCATCCCCACTCTCTCTCATGCCCATAATCCCACGTGAATTTCAAGTGGGCCCCACCTCCATTTATGAGAAGGTGATGTGGTCCATGGATATGGATATTGGATTGGATCTCTGGATCCAAATCCAAATCCAAGTCCACACATGGGTTTGGATTGGGATCTGGATATATATGGTCCAGATCCAATCCAAACTGAACTCTGACTCCTTTGAGCTGGGTTCGAAATGGACGATTTGTGCGGGGCCTGACAGCATCAGTACTCCGTCTGCGTTGGGTCTTCGCCAACATGGTCGTCCGCCTCCGTTTCTGCCCTCCGGAGATGAATTCAAATGACATTTTGATAGGAACAGGGTCTTGGACGTTCGAGATCCTGGGGGTATGGATGTGATACAAGAGTTGCTGTGCCGGGCTCGACATATACTCCGGTTCCGGGCTCTTCTTAGCTCTCCTGGTCCTGTCTTGGTCGGGCCAAGCTGCTTCGGGGTTTCAAAAATGTGTTTTAAAAAGTTTTCAAAAGCCATATTATATATTTTTGAAATACAGAGTTTAAAACATATGTACAGGGTTGTCTGGAAGGCTCCTGGGTTTCCAGACTCAAAATGGCCCTTTGGGGCTGCTTGTACAAAACCAGGCTGTTTTGAAGAAATTCGTGGGATTTCGGGGTGTTTACAATGTTGCAATTTCATTCGGGTTGTTACTTTCAGCTATGTGCGTTGTCATTTCAATTCCACACTTGCACACAAAGGGCACCCGAGCACTTGCTCAACACCCTCACGCACATTTTGGCCTTGGCAGCCCCTAAGATATAGAATATCTATATACTTTCAGCTGCGTGAATTTTATGTTCAGTTGTGTACGTCTTTATATTTTGGGTGGTTCAATTTCAGTTGCGTGAGTTTCTTTCCATTTACACACCAAAAGCACTCACTCACATTGAGCCTTTCCGCTCTTATATCTATATTCCCCTTTCCGCAAGTTAATTTTCAGTCGTGTGTGTAAGTTGTCTTTCAATTTATACACAACACACATGAACACGTTGAGCCTTACCGCTCATATATATATCTCTATATTTCCTTTCGGCAAAGTTCAATTCAGTCGTGTGTGTGAGTTGTCTTTCCATTTACACACAACACACATGAACACGTTGAGCTTTACTACTCATATATATACTTATATTTTAATTTCGGCAAGTTCAATTCAAGTTGTGTGAGTTTGTCATTTCAATTCTACACTCACACACGTGTGCATTGAGCCTTTCCGCTCTTAATATAAGTATTTCTCCCTTCCGCAATTTACATTCAAGTCGTGTGAGTTTCTTTTAAGGTTCGGGTATTTCCCCTTTAGTTGGGTGTATGAGTTGCTTTCAATTCGAGCCTAGCTCACATCATACCAAACTCGTGAGAGTTCGTGCATCCTTGCGTATTTCAAAGAGGATACCCCAAACCATGCTCCAAATTTGCTAAATCTAGGCCACTTGAAGCACACACATTCGACCTAAATTAGCTTAAAAACTTAAGACTTGGATATGATAAACCCCGTAAATAAAACCTGCAACTTTGGCAAACAAATCCTCATACTCGCTTTTCTTTTCAAAAGACAAGGTTTGTTTAAAAGATCGAAGCTTTCTAAGCGCTGGAACTGACCCTTGAGCACCGGTTCAAGAAGGTTTCAAGCGAAAAGATCTTGCTTGTCTACAATTGTCCAAAAAGTCAGATATTTGTAAAAACCTTCACTAGTTTGAGTAAGCTAGCTGGCACACCCATAAAGCGACGTAAACTCGAAAAGAACTCGTTTCTGGTCTTCTAAACTAGGAGCATAGGGATTTTTCATGTCTACCAGTTTGGCACGCCTGGTGGGACATGGGTCTTAAGAAAATCGATCAAAAAGAAGCAAACCTCTTGAAAATTTATAAAGAAAAGTATTTAAATCTTTGCCTTTTTGCATTTCATAGCTGGCTTTTCAAAACAAAGCATCGGAGTCATGTCGAGTTCAGACTCCAATGAAGTGTCCAGCCATGTCTCACGCACATCAAGTTCTCACTCCAAAAACATTTCAAAAACAAAGTTCAAAAATAGGAGAGAAGAGATAGACGACTTGCGAAAAGACTTCGAGGCTAAAATCGCTGCGCTGAGCCAAGAGGCAGAGGCAGCTGAGTCCTGTTCGTCACATGGCGAACCGGCAAAAGCCAAGAAGAGGTTCGACAAGTCTCGAAAACCCAAGGAAACCTCTGCTATGGAGGGAAACCAATAACACAAGTCCTTCACTCACAAGGACCGTAAAGCCCTACAGCAGCTGCTAACAGGGCAAAACAAAGAAAAGAGGACATACGCCTTATCTGATTTCCTTCTGTTGGATTACGAAACAGACAATAACGATGAGATACCGAACTTCCATCGGTATGATGGCACAGGGGATCCTAGATCCCACCTGCAACTCTTTTCCCGTCGAGCCCACAAGAAGAAGAAGGACTCGATGAAGTGGATATATTGGTTTCCCCTTTCCCTCAAAGAAACTGCTTCAAAATGGCTTGCTTGTTACGATCTGAGTCAGTTCGCAACTTTTGAAGAGTTAGCGAACTACTTTATGCAAAGATTTTCACATAACATAGAAGTTACGCCGACTTTAAATACTTTGAGGGATACAAAACAGGCCATGAACGAGGACGTGCATGAATTCATCATTCAATGGAGGTCCCTCCTAGGGCAAGTGAGAGAGCCTATATCAGAATGATGTGCAGTAATGCTCATCCTCAATAATTTCAAACCTGAGTTGAAAACTCTTCTCTCCTTACATGAAATATCAACTTTCCACAAGTTGATCAAAAAAGCCTCCCTCTTTGAAACAAATCTAAAAAAGGGGGTCTACGATCACTTGTGGAAAGGAAATGTTGTGCAAAAGTCATGTTTGGAAAAACCCGAAAACTACGGGTTACCCACAATGGACAAAGGGGCAAAGCCCCAAAAAGTTGCAAACATTCGAGTGGATCCAAACCCGGCGAGCACTTCCAAAAATTTTGAAAATTTTGAAAACAAAAAAGAAAAGAAAATACAAAAATCTTTTGAAAAACGGGAGTATACCCCACTAGGTCAACTTGTTTCGGAGGTCCTAGACCTCCTACTTGCCCAAGAAATGAACAGACTCCCCAAAATTCCCGAGGGAACCACTTCCAAAGGGAAGTTTTTAAATCGCTTTTACAAGTTTCATCGGCTCAAAGGCCATGATACAAACCAATGTTTTTCCCTTCTCAATAAAATTGAGAACTTGATAGTGCAGGGCCGGCTCCAGGTCATTGAGGAACCAGAGTCTGCCCAAGCCATTTTTAAAGAACCCTTCCCCAATCACGCAAGTACTAGCGGGAAGGGCAAAGAGGTATGTGCTTTCTCGACTTCAAAGAGTCTAGCGCATTCATCTCTTTATGGTTTTACTACTTGTGCATCATCTCTCATTCTTTATAAGAAAAATACCCAAGTAGTCATCCGGGGAGCGCTTAGAGTCCCGCCCCCGACTAGAACCATTTTGGAAATTCGAGGTGCTCCAAAGCACTCAAGTAGAGTCACAATAGGCACGAGCCTTAGGCAAAGTGTAGGGGAAGTGACCAGGTCCAGGAGGATCTATCAACCCCAACACTTAGAAAAATCTGCTAAAAAAGTGGTTAGTGTCCCTGGCCCTTCAAAAGCATGCATACCCAAGGTCTCGCCAAAAACGGACAAAGGTCAAGTTGTTTTAACCACATATGATTTCGAAAATCATCTCTCCAAGATCCCAATAAACATGTCCATCCTAGAGCTGATACAAACTTCACCTAGGCATAGGCTTGTTTTAAAAAAAATCTTAGAGAGAGCCAAAGTTAACTCAAACATAACCCCTGAGTCCTTGTCAATCCAAGTGACATCTATAGGAGTAAAAATGCCCATCATATTCTCGGAAGACGAGATAGAAAGACCTTATGAAGCCCACAACCAAGCTTTGCATATCGAGGTAGTCTTAAATCACTATCCTCTTGACAAATGCTTAGTTGATGGGGGAGGAGGTCTCAACATCCTTCTGCTCCATGTGGCGTATCAAATCGGAGTCACCTTGACTTCCTTAAACCCAAGCCCCATCGTAATCACTGGATAGTTGATGGATACGATGGGAATGCATCTAGACTGTTGGGAGTCATAGAGTTACCCATGGAAACGGAGGGCATAGCCCACATGGGGGTATTCCATGTCTTAGACATCCACCCCATTACAACCTATTGCTTGGAAGACCCTGGATACACAGCCTGTGAGTTGTGCCATCCACCTTCCATAGGTGTGTAAAAATCCCCTACGAAGACCAAATAGTGATAATTCTAGGTGAAAACCATCCTCAGCTTCAGGGAATCCAGAATTTCCCGTGCTTGTGAGCTTCTCAAGCCTACGAGGACAACCTTGGTAAAGCCTTAGTCGAGACACCCAAACTCGTCCTCCCAAAGCCTAGGAAGGTCTTGTATATCAAAGGGCAGCCCAAGGCTTGCCCACTCAAAACCATAACCATCCTTGGAAAGACCAAGTGTTGTCTATTTTCTAAAACCCTAGACAAGAAACCATTCATGCATAACATGGACGATAGCAAGTTCCAAAACCACGAATTATATCAAAACTTTTCAAAAAACAAAAAATCGTGGAACATGCTATTGAACATGGGATACATGCCATACCAAAGTCTAATACCACCAGAACCACCACCTGTGACCACCTGGATCAAGGATGCCCTGGAACCTAGTGAAGCATAAACCTACGATTTAGACCTCTTGTTTAGAGTCTAACTTGTGGCGTTTTCCTTTGTAGGTATGATGGAAGATCCCTTAAACCTAAATCGAAAAAAATTGAAAATTCTCAAAATACAAAAACAAATTGAAAAATCTCAAAAACCAAAAACATTAGAAATTTGTGGAAAAACCAGAAAAGTTGTAATTTGTATAGTGTAAACACCCCGAAATCCCACGATTTTCTCAAATATGCCTGGTTTTATAAAAGCAACCCCAAAGGGCTATTTTGAGTTTGGAAACCCAGGAGCCTTCCAAATAACCCTGTACATACTTTGAACCTATATATATGTTTTAAAACTTTATACATATAGTTTTAGACTTTAAAAAAAAGTTTTGAAATCCCGAAAGCCGTCTGGCCTGACCAAAGCAAGACCAAAAAGGCAAAGGAGAGCCCGGACCCGAAGCATACTTCAAGCCCGGCACATTAACTCTTGTATCAAAAGCATCCCCAAATTCTCAGACATCTAAGCCCCAGAAAATTTACTCTTGAAGGTGAGAAGAAGAGCGGACGATAATGTTGGCAAAGACCCAATGCAAGACGGAGTATTGATGAAGTCAGGCCCCGCACAAACCGTCCGTTTCAAAATGCCATGAAGGAATCAAAAAATTAGATTTGGGTCGGATCTGGACCATATATATCCAGATCCAAACCCAACATGTATTTGGATTTGGATTTGGATCCCAAGATCCAAATCCAATATCTATATCCATGCCCACATCACCTTCTCATAAATGGAGGTGAGGGGCCCACAAATATTTCACGTGAAATGCCTTGGAAGGCTTTTGTAGAGAGAGAAAGGGGGGCATAAAGTATGAGTGAGAAAGTTGGTAGGCTTGACTTTTGGTCAAGAGTGGGTTAGCCTTGTGGGTTTAACCTAGAGTGGGGGTTTAAGCTTGTATGCACCTACACCTGACCTAGGGCTGCACCAACTTGGACATGGCTGCAACTGGATCAGTAGACCGGCGCCAAGGGGTGGTTCCTAAACCTAGCCCTAAGCTAGCTCACCTCACCTAACCATTTCCCTAAAAACCTAACCTAGACTTAGCTATTCTCGCCCAAACCACCCCAACCTCACCTAGCCGACCTCAACTAGCTAGACCACCTAGACCCTAATCAACTAAGCCTAAACCCACCTTAGTGCACCTAATTAAACCCCTAACCACTATGTCCCAGCCCACCTAACCGACCTACCCCAAACCATGAAAAGGGAAACCAATATATCCACTTCATCGAGTCCTTCTTCTTCTTGTGGGCTCGACAGGAAAAGAGTTGCAGGTGGGATCTAGGATCCCCTGTGCCATCGTACCGATGGAAGTTCGGTATCTCATCGTTACTGTCTGTTTCGTAATCCAATAGAAGGAAATCAAACAAGGCGTATGTCCTCTTTTCTTTGTTTTGCCCTTTTAGCAGCTGCTGTAGGGCTTTACGGTCCTTGTGAGTGAAGGACTTGTGATATTGGTTTCCCTCCATAGCAGAGGTTTCCTTGGGTTTTCGAGACTTGTCGAACCTCTTCTTGGCTTTTGCCGGTTCGCCATGTGACGAACAGGACTCAGCTGCCTCTGCCTCTTGGCTCAGCACAGTGATTTTAGCCTCAAAGTCTTTTCGCAAGTCGTCTATCTCTTCTCTCCTATTTTTGAACTTTGTTTTTGAAATGTTTTTGGAGTGAGAACTTGATGTGCGTGAGACATGGCTGGACACTTCATTGGAGTCTGAACTCGACATGACTCCGATGCTTTGTTTTGAAAAGCCAGCTATGAAATGCAAAAAGGCAAAGATTTAAATACTTTTCTTTATAAATTTTCAAGAGGTTTGCTTGTTTTTGATCGATTTTCTTAAGACCCATGTCCCACCAGGCATGCCAAACCACCTAAACCTATCCTAAACCTAGCCTAATCACCTAACCTAGCTCACTAAACCTCACCCTAAAACCCAACCACCTAACCTAGCCCTAAACCCCTAAACCACCCCTAGCCCACAATCTACCCAAACCACTAGTTTTTAAAATATCTGGCCCTACCCTTTCCAGCCCACCTTATCTTCATACCACCCTACCTAAACCACCTAACCACTACCCCAAACCCAGCCCTAAGAGATCACATACTGAACATAAAATTCACGCAAACTGAAGTATATAGATATTCTATATCCCGGCCAAAAATGCAAGTGTTCTTTGAAATGACCAAACATTGTAAACACCCCGAAATCCCACGAATTTCTTCAAAACAACCCTGTTTTGTACAACAGCCCCAAAGGCCATTTTGCCCTTCCAACAACCCCTCATATGACCTACCCATCCCTATATAAACCCCCCCCCCTTAGGGGCGGGTTCTCCTATCTAGCCGCCTTCCCCAAGACCAGCCGGGACCCCACTTCCCAGCCACCTGCTCCACCTGCTCCGCCTGCACCACCACCATCCCTCCATCTCACCACCACTTGCACCGCCATCTCCACCACCTCCCGGCCAAGCCTCACTACCTGCCCAGCTTCTTTCCAGCTGAACGCCATCTTCTTTCCATTCGGTTAGTACCCCTTACTTCGTCTCACCTTCTCCCTCTCCACTCTCAGCCACCTAAACCCTACTACAACACCCTACCACCAGCCATTCCCCTTTGCTGCCACCCTTCTCACTCAGCCGAACCTGGCCATCCTAGCAGCCCGCTACCACCACATTCCCCTAGGACTCCCATTCGGCCTTCCCTTAAACTCCCCTTAGGTCCATATTCCCTAACACTCTATACTCTCCATTCGTGACCCTACATACTCACTTGGCCCAGCCCCTTTAATTCCCCACATCAAGGCGACACCCACTTGCTGCCGACCATCTTCAAGGCACCTATCCCGCGCCCCATTTGCAGCCGGCCAGCACCCCTTGTCGCTCAACCTCGCGGAGCTCCCGTTTGCAGCCCAAGGCGAAGGCCAAGTCCACGCTCAAGCAAGGCCTCTACGGACCAGCTACTAGTAAGTGCCTAACTCGGTATTTAGTTGTATACTTGCTTGAGATTCAATTTGATACGGGGTTGTAATAACGGAACATAGTCTCCCCCCGCTTGTAATAACGTGGCTTGGCACACCCACACACGTGCACTCTCTTAGTTGTGCACGATTTTGAACACACACGAGCCAAATCAGCCCCTAATACATAAGTAGATATATATACTTTCATTTTCGAAGGGTTTTTGCTTAAGTTGGGTGCGTTGTCTTTCAATTCAAGCACTCACACACATTGAGCTTTCGCTCTTATTTGAAAGACCCAAGTAAGGGCCGACCTATACTATTTGGGTTTCATTTCATGTCGTGTGTGTAAGTCTTTCAATTCAAGCACTTTCACACACATTGAGCTTTCGCTCTTATTTGAAAGACCCAAGTAAGGGCCGACCTATACTATTTGGGTTTCATTTCATGTCCTGTGTGTAAGTCTTTCAATTCAAGCACTCTCACACACATTGAGCCTTCGCTCTTATTCCCAAGACCTTAGTAAAGGCCTTATTGCAGTTATATTTGGGTTTCATTTATGTCGTGTGTGTAGTACTTCAATTCAAGCACTCTCACACACATTGAGCCTTCGCTCTTACTCCCAAGACCTTAGTCAAGGCCATACTGCAATTTATATTTGGGTTTTATTTCATGTCTGTAGACGCGCGAAAATCCCCGCCTCTTCGCCTCTTTCGGGGCTTTAAGCGGATCTTCTCGTGTGTCTAAAGCCTATATATGCAAATAGGGCGTGCCAGCTAGCTTACCTAAGCTAGCGAAGATATTTTTTAACACTGACTTCTAACGTGGCGACTGTGAGCAAGTAAGCTCTTGTCGTCGCAGACCTACTTGCACCGATGCGCAAGGGTCAGTCTGTACGCTTTGCAAAAATCGAGTTTTTGGAGAGAAAGTCTACGAAGCGGTTCGAGGTGTCTATTTCGGGTCTTTAAAATGCGATTGCATATTTTAGATCACATGGATTTGCACGTGCCTAAGTCTTTTCTTTAAAATGCGATTGCATATTTCGGGCCACCTAGTTTGTGTGTTATGAACAATCCACTACATGGGCGAATTCGAGCGGGGCTTGCTTTGATGCAATATGCGTCCTACCTCGTGGTATGGCGTAGATACAATGCAAACTCACGCTACTCCAAAGGGAAAACCCGAAATGTAAAGACAATACTGAAGGGAAATAACCGAAGGGAAATAACCGAAGGGAAATGACCGAAGGGAAATAACCGAAGGGAGATATGTATATAGATTATGTATATGAGCCCTTACTCGGGTCTTCCAAATAAGAGCGAAGGCTCAATGTGGGTGCGTGCTTGAATTGAAAGACTTACGCACACGACATGAAATTAAACCCAAATATAAATTGCAGTATGGCCTTGACTAAGGTCTTGGGAGTAAGAGCGAAGGCTCAATGTGTGTGAGTGCTTGAATTGAAGTACTACACACATGACATAAATGAAACCCAAATATAACTGCAATAAGGCCTTTACTAAGGTCTTGGGAGTAAGAGCGAAGGCTCAATGTGTGTGAAAGTGCTTGAATTGAAAGACTTACTCACACGACATGAAATGAAACCCAAATAGTATAGGTCGGCCCTTACTTGGGTCTTTCAAATAAGAGCGAAAGCTCAATGTGTGTGAGAGTGCTTGAATTGAAAGACTTACTCACACGACATGAAATAAAACGCAAATAGTATAGGTCGGCCCTTACTTGGGTCTTTCAAATAAGAGCGAAAGCTCAATGTGTGTGAGAGTGCTTGAATTGAAAGACTTACTCACACGACATGAAATAAAACCCAAATAGTATAGGTCGGCCCTTACTTGGGTCTTTCAAATAAGAGCGAAAGATCAATGTGTGTGAGTGCTTGAATTGAAAGACAACGCACCCAACTTAAACAAAGCCCTTCGAAAATGAAAGTATATATATACACTTATGTATTAGGGGCTGATTAGGCCCGTGTGTGTTCAAAATCGTGCACGACTAAGAGAGTGCACGTGTGTGGTTGTGCCAAGCCACGTTATTACAAGCGGGGGGAGACTATGCTCCGTTATTACAACCCCGTATCAAATTGAATCTCAAGCAAGTATACAACTAAGGACCGAGTTTAGGCACTTACGAGTAGCTGGTCCGTAGAGGCCTTGCTTGAGCGTGGGCTTGGCCTTGGGCTGCAAACGGGAGCTCCACGAAGATAGGTGATCAAAGGTGCTGGCCGGCTGCAAGTGGGGCGCGGGATAGGCGCCTCGAAGGTGGCCAGTGGCAAGTAGATGTCGCCTCGAGGTAGGGGGTTTAAGGGGCTGAACAAGTGAGTTTTTTTAGGGTCACTAGGGGAGTTGAGTCTTTAGGGAAACTGGACCTAAAGGGGAGTTTATGGGAAGGCCGAATGGGACACCTAGGGGAAGGCCGAATGGGATATGAGGGTTAGGTAGTGGCCGGCAGTTTGGGTTTTGCTAGGTTCGGCTAAGTGAAAAGGGTGGTGGCAAAAGGGCTAAGATGATGATAGGGTGGGTGGCTAGGAGTGGAGAGGTGGAAGAGAAGGGTTTTGATAGAGTTAGGGTACTTACCGAATGGGGAGAGGCGGTGGAAGGCAAGGAGAAGCAGGCGGGCTCTTGGCTGGTTCGGTTGGGTGAAGGTGGTGGCGTCCGGCTGGGTGAGATGATGGAGAGTGGAAGAGGGAAGGTGGCGGTGCAGGTGGTGCCGGTGGAGAGTGGAGCAGGTGGAGAGTGGAGCAGGCGGACAGGTGGAGAGTGGAGTCGGCTGGGCTGAGGTGAGGGCCCTCTTCTTCTTAAAACCCGCCCCCAAAGGGGAGGGGTTTAAATAGGGGATGGGTAGGTCGGTTAGGGCTGGACTGAGGGTAGTGGTTAGGTGGTTTAGGTAGGGTGGTATGTAGATAAGGTGGGCTGGAAAGGGTTGGACCAGATATTTTAAAACTAGGGGTTTGGGTAGATTGTGGGCTAAAGGTGGTTTAGGGGTTTAGGGCTAGGTTAGGTGGTTGGGTTTTAGGGTGAGGTTTAGTGAGCTAGGTTAGGTGATTAGGCTAGGTTTAGGCTAGGATTAGGGAAATTAGTCTAAGTTTAGGGAAGGATTAGGGAAGTGGGTTAGGTGATTAGGTTGGGATTAGGCCGGGATTAGGGAAGTGGGTTAGGTGATTAGGTTGGGATTAGGGGTGGATTAGGGGTTTAGGCTAGGATTAGTCATTTTGGGTTAGGTTTAGGTGAGGGAGCTCCCTTAGCATGGCCCATAGACCTTGATCACCCCATGTTGGTGCAGCCCTAGGTTAGGTTTTAGCTAATTACAAGCTTAAACCCACTCAATTAGGCTAACCCACATGATTAAACCCAAACTTGACACACAAGTCAAGCTTAATACAACACTCTTGATATTTTTCATCCCCACTCTCTCTCATGCCCAATATCCCACGTGAATTTCAAGTGGGCCCCACCTCCATTTATGAGAAGGTGATGTGGGCCATGGATATGGATATTGGATTGGATCTCTGGATTCAAATCCAAATCCAAGTCCACACATGGGTTTGGATTGGAATCTGGATATATATGGTCCAGATCCAATCCAAACTGAACTCTGACTCCTTCGAGTTGGGTTCGAAACGGATGATTCGTGCGGGGCCTGACAACATCAGTACTCCGTCTGCGTTGGGTCTTCGCCAACATAGTCGTCCGCCTCCGTTTCTGCCTTCCGGAGATGACTTCAAATGCTATTTTGATAAGAACAGGGTCTTGGACGTTCGAGATCCTGGGGGGTGTGAATCAGATACAAGAGTTGCTGTGCCGGGCTCGACGTGTGCTCCGGTTCCGGGCTCTTCTTAGCTCTCCTGGTCCTGTCTTGATCGGGCCAAGCCGCTTCGGGGTTTCAAAACATGTTTTAAAAAGTTTTCAAAAGCCATATCATATGTTTTTGAAAGATAAAGTTTAAAACATATATACAGGGTTGTCTGGAAGGCTCCTGGGTTTCCAGACTCAAAATGGCCCTTTGGGGCTGCTTGTATAAAACCAGGTTGTTTTTGCAGAAATTCGTGGGATTTCGGGGTGTTTACAGATGCCCCTCTTTGGCCTTGTCCAAATAGATTTGGATAAGGGCAAAGATGACAAACACCCCTTTTAATGTCTCCCTAGATCTAGCCACGAAGAATATGGGATAGTCCCAATCTTTAGCAAAATCTCAATTTACAAACTCTGGTAGGAGGAGATATCACGCCAAAGGGTTATACTATGGAATCTGGTCCTAAAATGGGATCATGTTCATGCAAGTACCATGCGTGGAATGCAGATGACATGGGTGTGGTGCCGAGAGTAGCGACCTCCCAGAGACCAGATGTGGTCGAACTCTAGAGACTTACAAGGTTTATTGCTCCAAGTGAGCAAATCCTATGTTGTTCGATGTTCGGTTTTCAAAACTTATTTAGAAAAGCTATTTACAAAAGGGACAACTGTCTTGAGTCTCGATCCTAAGGATCTCGAGC